>ML677326.1:67122234-67246215 GCA_007922305.1 Dermatemys mawii
GGTGTTTCCCCAATATAATGCCACATTGTTTCTCCCTGTTATTAAAAGGCTTTGGTACACTCAGACTCTGTGCTTGTGAGAGGGGAAGTATTGTCTCTTACAGACGCCCAGAGGGGTGGTATATGGTTGTCCCAGGTCACTGGGTGGGGGCTCAAGCCGGTTTTTGTATTGTGCTATTGGAATGGAACCCCTGGATACTGAACCTGGCCCTTGTTGCTGCCAACTCTGATGGGCAGAAAGGTTACACACATAAACAGGACTAGGGCATGTGCACTTAGAAATAAGTTTTGTGTTCAGGTCTGGTTTGAAAAAAAATCTTGTTATCCGATATTTTAACTCTGGGATACTTCCATTTGGTAACTGGGAAATGTCAGGTTAGACTTGCTGCATCATTAATGTAAGTCCATGTTTGGCTAGCCTCTAAACAGACCCATGAAGTCAGACATTACTTCTTGACTGGGTAATTCTGATCATTGTACCATACTTTATTACTGCTATACAAGTTAAAAAACTTCCTTCCACCAACTCTCATATGAGGAGGAACTAGCATTAAAATTATATTTAAACAAGGTATCTGAGCCTAAAATTGCTATTGTACATAATAATCAGATTCCATGGTGGGAAGATGACAGATGCAACATGTCTCTGAGATCACTTGAAGTTCTGTGGATAGCTGTGTGCAGAGTACATGAATTAACATATTTCACTTCTGAGATGTAATAAGTTTTATGTGCATAATTATATGTTGATATGTTGCGTGTGACCGTAATCTCATTTTTAGAGCCATAGCTTCACTGATGCATAGCCTTATATACTGCTATAGGCTTCATATAAGATGATTGTTAGTTTATACCACTTTTTTGAGGATATACTGCTTTTCAGTGGAAAACCAATATTGATGACAAAAATACCCTTTTATGTTAAAGTAGTGAATACATTAACATAAATAACTCTATGGAAGGTAATATTCATAGAAAATTAAAGTACTCAGAAAGTAGCAAACTTTGTTATAGACTCTCAGTGCTTAGCAGCCACTGCTTCCTGAAAGACATGGGTTGGGATATAATCAGTTGAGTGATTGTGTGATCCAGTGAATAGGGATACCCGAGTTTTATTTTCAGCTCTACCATTGCCCTGCACGATAGCCTTGCAAGTTCACTTATTATCTTTGTTTCTCATCCAGCCCTATGTCTTCCTGCACCACTAAAGTCAATGGGAGATCAAGATCTTCTAGGCAGTGACTTCTTTAACTGTGTGTTTTTACAGTGCCGAACACAATGGGCCACAATCTCAGCTGGAGACTGTAGTCACTACTGTAATATAAATAATAATGTTATTATTAACTGCTTTATTTCAGATCTCTTATCTCACAATTGTTTTGAGTAAATATGGACAGTTTCTCTTTATACACTTAAAATGGTACCAGAAGACTCAGATGATTTGAGGGTCAGCAATTATGTGGTTATTCAAATTCCTTGCACTTAGATTTCAGATTTTGTTTGTTTTGTTTCAGACTGCGTGTTCACTAAATACTATGAATTTGAAATCTTCAGAATATGAATTAAATGAAAACATTAGCACTGTTAAGTTTATAATCAATACGATGTGGGAGATGAAAAGTAATGTGGAATCCAGCTGTACAGTATGTTGGCATAAGAACTCTTGACTTACAGCCATTTCTGTATTCTTTTTAGTTAAACAGCATATTTTTTTCCAGAAAACCTTGCTTTGCATGACATATAAATTCAAAAGATTATTTAGTTCCATGCATCATAATTTAAACTGAGTGAATTCAAATCTTGTTAAAATCACACAGCATTCGTATGCAGTGAACAGACTAACTAATAAGTCTCTTCCTACTGTTCCCTCCCTTATTCACTACACCTTTTGCATCTTCTGCAACAGATGAATCACAGGCCTTACAAAAGGGTGTGGGAGCAAGGCAAAATGATAAACCAAAATGCTGAAATCTGAAAAAAATAACTTTTTACTTTCTATTTTTATGGCTAAAATGGAAAATTTTGAAAAGGAAATTTATGTGAACATTTTTTCCTATTTTTTAAAAAAGGAATTTTTACAATTAATTCTTTTGCTTGGTTTGGTGGTGATATTCCCCCCCAACCCCAACCCCAGGCTCACAAGGATGCCAAATGAACATTCTTTTTATATATTCCGGCTGTTTGGTTGTTGGCATACATGTTCTGTTGCATAGTTTTAACAATGTTGTGTTCATCAAAGTCTATTGTGCACTTTAATCTTAGGTTGTCGTAGCTTCAAACATTGCTTGATGCCATCAATTCAAGTACGTACGGTAGTTGTATTAACTCATAGCCCTTTGTTTTATTCTCATCTAGTGTCTGAGGACACGCTTTGAAGGCAACTTTGGTATGTAACTCTTGTAGAAAATTTCTAATTTTGCCTCTGCAATCCTGGCATTAAGGTCACTACTTTGGCCACAGTACAGTGTTCCTGTGTAGGGTGATTTAGCACATCTAGCAAGAGACTAGTTTTTTATAGCTCTTTTAAATTTTGGATGAAAATAAGTTGTTCTCATGGTTAAAGAGGTTGACTGTAACTGTGGAGAACTGGATTCTGTACAACCCTCTGCCACAGGGAGCTAGATTCTCAAGAGGAACTTAGGCTGCGTATTGGAGTGCTTAACTTTTAGGTGCCCTGCCATGATGTGGAATCCCCAACTCCTTGTCAGGCACTCGGACTCCCTATAAAATGTATAGGGAGAGTTAGGCACCTAAAAATGGGTTTTGCAGAACCCAGCAAGGTGAGTGGGGAGTCACTTAAGCTAGCCAATAGGAAATGCCAAAACAAGGGTAGGGCCTAAGCCCTGTCTCTCAAAGGGAGCTAGGCACCTAAATCCAGGCGGGAGGGAAGTATCTTCCTCTACTCAGGATTCACATTCATGAAACCTCTCCTGGAGTTATGTGCCAAACATGGTCAGTCCTTTCTCCAGAAAAACAGGAGGAGCCACCCCCTGTGGCTCAATACACAGCAGGGATTTGAACCAAGCTTTTCCTCCTCCTGGATGAGTACTCTAATCACTCATGTTTGGGTAAAATGGTGGTGGCAACACCACCACCTCCTGCTGTGTTTTGTGCTGGGCCCAACCTAGGATGTTCCAAGGCAGCATCTGAGCACCTCTACCAGATGAGATATGCACTGATGGGGGGAAATCCTACTTTAAGAATCATTTCAGGTCTCAGGTGTGAGTTAGGCGCTGAGCTTCTTGGCAGTGTCAAGACTGAGGCAGCTTTGCTCATGCCTATCAGCAGAAATTTAGGCACCAGGGAGACTTTACTGGTGGAAACTTAGGCCACGTACTGGTGGAAACTTAGGCCAAGATACAGGCATCACTGACATTAACAAAGCTGAGCAGGAGCTTTGTTAATGTCAGTGATGCCTGTATATTGGACTTGGATTTAGGCTCCTAATCCCCCTTGTGAATCTGGCCCAGCGTTCATAGGTGAAAGTCATTTTAAACCAAAATGTAAACAGGTGGCCCGTAACTATGTGTTACTCATTTTCTGGGTGTCCACATTTGCAGATGTGCAGAGTCACAACTGCAATTGAAATAAATTGGTTAAATAAATTCTATGAACACACAAAATTCTATAAAATACTAAGTACTCTGTAAAATTAGGTGCTAGGTGTCTTAAGTTAGGCATTCAAAATTAGTGGACATTTAATTTTGGCTTTAATCTCTCTCTGCCTCAGTAATATCACATTATAGGGGTGTTGTGAAGATAAATTCATTAATTTTTGTGAAGTACTCAGATACTCTGGAGGGATCACTGCAGAAATCCCAAGTGGTAATTAATAATTTTGTAGCCAGTGCAGGGTTTTGGTGTTGTGTGGTAAATAAGGCCTGAAATCACTCAGTGAATGATGACAATACAAAGAAATATTGAATAGCTAACTATTCAATGAGCATAGTTCATTTTTTACAGAGAATAAATCCTGTGGAATACATAGTGCTTTAATTCTTGTAATTCACAACTTTTGAGTGCTTGAATTTGCAAACTTAATGTTCTTTTAACTCAGTTTTTAAAAATATAATACAGAAATATAGTAAAAGACCATTCTTGCATTATAGATCTCAATGTCTTAAATGCACACAGCTGTCTTGTCTTAAGGTGTAGAGGCTTTCCTGTTAGAGAAAATTGAGCAGATCAGTAGTGTCATCTTACTGCCTTCTTAGCCAATTGCACACCCATAGTTGCATGCACAGTTACATACAATTGCGTGTCAAATGGCATAGTGTCAAACCTCTTTAAGTGGCAAAATTGGAGTGGAAGATATCGAATGCTGCTTACCACTTCTGATTGGTCTGCCTACACGTTGGGAAGTGATTACTCACTTTAAAGGGGAATTAAACTATGTGAGTCAGGTATATGGGGGCTCATTTTGTAAGCTTTGTGATCAGAGATACAATCTGTATTGCCCTCAATCTTACTCTGGCTATCAAAGAGCCCTACAGAGATCACAACATTCTCTGGGATGAAAAGGGAAGGGAAGCTCTCTTCTGATTCTAACTTCTGCCTGCCAATCACCTGTGCAGAAGGAGGGCCCATTAGGAAGGATTACTGGAGCTATACCCACAGAAACCCATTTTACAGGTAGGGGGAAAATTCCCTTTTCATTCAGTACCTTAGTGGAAGTAATTAACATTTTTAGTTCTAATTATAGTTTTTGTGTCTCAGCCATTATGCTAATAGCATTATTCAGAAGTACGTGAGATTGCATTCATTATCACTGGTGAATTAAACCTTTATTAAAGAAAAATCCCCCCAGGTCTCATTCTGGAATTAAGTAATTACTCATTTGGTTTTATCCTGGCAATTAGCTTATATATTGTAGCTCTCATTACTGAGATTCTATACTTCCCTGACTGAGATTAACCCACCATGGTAAATAAATGTCTACCAGCTTCCAGTGGGTTGCTTTTTAAGCACATTATGTAATAAAATAAGGATTCATGAAGGCATGAAAAAGCATTCTGGTTCCCAACAAACAGTGCAGTAAAAGAGAAGCAATTATGATGGACATTTGGGACTCAAACAGCAACAACAGAAAAGGGATTATGAAGCCTTCCAACAGAGCAGTTAATTTTTATTATTTTTTCATTTATTCAACTGATCTCTTGCTGTGTAGGTTGTGGCAGATATTGCAACCATATATGGTATCTTTGGGGGAATAATATTGTATTAAGTTTATATATCTCTGTAGGCCAGAGATTACATGTATCATGTTCTAGTCCAGGGGGAAGGTTATCACAGTTCCTCTAGGGAGCAAAAACTGTGTGTGTATTTGGGTGTGGTGGTGATTCAGATGAATCACTTAGGTTGCGAACGCATCCAGAGAGGTGCCATCCCTGGGAAGTCTTGCATACATTGGTTTAAACTGGGTTTTTAGAGACAGATAAAGAAAGGGCTTTTGTCATAAAAAGACTGTGGTTAAACTGACTCAGGGCCTGCTCTGATCTAGCAAACAGGCAGGACCTTCTGTCCAAGGAGGACCCTTAACTCTTGCAGACAACTTGGACGGACTTTGACCTATTGGATCCCCATACAATGGTGGGTGACCTCTGGTAAACTTTTAGCATGCACATAAAAACTTTTATTGTTTTAATATGTTTTCTCAATAATGCCTTTACCTTAAGAATAAATGTGCTTGCTCAGAAAGAGCTATGTGGTAACTTTTAACTGCTGGCAGTATGCTGTTCGTAGTCTTTAGAGAGAGAAAGCAAAGCACGTAGGCTTTTGGCAGACTGGCTTGCTGAGGATATTGCACAGCAACCTGCCTTACACTGCAGCCTTAAAACTCCTGGTTGGAAGGGAGGGAGCTGCCTGTCTCCAACAAGAGAGGTGACAGCTGGGGCTGGAAACCATAAGTGGGTACCATCAAGAGACCACAGACGGGGAACACAGGTGCCATTTATCCTGAAACTGTGACATAGGTCAGTATGCTTTGTAACTGAGCTGTGTGGTGTGCTAGGCCACATTTTCTCTGAGAGCTTGTAGGCTTAGAGACATTTCTTGGATGATCAGTCATTCTTCACATTTGTTCCACTGAAAAACTGTCTGTCTAGCTACTTCTATACCTATTCTCCATCATTATAGTTTCTGAACACCTCACAAACACTATTGCATTTATCTTCACAATGTCCCTCTGAAGTAGGGAAGTGTAATTATGCCTGTTTGACAAATGGGAAATTGAAGCACACCAAGACTAGCTTGTTTACCAAAGGTCATATGAGAAAACTGCAATAGAGACTTCAATTGAACTCAGTTTTTCTGAGTTCCAATTTAGGGTCTTAAACACAGAGAGGAAGAATGTTTTTATATTTGTCGTCATATTTTTTAAAAAAAACAATTATATGTTCCAAAATATGAGTCAAATTATTAAATCCTTACTCAATTTAAACTTAGTTTTCACTCTCCTCCCCTTTCCTCTCATTCTCTAAGATTCATTTTCACATCTAGGGACAATCATCAATTTCTCTGTAATTGTAGCAAGAGGTTTTATAACATTTCAAGGCCAAAATATTTTAAAGAGCTCTTAAATCAGCCTATCACCCTGTCTACCCAACCTTCACTCATGGACAAGATATAATAACTGCACAAAGTCAAAACCTGAAGTACTACCTCAAAGCTGCAACTGCCTCCGTGGGAGTTTTGTCTCAAGAAATACTTCAGATCTTGACCTTGAACAACTCCTGTATTCAAAATACAGACATAGCTTCCCTTAAGCTATGAATCCAGTCAGTTTGCACAGATAGGCAAAACTGGGTATAAATTTATATTTGCTAAGCATCATTTACTATCTGTTCCCTATTCTGGAAATATCTAAAATATACCCACAGTATCTAAGAACCATCTTAAACAGCACCACTTTCTAATCCAAATGCAAGTTGCATTTTGTTGACTTTCCTTTCAATAACAAACACACAGAGCACAGCCAACATAAACAAATGAAAAATAATTTCGAAAATATCTTGTTCTCATTGGAGAGAGAAAAACCCAGGGGACAAATGCTAACCACATCATTTAATGAACTCCTGGAAGGCACCTGCTAGTTTTTTTCTGATAAAGGAAGTCTAAGAAGCTGAATACTTAGTATAGAATTTAATGTCATTCATAAATCTTAGAATAAATTATATGCAGAGTAATAGGCCGCTAAAGTAAAATGGGAAGTATTGTGGGAACTAGGCTACCTTAAAGGGGGTAAGTAGGTTGCTTAGTCATTATTCATAAAGTGTTTTGAAAAGTACTGTGCTATAGCTCATCATTATAATGGATCTGGATTGTGTGCAATAAGACTTGCACAACATTCATTTCAATATGAATGTGTTGATAAATTAGGAAAGGTCTCTCTTAGGATATAAAGTAGACACGCAATAGGATCAGTATGGTGGCAGTGTTGAATATTTTGATCTGGAAGACTTGGGTTCAGTTCCAATCTCTCACTCCTTAGGTAGCAAACAGAGCACCATGGAAAAAATATGCTCAGTCCCAGCAAGAGAGTAAGGTAGTGCTCTTATGATCCCGTTTGACCAGTGAAGAAGCAGTGTGTCTGCCCTGAAGGATGATGAGGGTAGTTTTAAAGTGGAATTCTCTAAAAAGTCATTCTATAAAAGTGTATGGTGGGGGCTTCTGTGTTTAAAGAGTATCAATGACTTCTTATCAAATATTGTCAGTTTACGTGTAGAAAGATTTTTTTTTTTTTCTACCAACACAGCAAACTCTGCCTGGGCTCTAGAAAATCAAGCTGAGTGTTTTCCTTCTCACACATTATCAGCAATATAAACATCCTCCAGGCCAAATTCTTCCCTCAATAATACTTATACAACTCAGCTACTCTCTGTGGCATGATCTCATTGTGATGCCAGGCTGCCATTGTAGCTCCTAGAACTGGCCATAAACATTTTGATTGAAAAAAGTTTTAGGATTTGGTAAAAAATAAAATTGTCAACAAGTTGTTTTTCAGAAACTCAAAATATGAACTTTTTTTACCTTACACAGAAAAATTACATTAATGGTGATTTGTCATTTTAATGGCTGCTTTTCCATCTTCTGAACATCTCCTCCTCAACCTGATTACAAATGGTCAAAGGTCTCATATCACCTCATGGTGGAGCTAAGATGTAGTCACGAGCCACGGTTGACCAAGAGGTTTCTACTCCTTTTCTCTTTTCTTTTCTTTTTTTTTTTTTTTTCTGCTGCAGGGATGCGAGTTCTCTTTGGTGATTAGAACTTTTTACTAAAGAAGTCAGATGCTGCAGTCAAGTCTGAAATTTTAACTATAGTAGAAGTTTCACAGTGGTATCCATGTTAGTCTGTGTCCTCAAAAAGAATGAGGAATACTTGTGACACCTTAGAGACTAACAGGTTGATTTAGGCATGAGCTTTCATGGGCTAAAAACTCACTTCATCAGATGTATAGAGTGGAACATACAGTAGGAAGATAGAGTTGTTATGGCAACCCCCACCTTTTCGTGGTGTGTGTGTGTGTGTGTGTATATATATATGTGTGTATATATATATATATATATGTGTGTATATATATATATATATATATGTGTGTGTATATATATATATAAAATATTCCAATTGTATGTTCCACTCTATACATCTGATGAAGTGGGTTCTAGCCCACAAAAGCTTATGCCCAAATAAATTTGTTAATCCCTAAAGTGCCACAAGTACTCTTTTTTTTTTTTTATAGTAGAAATGTCACTCACAAATTTTCTGTTGCTAATGATTTACCATTTTGATGGACATAGTCTCAGTTACTATTCTTTTCTTCTTAAGGTTTTTTGTCTTGAATGACTAATATAACTAAAGAAGAAAGGGGGCAAGGTACAGCGCATATCCATGAGCTTCCCAATTTGACCTTTTGGTAAAAATTCCTAATGCCAGTTACTTAGCTACTGTAAATTAGCACAGCTCTATTGAAGTTAATGGAGTGATCTCATTTTACATCAGCTGACGTTATGGACCCTGAGTTTCTAATAATGCAGAATATTTTTACATAGTTTAAAATTATTACTTTATTCTTTTGACAGAAGAGCTTGGTTTCATGTGATATCTTCCTTTCTCAATGTATTCCAAATGCTTTATGAAGCAATAATTGTGTTAGCTACCAACAGTGTAAACAAATCGGTGGCAATGAGCAGCTATTATATACTCAGAAATACCTTTAAACACTAGGAGTGAAATCCTGGTTCTATCGAAGTAAATGGCAAAATTCCCATTCCCTTCAATAGGGAATGCTTTCAACTCAAAATATTTTTCTGACAGTTATTTAGGACACTGAAGTTATCCCCTTTTCTCTTTGAATTGTGGGTGTATGCCATAAAATGTGCGAATCCTACCAGTACAAGCTCTGTGGATGATGAGAAACTGAATTGACAGCTCATTTGAAGGACTAAACCTTGAAAAGTCTATCCCAGGTTTTGGGATCCCTGAACTTAATTCGTATCCTAAAGATGTGAACCAATATATTTGTAGCCCACAGAAAATAGATCCATACCCTATTGGCACCAAAACCCTGACAGGTAGAACTCCAGTATTCTTCCTTAAAAATGGTCATGCACTAGGAAATTGTAACTGTACATCACTTTTATGAGTTCCTTAACTATGTCTATTCTGTATTTTTCAAATGCTATTTTTAAATATTTGGTTTTTTATTCTATTCAATAGGGAGATTTTCCTTCTAGGACTGGGTTACCCAGCTGGAACTACTACAGAAAAATATACTTTGACTTGGAACTGAGACATTACTTACAATAATTTTATAACTACAGTCTTTATAGTACTCATGGCCTTGTTATTCAGCCATCACAATCGTATCATCAATTGTTCCCACAATCCTTAGGGGTTAAGAGTAAGGTTTCCATGGTAATCTTAGATTTTATAAATGTTAAATTTGCCCCCTAAATGGATGGTAAGTAGTGGAAATAAATAAATGACCAACTGGCAGCTAGTCAGAAATATACTTGATTGGTAAAAGAAATAGAAATATATCCCTGGTATAAAAATAGATTAGTCTGTTGAGCCATAATAAATTCAAAATCTGCAGAATCATGACCCTACTGATAGTCAGTGTTAACAAAAGCTTGCTCCTTAATTATCTGATTGCATTCAGCTGCTGTTTCCCTCCTAAACTTAATTATAGTCCTAATAGCAGCTGTGCTGCCATTGTTTGTTGTAATTCATTTTAAAGTAGTTTGACTGGGTGTCATTGGTCTTCTTGACTAAATGTGCAAGGTTCAAAGTATCCACTGCCACTAATAGCCCTCATCTCATCTCAGGATTATACTAATTATTTATATAATTATATGTTATACATTACACATAATTATTATTTCTTAATGATAGTTCTACACCAAAAAAGATGTTAAATAAAAACTATATATAGTTTTATTGTCTCTCTCTATATAAAACTTTTTTGATCAACTCTATTTCCATATTAGCCAACAACTACAATATGCTTCCATTACACTAAAAGATTTTCATATTGTTCCCATTTCTGTTGCCTTCCATTGGTATCTGCCTTCCATTGGTGTCTGTCGATTATTCTGTACATCTGTGGCTGTAACCAGTGCCCTATGCAAGTGCCTTTAGAGGAATAAGAATCTCCTTTATGTCCTTCAGGTTTTGTTGGGCTACCAGTAAACCATTTGACAAGCCAAATGAAGCTGGGACCTGGGATGGAACCCTGGGCTGAAGAGCTCTGTGGGATCCCGCGCCACCCTGTAAGGCTGGAAACTGGGGTGAGGTCTCCTGACACCTGTGTGGGTTGGGGAGCTGCAGGAGGGTCCCCCCTCTGCTGGCAAGGGTTAGGCTGCTGCAGGACACCAATGTCATGGAGGTTGCAGAAAGTAATGGAATCTGTGACTTCCATGTGCTCTGTGACACATTTGTAGCCTTATATATGATCAAATATTTAAAGACTGCACCATAATGCATATGAACAAGAGGGCCAAATTAAAGTTTCACAGGCAACCTTAATTCTGGACTTTATAAACCTTCAGGTGTTTGAATTTGCAACTTTAGTAATGTTTATTTAACTCAGGTCTTTTTGGGTGTGTAATATTTTATAAAGTTTGGTCACTAATTTAGGAAGATACATATATCTCATTAGAGGCTATGCTACTTGTTAATATACTCATCCCATCCCAAACTTTACAGCACTTCCAGCCACCATATATCTATATTAGCGGCATGATTAATTTTTCTTCTTCTCTTTCACATACGCTTTTTCAAATTACTGTACACCAAACACTTGCTATTGAAATCCACTGGATTCCAAGTATTAATCTGGGTGATGAGACAAGTCATCTATTTTGATAAAGATAAATGCATAATGAATTCTAACAGAGCTTTAATAGCATATTCCATTTAAAAGCATATTATATATAATATTTTTGTCAACTATCTCATAGTCTACAATGTGAAAGTATATTTTAAAGTTACGTACTACATTTTAAAAGTACAAATTTTAACCATGCTAGGAGATCTGAAGTTCAAATTTCATAAAATACTTATGAAATGAAAGTATATTTTAATTATATTTATAGATTAATTGATTATGAGGCCAGAAAGGACCATTGTGATCGTCTAGGGGTGGCCAACCTTTGGCTCTGGAGCCATATACAGCTCTTCAGTAGTTCTTGCACCAGTTCCAAATAGATAGTATAAACTCTTTATTCATACTCAAGATTCCTGTTTATACATCCAAGGATTGCATTAGCCCCTTTGACCAGAGCCTTGCATCAGAAGCTCCTGTTCAGCTGATTATCCACCATGATCCCTATGTCCTTTATGGAGTCACTGCTTTCCAGGATAGAATCCCCTATCCTGGAAGTATGGCTTATATTCTTTGTTCCTAGATGTATAATTTTACATTGACTGCATTAAAGCACATATTGTTTGATTGCACACAGCTTCTGAGGAGTTCCTGATCACTCTGTGTCCAGTTGTCTCCGTCTTATCATAACTACGATTGTTCTTATCTTGGCGTCCCCGTGCTTCTCATGTTTACCCTTCCTGGAGTCATGCAGTTTAGTGAGATCCCTTTGTAACTCTTCACAATCAACTTTGGACTTGTATATCTTGCATAATTTTGTACCATCTGCAAATTTTGCCACCTCATTGTTCATGTCTTTGTCCAGATCATTTATGAACATGTTGAACAGCAGTGATCCCAGTACAGATTGTTGGGGGACCCAGCCACTTACCTCACTCTGTTGTGAAAATTGACCATTTATTCCTACCCTTTGTTTCTTATTTTTTTAACCAGTTGCTGATCCATGAGAGGAAATTCCTCTTATGCCAGAACTGCTTACTTTGCTTAAGAGCCCTTGGCTTAGGACCTTGTCAAAGATTTCTGAAAGACTAAGCAGCTGTATCAATTGGATCACTCTTGTACACATGGTGGACCCTCAAAGAATTCTAATAGATTAGCGAGGCATGACTTCTCTTTACACAAGTCTTGACTCTTTCCCAACATACTGTGTTTATCCATATGTCTGATAATTTTGTTCTTAATTCAACCAATTTCCTGGTACTGAAATTCGTATTTCTGGCTTGTAATTGCCAGAATCTCTGGATCCTTTTTTAAAAATCAACATTACATTAGGTACCCTCCAATAGGTTGCATATCACAGTTAGTAGTTTTTCAGTTTCATGTTCGAGTTCCTTTAGAACTCGTGTCAATTCCATATGCTCCTAGTGTTTATTACAATTTAATTTGTCTGTTTGTTCCCAAACCACTTCTGCTGACACATCAATTGAACAGTTCCTCAGATTTGTCACCTAAAAAGAATGACTCCCGGAAGTGGGGATCTTCCCCATATCCTCTGCAATGAAGAATGATGCAAAGAATTTATTTAACTTCTCTATAAGAGCCTTGTCTTCCTTGAGTGCTCCTTTAGCAACTCAATCATCCAGGGGCCCCACTGATTGCTTGGCAAGCTTCCTTACTTAAAATACTTCCCTACTTAAAATATTTTTTTTGCTGTTAGCTTTTGAGTCCTTAGTTGCTCTTCAAATTCCTTTTGGCTTGCCTTATTATACCTGCCAGAGTTTATGCTGCTTTCTATTTTCTTCACTAGGATTTGACTTCCAGTTTTCATATGATGTCTTTTGACTCTGCCTCTTTTACTCTTCTGTTTAGACATAGTGGAATTTTTTGGTACTCTTACTGTTGTTTTTTTTTAAAATTTATTTGGGGGTATGCATTTAGTTTGAGCCTCTATTATGATGTTTTTAAATAGTTTCCATGCAGTTTACGGTACTGTCACTCTTGTGACTGTTCCTTTTAATTTCCATTTAACTGGCTTCCTCATTTCTGTGTAGTTCCTCTTTTTGAAGTTAAATGCAACTATGGTGGGTTATTTTGGCATTTTCTCCCTTCAGATATGTTAAATTCAATTACATAGTGGTTGCTCTTACCAAGTGGTTCAGTTTTTTTTACCTCTTGCACCAAATCTTGTGTGCCATTTAGGACTAAATCAAGAATCACCTCTCCACCTGTGGGTTCCAGCACAAGCTATTCCAAGAAGCAGTCATTTAATGTGTCTAGAAATGTTATCTATGCATCCATTCCTGAGGTGACACACCCAGTCAATATGAGGATAGTTGAAATCCCCCAGTATTACTCCTTTTCTTTTGCCTTTGTAGTTTCTCTACAAGTAGGTGGGTAGTATATTCCTACTACTGTTCTCTGACTGATCAAGAATAGAATTTCTATCCAGAGATATTCCATGGTACAGTTTGGTTCATTTAAGACTTTTACTTTACTTGACTCTATGCTTTCTTTCACATATAGTGCCACTCCCCATCAGTGCAACCTACTTGGTCATTCCTAGTACTTACCTCTGATTCCATATAATGTTGGCTCTGTTTACAAATTATCATATAAGTGAGTAAATGAGAGCAGAATTTGTCTCAGACTATGCAATACTATGGAGTTGATTATTGTGAAAAAAATACATTGAATAAACACAACTAACAGAAAATATCCAATAATATGATATATTGCTGTAGAAGTCCACAAAACATTAATACACATAGAAAAACAAGTTTCTCAGTGGTTTTACAAAGCAAAAACATTACATTACATAATAGCAATTTAGCTATAGGAGGAGTACGAAAAATCTAGTATTTTATTCAATAGTGAGCACAAGTTCAAATATATATTAACATTGTTTTTGTTTACTTTGAAAAATCTGATATTAACAATTACCTACATTTAATATTATCTTAATTGTATTATTAGTAATGATAAACATTTGAAACTAAGTTGGCTTGATTTTTTTCCCGTTCCAGTTTGTTTCCAGTAGAAGCTAACTATGAATGCTCTGTGAACAATTTTTAGATAATTTCATTGACTACAGAACAGTAGGGATAGGTAAACTCTTACACTAAATTACAGCAACTAGTTAATTTCATAGTAGCATACATTTGAGTCTTTACTCAAAAAAAATCTAGAACTTTGGTTTACAAAGAGGCATTGAACATGAACAAACATTTTTTGATTCCAATGCTGTTTTGAAAGATAATTTACAAAAATACAGATAATATTAATAAAAAGCAAAACATAATGATTACCCTGTGTTCTGATTAATCCTCTTTAGATGCCTGTTATGTCCATATTACATCAAGGGTTCTCAAACTGGGGGTCGTGGCAGTTCAGGGGATCGCAACATTACTATATGGGGGGGTCGCGAGCTGTCAGCCTCCACCCCAAACCCCTCTTTGCCTTCAGCATTTACTTTGGTGTTAAATATATAAAAATGTATTTTTAATTTATAAGAAGGGGTCATACTCGGACGCTTTTTGTGTGAAAGAGGTCACCAGTACAAAAGTTTGAAAACCCCTGTATTATATCTTAACAGAAAAGGATAGGTCACAAATTATTTTTTTTTATCAGAAATGAACAGTATAAATTAAGGGACAAGATTTAAAAAAACCTGTGGGGTTTAGGACCACATTTTCAATGGGGCTTGCACTTCTAAATCCTTAGGTGCTTTGAAAATCACCTCTTAAGGTTCTTCTGAGTGTGATCTGTTCTCCTTTAGGCCCTATCCTGCAAAAATTTACACAGGTGCCTCATGATATTATTGTAAGTAGTTCCACTGACTTAATGGGTCTACTTGCAAGCCCCAATTCAACAAGCCATTTTAGCAGATGCTAGTCAGCAAAACACCTAAGTATGTCCTTAAGTCCCACTAAGGTTAATGGCCTTCAGCATATAGTTAAAGTTAAGCATATGCTTAAGTGTTGTGCTGAATAGGAATAGTTTTGTTTAACTAAAGCTGCCACATACAAAAGAAAGTAAATGTGCAGTTCCTGTTTGCAGGATCAAGACTTTGGTGTGTTTGTAACTGCCACAAAAAGGAGAATAGCACCCTTCTCCATAATTCAGTAATAATAAAAATAATACTTATTATGCATTTAGATGTTTGTACAAATGCCCTACCAAATCTGAGAGAGTAGCCCTCATTTTTGAGCTTCTTCTCTGTAACAAGAAACACAGATATTGACTTACGTTGAGATCATAAAGATTTATTGTTTTTAGAGGCAAATTGTGACCAAGGCAATGCAGAAATCAGTATTTAGTTCACGGGATAATAATTCTGGATGTTCACCACTACCTGATGTCATTCTCTATGCTAATACATACCTTATCAATCACCTCATAAACATCCAGAAATCTTTTTTTATAACTATTCCTTTATTATCTGTACCATTTTATATGGACAGCCTAAAAGAGATTGAGAGATAGAAGTCCAATCCAGCTGTTATTTAAGTCAATGGAAAGAACCTGAGCCATCTTTTCCCTGAAGTGAACATATCCAGTTCTCCTTAGCATTTTCCACAGCGTTTTAATTTTTTTAATGTTTTATAATTTGTGTGACTATCTGAATTCTCTCCAGTTTGTCTCTTGTAATCAAAATTAATTATAGTACTTAATTTGTGGCCAAACCAACGGGAGTTACTTATAGTCCTATAAAATGGGTAATTCCTATGTCCGATTATAGTATATTTGGTGCTTCCTGCATTTCAGGAAGAGTAGCTCAAATTAAATTTTTCTTACCCATCCCAGCTTGTAGCACACCATTAAACCGAATTAAATATAGGTAATTACTGTCAAAATATTTTCCCTGTGATTGTACAATCCCTGAATATAATTAAAGTGTTTTTAAAGCAATTATAACCTGTTTTATGGTAATTACTTCTCTTAATTTACATGTAATATTTTTATTATATTAACAGACTCTAACAGACTCAACATTGGGGTTTGGCGAAAGCTTTGTATTGTTGACTCACATTCAGTTTGTCTTCCATTCTATACTTGTGAATTTGAGTATCCCTTCTTGTGTGAACCACATTATATTTGTCTTTAATGAATCTTATTTTATTGATCTTTTTGCTATGATTCAAGATTGCTTATAATGCTGTTTGGCCTTATCCTGCAAGTTTTTGTGTGGTATACAGCAGGGAACACAAGGTTGCTTCATTCCAGCGCAAGAGAGAGTTGAGCATATGAATGATCCTGCTCCCATTGTAGTAAATAGCAAAACTCCCATTGACTTCACTCAGCAGAAGTTAATCTACAGCTCCCCTGTACTCATGCTACCCTATTCTCAGGAATGTAGGGTATAAAAGGGGCACTTTTCTCACTGGCACTAGGCAGGCGTAATTTGATGGGTATACTCTAATGCTTTCCTTAATATAGGACTGTGTTCTCCTGAACTCTTTGACCCAATCATTCCTTGTACCTAATGTTTGCATATGCAGTTCCACATCTGTGATGTGCATTATCAAGCCATTTGTGATTCTTCATAGCTTCATGCCATACATAGATATGAACAATGTACTCACTACTGTATCCTCCAAGCTATTAAGAAAATATATTGAATTATATTGAACACCAAATGGTCCGTCTTCTCCTCTTACCTTGACATGAGCCATTAATAAAATATGTTCAATTTTTTAGCAAAATGGTGATCTACATTTTGAGATTGTTGTATGGAACAGTATCTCTTGCCTTACTAGAGTAAATAAAGGAGTCACATTTTGTTGATCCCGTTGAGTAAAAATGGGGTTTGCAGGGTTGAACAAGAGGCTGTAACTGAAGCAGAATTAAGCCCTGTAATAACAATACTAACTCTTAAATAGCACTTTTCATCAGTAGATCTCAAAGTACTTCACAAAGGATATCATTACCTTCATTTACAGATAGGGAATCAGGTACAGAGAGGGGAAGTGACCCTCCTGAAGTCACTCAGTATGCTAGTGGCAGAGCTGTGAATATAACCCAAGTGTCCCAACTCATCGTCCAGTGGTCCATCCACTAAGCGACGCTGCCTCCATTGTACAAAATGCCATGCTCTCCCTTTCTCCACTAAATGTGTTTTCTTGTCAACAAATTAAGTAAAAGAATCTATTGTGGATTTTGCAGTCAGGGCCAGAGTAATAGAGATACAGCGGCAGTAGCTGGAGACACTTTACCTGGAGAGTGCTGGAGCAGGCAAAGTAGGAGAGAATTCATAAGATGGTCTTATACCTTTTTAGAGGTGTAGCATTTCCCCTAGCACCAGCCTCCAACCACCAGCTGGTGGGCACAAGCAATGATCACTAACCTCCCATCTTAGTCATGTCCCCTCTGGAATGTGGGGTGCTTGTGGCTGGACTAGCCTGTGTTCGCTGCATGTAAGAAGCACAAGCATCAACGTTCTGATTACTTCCTCCAGAAGTATGCAAGAGATCAGGAGAGGTTTCCTGTTCCCTCTTTTCTCCCCTTATGTAGATCAGCTAAGAGGCAGGCAGATTCTCATCCAAAGTGTGCTAATATTGTAATTCACATACATATGTATTTGCCTATAGGTTTTGTTTGTTCTGTATTGATATGCTACATACAGCTTTTCCTTATGCCATATACAATTATTTTCCTGCCATGACAGAAAACAAAATATGGGTGACTAACAAGAAGAGTAATTTAGTTTTCTTGGCCTTTTCAAAGAAACAAATGGAAGATTGGTATTACCTATCTGGGTTCAAATTAAAAAACGGCTTTCAAAACAAAAGACAATTTAACTGTTGGGCTTCCTGAAAGAACAATCTTTATTTACAAAGATGTAGAAAGTGTGTTGTTTCATTGAACATCAAAATAATGGAAATTCTTACTCGTATTGTGAGAATAATTTAATTAACCCATTCTTTATCAAAAAGTTTTTGGAACAGAATGGTCAGGGAATCCAATTATAGATTTCCTAAGGAACCCATCCGTGCCAAGCATTTAGATGTTTGATTAGAGAAAAATATGGTTTCCTGGTCACCACATCCTGGAGGGCACAAAGAGACAGGTTTTTTTTTGTTTTTTGTTTTTTTTTAAATAATCTGATGAGCCTGCGCACGTCAGCAGTTACCAGTGTTGCTTTCAACATGGAGAACTTCCTGACAGGGGAAGGATCTTTCTAGATGTCTGAACCAATAGAAATCAGAATGTTTGGTGTAATAAACTGGCAATTGGTGCTTACATTATTTATATAACTTCTACAATTATATACATGAAATATTCTCATATAAACACACACATCTATTTTTGTCTTCTGCTGCATGTTGTAAACTTTCTTAACGTGCTATGCCTTCAATTTAAAGTCTAGTATTTAACAGATGCAGAGAGATGGATCTAATGTTGTTTACTGTGTGAATGGTGTGAAGGGACATTACAAAATTAAGTTTGCCACCCCAAGAGCTGGGAGGCAATGAGGGAATGGAAGAGTGGATCATTTGTCTTGCAGTCTGATAAGCGCTGGGTATTGTATTTTCCAGTACAAATTGAGAGTGCCTGTGGGGAAGTTGCATTGTGTTAAGGTGGTTAATGGTAGCGATGGCACTGAGCAGGAAGCTCATGCAAGTTAATATATGTAATAGACATGTTTTGTCTCTGCCAATCCACATTTTTACTTTTTATCACCTTTGCCAAAGGTTTGGGAGCTGCTTACAAATTGACTGCTTTGCTAGCTAGCAATTTGAATTTGATTTTCTGTTCTGCAGTTCTCCTGGTATTTGTTTTTTCTTCTCCTTTAAAATAGGTAATATGTTTTGTCATTTTTCCAGTTCTGGGATCCTGGCTGAACTTTGTTAGTTTTCAGTAATAATACACACTCACTTTCATATTACTGCTGCTAGTTTCATTAGCTCTCTGAGATGAATTCCATCTGATTTTAGTGAACTTTCTTCTGTTACAATAAATCTGGTGTATATTCTCCTTATTCAGCTTATCCTGGATAATTCTGTTCTTCCAGACTTTTTCGAAAGGTGTGTATAAATTTGGGTGAAGTAGGTGGTGTTAGTCTGGGTGGGAACTGATAGTCTCCACTGATCACTTTATATGCTGCAATATTTTTAAATGTTTATGTTCAGGACTGCCAAAATGGTTTGAAATTTTAACATTTTGTTGTCTCTATATTAAAAATGAATAAAGATCCCAGAACTCAAGCTATCTATATCTTTAATATGTTGCCATTCACTTGAGTGAAAAAAATAAGACCTGGCAGTGCTATTAATAATGACTCCTGTGGGAAGATCCTCAGCTGGTGTAAATTGGGGTAACTCTGTTTAAGTCACTGGAGTTGTGACAGTTTACACCAGCTGATGATCTGATGCTGGATTTCAAATTTTGGATTGTTATGTACAAAGGAGTTTGTAAATAGTAACCAGGAAGTTTTATTAAATGTTGCTGCTTAAGTTATAAAACCATTTTAAAATACAGCATTATTGACTGTAACCCTTTGCATGGCCTCTCCATATATCTGATCGATTAGTCCTGCAGGTCATGTTCTTAGTCAAGTTTTAACAAACATTTTTGTCCTTTTTCCTTGTCATGTACTATAGGCATTAAATTATGATATCAATGATCAATGATCCTTATATTTATTTTCCTAGATCGTATCACTCAGTGACATCCCTCTGAAATGCTTTCTTAGCAGTTTTGTCCTTCAAATGTAACTCCTGTTCCTTTACTTCTTCATTAATGATTTGGAGTGCTTACATTAATGCTTAAAAGAAAATATTACATGTAAGATAGTTCCATTAATTTAGGAACAGGGACAGTCTATTTAGAGTCCCCTTTCCTTGTTCAAGGAGTAGAACATTTTTCATTTTGATAAATGAGCTGCCTTGTTTATAATTTGTTATACTAATGAATAGAAAATAATTTGTTAAATAAAAATGGTATGACAAAAAAGTGTGACATTCACTTATTTCATGCTGAAGAAAACGAATGCAAAATTAAGTGATTTTACTGAACTGTGACAACAAATTTTAGAAGTTCAGATTTGAGAGCTGTGATGCCATGGAGTTTAATTGTTAACTGGATACAGATCCTTTTTCCTCTGATCTTGGTTTCAATGTAGCTCAGAGGGCTAACAACCAAGGGTTATCAATGGATGGATGACTGTGTAGTGGCATGAGATGTTTTCTAGTGGATGCCAAAGTTGTTCACACTTAGAAGCTCAATGTTACTACAGTTGATAGCCTTGAAGGTCGGTTGTGTCTGCTGACTAATTGGTATGGAGCATGAAATATCCCTTGCAGTACTTAAACGTGTTTCCTCCTGGCCAATGCTGCCAGTATATTATGGAGAAACTTACCCCACTTGCCTGTACTGTATGCAAAGATAGGATTTTAGTTTCCCAAACTGTCGGTCTAATGCTTTCAACAAGCATCAAGTTCACTTAAAAAATAAGCTAGTAGGAAATAGTTCCCAATGTATTTTAATATTGTATAATTCTGTAAATGATTGCGTCTTAAACCATTGAGTTAGTATTTATTGATTTTCTTTTTCTAGAATTTACACTAAGTGAATTCACAGTATCTGAAACATCTGCCCAATCATTTCTCTAGCTTTAAACACAAATACAAAAGAAGTCTTTTTCCTCAAACTGAATACCAACCCCAATGTTGCCAACTCCAATGATTTTATCATGGGTGGTATGACGTTCTGCATTTCATAAAGGTGATGGCTTTAAGAGATGGCATGAGAATCTCAGCTTTTATTAAAAAAAAAAAGTAAGCATCTAGCCCGCATGTTTGAAGAGAAAAGCTGGAAAACACGAAGCAAGTGCACGCTAAAGAGTAAAAACAAAAAAAACAGAAGTCAAATAAGAGGCAACCAATATTAATAAATCTCATGGTATTTAAGCCAATATCATGATTTTGTGGGGGAGGGGCTTACTAATGGTGTTTGAATGAGGATTCCACAATAAGGATAGAAGAGAGCCCTTGCACCCTGCTATAAAGATCAGTGAACTGAAATACTACCAATTCAGCCAGGGCCAGCTCCAGGCACCAGCACAGCAAGCATAAGGGGGGGCATTCTGGCCGCCTGGCCCACCCCTGCTTTGCTCCACTGGCCGGCCCCGCCATGGCCACTCCACCTCTGGCTTTGCTCCTCCAGCCGCCCCACCCCTTTTTTTTTGCTTGGGGCAGCAAAAAAGTTAGTCAGCTTGAATTCAGTCACGTGAGTTGTGATGCCCTCAGCCCTCTTTTGGAGATGTTTTGTCTACTGTATGGTTAATGTTTTTTGACAACATTCATTAAACACCATGGACTTGATTCTGCACTGTACCAAGGCTTGGGTGCAGCATGGGAACGGTGTGTCAGAGAACTGGTCATAGCTCCTTCACTCTCAGCTACCTTGCCTCAGTATAAGTTAAAGCTACAAGGTGGAATCTTTAACAATCACCATTGATTTAAGGTTCCTCAAGTATCTTACATCAGTGGAGAATTGGGTGCATTGGGGCTTCACTCAGTCACACCTACTCCCCTGATGACATCCCTTCTGAACACCCTTGACCTCCCTTACACCAAAATCGATGGGCCCAATTGGATTGCTAAAGGATTGAGCCCGGGAAGGGCTGCAGGACATTCTGGACTTATACCCCAGAATGGGTTTGTTTGTTTTCACATGGACTGTGTAAGACTCGGCCAGAGGTCTGAGTCACCAAAGACTTGCCTTGCAAGTACAGCAGCCAACAGGGCACCAGGAGCCTAGAAATTGAAGAAAAACTGCAGGCTGGCATGCACACATTCAACCAGGGGGTACTTGAAAGAAGTGGGTGCCACCCCATTAAAAGTACCCATTCCTATTAACTTCAGCAGAAGAACTTGCATGAGACAGTTACAAGACCAAACACTGTTGGTCTTTTTTATGTCACTGTTATTTCATTTTGGTCATACCAGATCTTGTCAGCAACTGCCCATTTTAAATCATTATTGAAGAGATAGACTGCTTCCTTGAAGTTGTAGCTCATCTTTTATTTTCTCAAATAATTTACAGGCTGAAGCTTGAGAAAGTGCTGTTCATGACCAATTCACAGAAAGCATCTAGCCTGGGACTTTTAAAGGGGTCAAAGGGAGTTATGCACCCAACCCTCAGAGATTTTTTAACCCTTTTGAAAATCTCAGTCATGAAAATTAGTGTACATGAGGAAACATATTCAATCATACTATCTACTAGTGAGCATCATTACTGAGTAAGCTTCTGTGCATAATACCAGTTTAATTATTAGAATACTACTAAAAAAATCCCTATGAAGAATCCTAACATTGTGCTTTATAATGCTTAATGACTGAGATAATCATAAGGTGAATTTATCCACCTTTAACATGGTTGTGAAATAACATGCATTAACCCTGTAGCCTATGGCACTTCAATGGTTCAACCTGCACAGGTCCAGGAGTACAATTTAGGGTGTGAAACAATCCTGAAGTATGTGCTGAAGTCAAATATCCATGTGCAACTACTGTTAATGTGAATTGCACGCATGAATCAAAAGAAAGGATATGCCTCAGTATTTAAAGTGTAGTTGTAGGGCACTATCTGAATGCTGTTTATTTGTTCCCAGGTCACGCTTCTGAAGTAACAACCATCAAGCAGCATCAAGCACTCGAAATGGCTTTCACACTATATCCTCCTGCTGGTGCAAAGCAGACTGCTGTAGTTCCTGTAAAATCAACTTGGGTGCAACCTATAGTGGATGGAAAAGATGGATACATGTATTTAGGTAAAATTTTAAAAGCCATATTAGGCTATTTAATATAATCAGGTAGCTGAGGGTATTTTGCTTCAGCAATGTGTAGTATAAGTTGTGTGTAGACTATATTTCTATAGAAATGCTGAATAATAAATATAAGTTTTCTAAATAAACCAAATATTTGATAGAAGTGATGTCAGCATTTTGAGTTAAAAGCACAGGCTTATAGGAGAACCTGCTACCAAATATATTTACTCAGTTTTATGGTAAAGATTTTAATACGTCTAACAAAGGATCAATTAAACATTAAAGATTTTAATAGGTCTACAGAGGACCAATCTATAGCATGCCAGTGCATATGCGTGAGGCCCTTATTGGTAAAAATGCCACATTTCTACCTCTGGGTGGGTCACACAGTAGAAAACCTCTAATGAGGATCTCTGTACGCCATGGAGTACAGCTGTGTAGCATCTCTCCACAATGGAATGCTGGGAAGGGAGAATAAGTAGAACGGACATCTTTGGCTTCTGCTAGCATTGTGACTGACTGCTGTGGTAACACCATATTACCATTACAAATACCATATACCAATATTACCATTACAAATACATATTACATTACAATTATGGTAACACCATATTACCATTACAAAGTCAACCAAATGGGCTTAGCATGCCTCTGAGCAAGGTGGTGGCTTTCCATGACAGCAGAGGAGCAGGCCTGAGGGGGGTTGTGACTGCAGCTGGTGGATTTGTGGGTATGTGAATGCATTGGCTGAAACCCCTAGAAGGGGAAAAGAAAGGGCAGAGGCAAAAAGAGCAACCTTTTTTACTGACTAAGGAGTGTAGTAGCAGTTTCAGAGAATTTTTCCTAGTGCTCTGCAGCATGGGAAGGAGGAAACTTGCTTTACTCATTCTCTGTGGAGATCCCGTGTACAAAGCATTTGTAGTTTTGGCTCTGAGTGAGAATCCACAAGGCTAAAATTCCACATGGCTCACATCTGCTATTGCCTTTCCTCATAGTGCATCCTGCAGCAGCAGCCCAACTGAGTGTTGGAAATTGCATGTTAGGGCTGAATATCTTGCCATTTCCTCCCACACTCATTATGAGACATTTCCTGAGCTCATTACTTAGGCTGTGAGCCCATTTGCAAGATTTGGCCCAAAGTGGACAGCAAGTATGTTGCACAGAGGAGCTGAAATTAAGGGCACAGAAAGAAGATCGTATGCTGCTGCATGGTTGGGCCTTTTAAAATACACATTTAAGGCAGAAGATTGGAGGAGAAGTAAATGGACATGGGTGGGAGTCACTCCTCTCCTTTCCAGCCAATGTCTCATTGTCTGGTGCTGCGTTCAAACAACAAAAAGTTGAACGGAAACTAAGTTGCAATGATCCTTGACATTTTAACAATACACGCTTCATTTTTTTATAACTGCCTTATTACAACAATGTTCCCACTGACAGCCAAAGTGATGCAGATATAATCCTATTATCTTCATGCTTTATATGCTTCATATTGCAGCCATGCCTTAAGTTACAAGGTCTTTATTCAAACTGAATTCCATTTTTTATAGGAGTATTTTCACAGGACGATATCACATGACAGTAAACAGTCACAAGTTTGTTGCTGAAAACAAATTGTGAGAGGCTTCTTTTTAACCTGTAGGTGCATAGCTGTTCCTGCAACAAATATATAAATTAGCATTGTTTTTAAATATGCTTGAATTATTGCTATAAAGTAAAACATGATCTTTTGATTTGGCCAGATTTTTAGCTGATGTAATTTGTCATAGCTCCATTGACTTCAACAGAGCTTGGTTAATTTATGCCAACTGCGGACTGGGGCCTTTTTTGTTAGGGTAATTAAACCTGCCAGAATCTGTAGTATTTAAGTGCTTCTCGATGAGTTGATTGATTTTTTTTCTAGACAGTAACTTCACTTCTAAAATGTTCATTTAAATCTCTGATAGAACATTAGTGTGTTGAATTTGGATTGATGTTTTTATATATTATATAGAAGACAAAAGTGGATCTGCAAATGAGATTATGTTGTATATTGTAAGGGCTACTTCTGAAAGCCTTGATAGTTTTTTCCAAGTGACCAGCATATTGTATCTTTTTGAGTTACCGTGGTTATTAAACCAGTTGACAAGCAAGAGGCAGCAGTTGCCTTGAAAAGAGATTAGTCTATTAAAGGAGGACTTTCTGTAGCTCAGTGACTCCTTTTCCTATAAACATTTTAGGAAAAATAGCCGTGGAAATTTATTGTGTGTATACTCATAAAAACTGGTACAGAATCCAGACATAACTCTTTTTACTATTGATTCTGCTTCTGTAGCTTCTGGGATGTGTTGAGCTTTCATCAAATAATTGAATAGTAATCAGTAGACAGTTATCTGCTGGTTTGCAGGAAGTAAGGATTCATGTGATTTAAATAAACAGAAATGGACCTTTGAGAACCCCTGCTTTAAAACTGATGGTTGTGACTGCTCAGGAGGTCGTAAGGTTATTACATGAGGGGCTCATGAGCTGTCAGCCTCTATCCCAAATCCCACTTTGCCTCCAAGATTTATAATGGTGTTATACATTAAAAACATATTTTTATATATTTAAGGGGGAGTTGCACTCAGAGGCTTTCTGTGTGAAATGGGTCACCTGTACAAAAGTTTGAGAACTCCTGTGTATTTTCAGAGTACACTAGCTTTATTCATCTCATTGATCTATATGGCATAATTTTGGGAGGCCGTTCCATAATGCTGCTTCATTTATATTAACTGATATTGCTCCCCCCATTTTCTATTGGTAGTGTTGTCAACATCTCTTTTGTTAAGGATGAGTGACCTTCATTGAATTTTTGAGTTGGAAAATGGCAGAAAAAACGTAATTCTACTTAGAATATGATATTTTTGTATGATGACTTTTCCAACTCAATGTATTTGCTATCTTGCAATTTCAGAGTTGTATCTAATCAATTTCCTGATTAAAGAGTCTGATAAATGTACTCTCCCCTTATCTAGTGGTAGCTATGTTTTGATTTTAAAATTTTTATCACTGGCAATGTGTGAGCCAGAAAATGAAGCTTAGTGCTTATCTTCCACATTGTTTGCAGGACCAGCAATCATTTATATTAATTTTAATTAATAAAACCTTTACTTTTAATTGAGAACTGGGAAGATTTAATAAAGAAATCACTTGGAAACCATAAAGCATAAACTAAGCAATGCCATTTTTAGAATCAGTTTTCAGCGTAGAGATGCACTTAAGCTTAGAATTCTTTGAACTCTTGGTTTTCTCCTAGGATCTGAGGAAGGCCACCTTGGTGGGGGTGAATTATCGATTATTTTGTTGGGACAAAGCAATAGAATAACTTAACTAAGAACACTATTAAACATTAGCAAAACTAATTATATTGTTTTCTCAAAAGTAATTACATTTCTTTCAAGATGAATAAACATTGCAGAAATAATTTCATATGCAATCAAAAATTAAAAGCAATCTTTTCTAAGGAAATGGAATTTACTTTTTGCAGAGCCAAAATGATCCTTTTATGTAAATAAAGGCAACTTGAGAGTGAGAGAATAGCTAGCTAAATGAACAATATTACTCACCTTCATTTTCTTTTTTTTTCTTGGTCTTGGATGAGGATGGGGAGTGGGGTTGATCCCAGTTAGGTCTCTATATTTCTTGAAATGAGGTTTCGGGTCTTATTTGATTCCCATATTCCATAAGGTGTCTTCCTCTAATTTCCATGGAAGCTGGTAGGGTTTGTAAGGACTACCATGTTACAAAAAGAGTCCCATGAGAGAACGAAAAATTGCTATCAACGTAACTACCAACTCCTGTAGTATTAAGCATGCACATTTGGGTCAGTCTGCCCTAAACTACTCCCTACATGGGGTGTAAGGAGCAGTGTGTTTCAGTTGATAGGTCAATGGCGCTAGGACAAGAGATCTAAGTTTTATTCGCATTGATTTGCTGTGGCCAAATCACTTCAACTCTCTGTGCCTGTTTTCCCATTTGTAAAGTAAGGATAATGTTACATACCCACTTTTGTAAAGCACTTTGAGATGACAGATGAAGAGCAATCCATGTAAACACTAATTAGTAGTATTAGTAAACTTGCTGTGTCAGCAATTGGTTTCAGTTTGTTTTTAGATGGGATGTAATCATAAATAATAAATATATTTATTAAGCATCCTTTTCTCCAAAAGCCCTATAGAACAATGATATACTGCCAATCACTTAATATGGGGTTCCAATTACAATTTTCCTTTCCTTGTGACAAAATCCTTGTACCAGTAGGATGTATGATTGCAGAGAAGTGAGATCTATGGCTGGGAAACCTATATAATTATTTTTCTCAATATAATAACCAAGCAAGCAGGCAACACCTCATAGCAAACAATCTTAGAGTCACTGTACTTGCTGGAAATACACATGTTTTTTCTTGAAAAATATGAAATACATTGATAACATACATGGTAAACACTGTGCTATAACTTGAATATGGAGGGAAGAGATGAGGAAGATCTTGTGGGGGTAAAGCCTTTTGTGAAAAATTAATTAATCTACAAAAATAAACATTTGTGTTCTGATCCAAAGTCTTTCCATTGACTTCAATGAGAATTGGGATCAGGCCCTTGGTGCATTTCAAAGATGAACACTTTGCACTTCAGTAATTATTTCATGGGGGATGATTTAAGGATTTCAAGGATGATTTAGTAGAAGAATTCAGTGAGATACGGAGGGGATGACTTCATCAGAAGGTGGGAAATCACCCTCATCTTCCCTTTAATATTGAATGGTATTCTAACAAATGATTCCATGTGTACCCTCTGTCACTGAATTGGGGAACTGTACTGTTGTGCAGTATTATACTAAAAACATAGTGGAACTTGTTAAAAACATGTTAATGAAATTCCAAAATAAAAGAATAAATGGAAGGGGTTTAGCAACACAGGGGACAAAATGGGAGGGTTAAAAAACTTATAAGGAAACCACTCTGACAATTCTGAATAAGAATTAGAGAAGAGGGGGATATTACAGATGTTGTTTGAATGTATGTCTGTAGTATAGGTTACCTCTTTATTTTAGCTTTGATATTACTGTCTTGTTTACTGAGCTGTTTAACAGCATGATTTAATTTACATCATGTAGCCTCAAAAATAAAAGAAGCAGATATTATAGATTTAAAAAGGAAAACTCTACATAGTGTCAGTTTGGAATAAAAGCTTTTAATATCTTTCAAGCAGTCCTCTAATCTCTGCAAGATGTGAAGAACAGAATTAGAGCAGCATGTGGTCTCTACTGTCTTTGAATGTTGTGACTCGAAGACACTTTTGATCACTTAAAAGATACTTCAACATTCAAGTAAAACACAACACATAAACTAGTAGAATTTCCACAATATCCCATTTTCTTATTTACATCACACCAGGGTCAATTTTCAGTGCAGTTCATATGAGAATAAATGTACTGCTCTCTTGATTTTAAGGTCTATCCAGTGTCAGATTTCTGCTGTGATTAATGTGCTTTGTTGACCAAATCAGCAATATCTACAGAATCTTTTTTTCTTGCATAAACTGATAGATAAGTAGGTCAGCAAAACTGCTAGCCATTGGCTTGTGGATTTTAGGTTTTCCCTATAAAACATGTCAAAATCTAAAGATCAGAATCAGACAAAAGTTCCAAATCTATACTAGCCCTTGATCTTATAAGTTCTTGAATGGTATGCAGGAAGGTGGTTGTCCTTCAGTGCAAATGTGAAGAGAGGCTATACCTGGACAGTAGGACTGATCAGAAAACAAGAATTCTATGCTGCAAAAATATCCAGGTTTCAAAATTTGTTTCTATTCTGCAAGTCCTTTTGAATTTGTTTTGACAAAAACACCCAAGACCCTTATCAAAATAGCTACAGACCTAGGGCACTCACTTGGGTTATAGGAGATTGACTCAGAGCAAGGGCTTGAATCTGTCTCTCTCACATTCCAGGTGAGTACTTTAACCAGAAGGCTGGCTATAGAGTAAGTTTCTCTGTAGCCTAATAGGTATTTAATTATTTAGATGAAATAGAAGAACTCCAACAGAAAAGATTGAGAAACTTGGGTGTCCCAACCTGGGTCTCCCAAATGCCTAGTGAATGCCCTAAGCAGCAGGCTACTCTAGGGTAGGTCTTGCATGCTCTAATTTTCATGACAGATTCCATCCTGGACCTCAGAAGCCTTCTCAATGACATTTTCATGGAACCTGATATGTTTCTGAGAAAAGTTTAGGTCCACTAATTGGAACTTCCTGATGAATAAAAATTTTGTTGACAAATTTCCAACCAGCTGTAATGACATAAATTGGTGTAGAAATAGGAAGAAAGCCTAAACCTCTTGTACATTGACTCTTACATTCAAGAGCACAAGGTAAAAAGCAGGCAAATGTAGGCAGAAGACTGGCAAATCAGAGAAAATATTGATAAGTTCAATCGGCAGCATGGAAAAGAAGCACTTGGTGAGAAGATATCTTCTTTGCCCTTACACTTAGTATTAGGTGCAAGTCATTTGCTGGCTACATTGCAGTACATTCATTAATGTTGTAGATCATAGCTCATTTATGAAGGGATGTTTCATGCAGAAAGCACTTTACACCTTTGCTCTGTGACCTGAATTAGCTACCAGCAGAATTCTAGGCAAAGATTGAGGCGTTGGCTTTAATTAAAAAGTCTTCAATACAGTATTTCAGGTCCTGGCTGCTTGAGACACCACCTCTCTCCCAATGTGATTCCACAATAGTTGTGATTTTCTGAGGTGGTTGAATTAACTGTTTATTTTTACTTCAGTCCAGGAAAAAAATATGGAATTGTGGTCACTAAGCTGTATTATGAATACATAGAGCTTAATGAATAATTTGACAGATTTCACCTCTTCTTCTGTTTTTTAGACTGTTCTTGAAAAGTTTATAATTTTCTTGAATTTTGACACAAAGACTTCAAGGCCAGAAGAGACAGTCTTGATCTTCTAGTCCAAACTTTTGTATTGGTGAACCCTTTCACATTGCAAGCCTCTAAGTGCACCCTCCACCCCCCTGGAAATTAAAAACACTTTTTAATACATTTAACACCATTATAAATGCTGGAGGCAAAGCAGGGGTTAGGGTGCATGCTGGCAGCTCATGATCCCCCATGTAATAACTTCACAACACCCTCAGGGGTCCCAACCCCCCAGTTTGAGAACCTCTGTTCTAGTCTGGCCTTCTTCACATTGCAGGCCTCAGAACCTCACCCATCTACCCCTGTAATTGACCCACATCGTCTTGCTGAAATACTGAGTTGACAATGATTTTTGAATGCTTTAGTATCTGAAATTCAAAATCTGAATTTGAGCTGTGTTGCATAATTCTGTCTAGTTGGACTAGACTTCTGTTCCCTGATTTGATGAACAGAATTCCAATCACCCATGAGTACTAGATCATGAAAGCTTTCTGCTAGTTTTTCCATTAGTTAATTCTAATTATGTGAAAGCCCACATAAAGAGCAAAATTATCAGACATGGATAAACACAACATGTTGGGGGAAGAGTCAAAACAACTTGTGCAAAGGGTAATCATGCCTCAATAACGTATTAGAATTCTTTGAGGGAGTCAACAAGCATGTGGACATGGGTGATCCAGTCAACATAGCATACTTGGACTTTCAGAAAGCCTTTGATAAGGCCCCATACCAAAGGTTCTTAAGCACATTTAAGCAGTCATGGGGTAAGAGGGAGGTCCTTTCACGGATCAGTAACTAATTAAAAGATAAGAAGCAAAGGGTAGCACTAAATGATCAGGTACTGTTCATCTTAGAAAAGAGATGACTAAGGGGGTTGGACTAGATGACCTTCTGAGGTCCTTTCCAGCCTTGATATTCTATGATTCTGTGACTAAGGCTACAAAATCTTGAATGGTGTAGAGAAAGTGAATAAGAAAGTGTTTGAAAAAAACAAAACAAACTACCTTTTCCCCTTTCCTACTTCCCAAAATCATGGATTGAGAACTTGAATGCCAAATTTCAGTGCTGACAAATGTGTAAACTTGAGTTACTTTAAAGAGTTTATAATGAAGCCTCCAAGAGATTCTACAGCAATGCAACCACTGTTACTATAATGAATCTGCTTGGAATTCAGCCCTTGTTTTTAGGAATTTAGTGTTTTGTTTTAAATGTTTAATAACTTTATAGAAGAACAGAAAATACTTTTGCCAGCTCTTTAAATGCTCTGGATATAATTTGTATTCCTGCTGTTACATGCAGAGACTTGTGCCTTAAAAAAAAGAAAAAAGAAAAATATTGTTTGGAAAGCATCCAGAACTCTGGAAAGGTAGTTTTTAATCTAAAAATATCTGTCTTCAATAAATTGTCTACTGAGTGAAATTCATCTGCTGAACAATCTAATACATAAAAATTAATCAAAATGTCCCATTAATTAACTATATTTACTATGTCCCATTCATTAAAAATGCTTGCAAATGACATGTTTTTGTCACAGATCTTGAACAATACATGCCATTTGAGATTTATGCTGAATAAGTAATTCATAAGAAAAGTTAAAATGAATGCAGTTTGTACAAACAGAAAATATAGAATACACACAGGATTTACATGAAAAGTCTCAAAATAATGGGCAGGTTAGTATTGTACTATATATTTCCTATGCATACAGGAGTAAGTTAAGGACTGCAGGTAAATTTTTCAAAAGTGCCCAAGTCCCATTTTCAAATCTTTCTCAGCCTGTAGTAGCCTAAATCTCACTGAAAATTAATGGGACATTAACTCCTAAGGGTCATCCTAGGAGACCTGGGAAGAGCTGAGCAAATAATTGATTTTTGATTAGCTGAAATGGAAAAAACAAAAAACTTTTGTCTATGTTGAACAAAAGATTTTGATTCCTATTTTAAATTGACATTTCTGATTTTTTTCTTTTGTCTATAACTATTAGCCAATTTGATTGGAATTCACAGATGATTTCAATGCCCTCCCCCCCCATGCATTACTGTAACTGAAATCAGTGTGAGTTAGGTAAGTAGGCACTTTTGAAAAATCTCATTCAATGCCCATCTGAATCTTTAAGCACATAAATACCTTTAAAATGTGTCCCTAAATGCCTTTTGTAAATGGGACTTTATCTCCCAAGTCACTTAAACATATTCTCAGTACATTTTTTTGTTCATGCATTGCCCTTTTTTCTGTATTAAAAACTGTAAATTTAAAGGAAAAACATAATCTTTGGGATTAATCAAGCTAGACTGTTTTATTTAAATATGTAGCAAGTCATTTTACAAATATTATTTATTCAATCTCATTAAAGAAGCCTGTAAAAAATGTTATGTGCAAATTAAAAAATATATCCAGCCCTTACTGTAGTGGGTGCAATTAAGTTGAGTTCAGCACACACAGCAGACCATAACTGTATCAAAGAAATCATTACACTTTATAATGTTCATAGTCCCTACCTTGCATACAATACTGAATACTTAAACTATGGGATTCCCACAACAGAGATCTATAGTTTGCAGATTCTGTTGGGAATAGAGCTGACTTAAATTGGGAATTTCCTGTGCATGGGAAATTTAGACATTTCAAAATATGGTTCTGGTGATTTGGACTGAGTCTAAATTTTGTAGACATTTCTTCTGAACTGGAGATTCTGACAAATTTAGGAAACTTCAAAACACCAAAATGGCAGAGCTAAGAGCCTCAACTTTGAGAGCGGCAGCTTGTGGATCTGTCAGAGCTTCCAAGGCTGCCAGACTTCTGGCTCCTCATCAGGGATCCTAGAGACCCTGAAAACCCTGGCAGAGCCATGAGTGGACCTGGGGTGTGTCTACACAGAATTTTGGAGCAAGCCTCCCAATTTAGGCTGAAAGAGTTGGGTTAGTAGAGCTCATACCAGCGCTCTAATAACAGCTGTATAATTAGGACTTTGAAATTGAGGCTGGAGTTTGGACACTGGAGCCTAGGGATGGGGCTGGGCTGGGCTGCCCTCTCCAAAATATTGTGTAGTTACCATCTCATGTTTCCTGTTAATCTACAAGTAATTTCATGCTTGAAAAAGCAAAATTTTCTGATGAAACTGTTGGGAATTACATAAGTCTGATCCAGGTAAACACAAAGGTCCATCCACCCAGGTGAGATTGTAGTATTGGGGCCATAGGGAAATCTATTAAAAATCGCAGATCCAAGCAAGACAGCTAAAGGTTTAAAATGAAAATATGTTTTTAATACATGACTTGGACACACCATCTTGGTGTCCTTGTGATAGTACTTGTTTATAATTTTAACAAATGCAAGACTGGGATTTTATTTTCTGGGACAATTCTCTTAACTGATGAACCAGAAGAACAGCTTCATGCTTGCAGTCAAGAAACTCAATAATGTCAAATCTGAGATTCATACTTGCAGTCCTTTGAATATGAGAACAACTGATAATATAAATTTCTAAAAACATTTTAGGAAACTGTAAATTCCTTATGCTTTATTTTCTTATTCCTTTAAACATATTTTCTATTTATTATTATGTTACTATATATTGCTTACATTCGGCTTGTCTGATTTAGCTAGCTAGCATGGTAGTTTTCCCAAGTATGTTTATACTGGTATTTCTTTAACATTTAAGAAAAACAATAATAAAAACATGAAAAATATGCAAAGTTGATTACATAACTGTCACACTGGCTGGCGTGGCTCATGTCTGTGTGTGCCTACCTCAGGGCAGACTGCCAAAAACAGGGCAGAAACCCCAAATTGGTGATATGTTTTAGATTTCACCAAGCCAATAACAAATGGGCATGACTGGAGAGGATAGGGGGATTTCCATGCCTGGATTCACAAGTTCAGTGCAAACATTTTCAAAGTAATAAAGCAAAATGTGTGTGTGTGTATACACACACACACGCACACACACATTTTGCTTTATTACTTTGAAAATATATATATATTTCCTAATAGCATAGGATATAGACAATGTAAATAGGATTAATACATGAAGCAACATACAAGCATTTCATAGAGTCTAAACACTGAGTACATTCTTGTAAGACTAATACCTATTTTGAACAAAACTAACATACACGTCAGTTGGTTTGGTTTTCAGCTGTGAGTTTGTCAGTTCTTAGCTTATGCCAGCTGCCTGGCCAGATTTAGCACTTTGTTTACCAGCACCACAATAACAATTTGTCTTTCCTTTAAAATCAATAGGAGTTAGGTGTCTAGAAACTTTTGAAAATCCTGCTAAGAAGCTATCTGCATCTTTAGGTGCCTAAATATGTTTTAAAAGTGCTCGTAGGCATTTTTGAAAATTTTACCCTAAATCTCTAATTTCACTATGTTGGGACTTCAGGACTCTATCTTAGAATAGAACCAATGAGTGAATCATTACTATTACTTCCTGCACTATCTTTATTTTTTATTGGAGGTCTTCTAGCCTACGTACCAACTATCTCCTATGTAACTTAAATCATGAAATCTGAAGATGAGAGGCCTGAAGTGACATTGGTGTTGGTTTTGAACTCTCTATGCTATTCCAGGGCTTTTTGGGGGGCTTCTGCCTCTTGAACATCCCCATTATTCTAGTCTGTTTAGGCCCTATTCCTTCTCTATGGTATCTGAATGCCTCAAAGCGTTTGTAACAGCAAGGAGAGAGAAGCAGTGCAGATTTGGGATGGGATGAATATGAAGGATTCCAGCTTGCTCCAGGTCAGTAAAGCCTGAGTCTCATATAGGGGTTTCCTCGGGACTGAGCAGAAGGGTGTATCATTCTGCTTTAGCAAATGCACTCTTTTTATGGATGAATACTCCTCTGCATACATGGACCTTACGGGGAGGATTGGACCATTAGTATTTGTACTCATGTTCATATTTACTTTTCAGTCACTGAAATCTGGCAGTGTGAATATACAGTTTATGAACTGAGAAGATTTTCCTTCTACAGTATCAATCATAACACTGAAAATTAAAAATCCAACCATGCTCTAAACTTGTGCAATAACTTTAAAAGTAGAATCTATCAGAACTTCTGCTTCTGGTATTTCCAATACACTCAGTACTGTGTTATATAGGTGATGAGAGTTCTACTTGAAGCACTGCAGGGGATTTTCCCTGTTGACATTCTGGGACCCTCTTTAATAGCTGTTTGCCTTAACCAAAAATACTACTGTAGCCTTTTACTGCTGCTATCCAAAAACAGGACATAACGTCATGCTGTAGGTACATCCTTACACTCTGTATATGCCTCACTATAACTTTCTCATTACATATTTGTTCTGCTGAGGTTTTTTTAATATCTAAATGAGAGATAAAAAGAACTGCGTTTAATTTGTACATTTCACATATAGCAGGATTTGGCAATTATTATTGAACATGATTTGCTTAAATGTGTAATATTATTCCTGATGTATCTGAACCTTTGAATCATGCTACTTTTGAAATCATTGAAGGCTATTATGAACAGCAATTCTGAAAATGATTATATAATAGGGCTCAAGTTGTCAAATGATACTTTTTAAGAGCTAATTCCATATTACAGAAAAGTTTTTCTTTTTAACTGTTACTAGCAGCCACTCTGTTTGAATCAAAGAAGATTGGTACTGTTATAAAGCTGTTAGATGCCAAATGCAGCATATCCTTTATATATACCACACTTGACGTCAGTGGAAGTTTTGAATGTAAGTGGAGTTGGATTGTTTCCTTAGGAACCATTATATCCTATCAAATATCCACACTGAACATAAGACTACATGTTACACTTCATGTATTCTGTAAACATAGAAGTTGGCTAGGAATGTAGGCAATAATGGGCAGATGATTCTTTGCTGCAGAAACTACTAATGTATTTTAACAATACAACTAGGAAAGGAAACTAATTGTTTGTGTAATATAGCATCGTGAAATAACGGGATGGTTACACCTGACCTCTTAGCACTCTAAATATAGTTATTTCACTTCTTCTGTCTCAGTTGTATAGTATAATGTTATCTTCAAGTTTAGGACATATTGTAGAGAGCCTTCATCTTTTTTACTCTTTTGGGTCCATATTTCATGCATTCCTTCTTAAGTTCTATTGAACCAAACTTTTGAAGTTACGGGTACTCAGGGGAATCTTGATATCAACTTCCTCATTTTAAGGCATATTTTTCTGCTTTATCTGCCATTTCATAGCCAGGTATTCCAACATGCCAGAAATTACACTAGTAATTACACTAATAGTACACACTATTAGTATATGTATACTTAATTGTACTATCTTCATCATTAACAACAATATTTAATTAATTTATTCCTGGTTTCTAATACTCCTTTTTCTGATCTTCATTATTCCAGATAAAGAATCAGATAGGATAGCAGCTGTAGTTGGGCATACATCCCTTACCCAGGTCAGTGCCAACAATATGCCCACCAATTCAGCCATGATATTGCATACTTTCACTTATCTCTTAATTCCAAATTCAGGGATACCAGAAGACCATTCCCATTCTACCCATGTTGACACCTGTAGCTTTGTTTGTACAGATATGGTAAATGGGGTCAACATTGCCATATATAAATTCATAAATTTTATTCATCATATTTGGTGATCCTGCTGTTCCTTTTGTTTTATTGTATAATTCCACAACTGGTGAGACAACCATCCAGCTATAGTGTGATTTCCCATCACTAAATATTTTAATATCTTCCTTTTCATTCAAGTCTTTTACCCCCGCTTTAAACTTGTTAGCATGTGGGAATTTGAGGCATTCAGTTACATCTTGTCTACTTAATTCTCAACAGTACTCCTATATTTGTGTAGTACTCTTATCTTAACTACTAACCTTAGCCTATTAGCCTTTGCCCAAAAGGTTAAATCTAACAATTTCATCCTTAAGTGTATAGACATTTTTCTGGTAGCTATCTGCATCACACATAAAGGTGTTATCATGCTTGCACCACATGTGATTTACAGAGGCTGGGTTTGATTTGTTTCTGGTTTTTTAAACGATGATTTAGAAGCCAAAATGAAGGTCTGAAATCCATAATCCATAACTGGTCATCTTATTAAGTGTCCTACTTAGTGTCATCAGTATGTTCTTATCTGTATGAGAATTGTTCCCAACAATACTTTTCAGCAGATTCATCGTATCTGGGGACTGGACTAGATGACCTCTCGAGGTCCCTTCCAGTCCTATGATTCTGTGAGCCTTACATTTAGTCTTGATATTTTCTATATGTCCCTTCCAAGTTAGTTTGTTGTTAAACATAACTCCTAAAAATGTAAAATTTTGAACAAGCTGAATTTTCTGTGCATAGAGAGATGTTCTATTCTTCTCCAATCTTCCAGTTTGTAAAAATTATTCTTTTTGTTTTTCAAAGTGAGATTTTAAATCCCCAAGCATCTTCCCATTTTCAACAACGTCCATCACCCCACTACCCCAGTGATTCTTTCCACCACTATCTTAAGTCTTCTATGTTTGACCCACATAGCACAGTCATCCGCAAATAGGGTAATACCTATTCCTGCTCATACGCTCTCCAGGAGATCATTAATCGTAATGTTAAAGAATGTAGTGCTGATAACAATCCTCTGCTGGTTGTCAGTAATAATATTATAAATATTTAACTATGTAGCAGTTTGTATCACTACTAACTTTTTAGAATGCTTTTGCTATAATTTCCACTTTTCCCTAAGTTAGAATTTTAAATTTGATCCTTTACTATAAGTCTAGCTATAAATTTGTTTTTACACTGTATCCCAGTTAGTCTTTTAACTTGTATATATATTTCTGAGTCCCTGGAATTTTTGTTCATTTTAATAGAATTGTGGAACAGGAAGCGACTGTGAGAGGTCATCTAGGCCAGCCCCTGCACTCAGGGTGGGACTAAGTATTATCTAGACTAGGGGTCTTCACACTCCCCCCCCCCCCCGGTGGCCCTTTTCTGTGGAGGGAAATGTCTGGAGGCCCCCGGGGGATACGTCCGCCGAAATGCCGCTGTAGAAAGTGGAAGCTTCCGCTTTCCACGGCGGCATTTCGGCAGGACCAAAATAGCCCGCCTGGGAGTTCAGCGGTCTCCTGGACAGGCTGGGCAGCGGCACCAGTGTCTCTCACACCCGCTGGGGTGAGCTTGCGCACCCCCAGGGGTACGTGCACCCCAGTTTGATGACCACTGAACTAGACCATCCCTGACAGGGGTTTGTCTAACCTACTCTTTAAAATCTCCAATGATGGAGATTCCACAACCTCCCTGGGCAATTATTCCAGTGCTTAACCAACTTGATAGTTAGGAAGTTTTTCTTAATGTCAAACCTAAACTACCCTTGCTACAATCTAACCCAATCCTCCTTGTCCTGTCCTCAGAGGTTAAGGATAACAAATTTTCTCCCTCCTTGTAACAACCATTTATGTACTTGAAAATGTATATCCCCTCTCAGTCTTCTCTTTTCCAGACTAAACAAACCCAATCTTCCCTCATAGGTCATGTATTCTAGACCTTTAATATTTTTTATTGCTCTTCTTGGACTTTCTCCTATTTGTCCACATCTTTCCTGAAACGTGGAACCCAGAACTGGACATAATACTCTAGTTGAGGCCTAGTCAGTGTGGAATAGAGCGGAAGAATTACATCTCATGTCTTGCTTACAGTACTCCTGCTAATATAACCCAGAATGATATTTGCTGTTTTTGCGTTTAGTTTGTGATTCCCTGTGAACCCCAGATCCCTTTCTGCCATACTCCTCCTGGGGCAGTCGTTTCCCATTTTATATGTCTGCAACTGATATTTCCTTCCTAAACGGAGTATTTTGCATTTGTCTATATTGAATATCATCCTGTTTACTTCAGACCATTTCTCCAGTTTTTCCAGATCATTTTGAATTTTAATCCTATTATCCAAAGCATTTGCAACCCCTCTCAGTGTGGCATAATCCACAAACTTTAAAAGTATACTCTATATGCCATTATCTAAATCATAGATGAAGATATTGAACAGAACTGGACCCAGAACTAATCCCTGCAAGATCCCATTCATTATGCCCTTCCAGCTTGACTGTGAAATACCAATAACTCTCAGGGAACAATTTTCCAATCAGTTACACAGCCACTTTATAGTAGCTCCATATGTTTCCCTAGTTTGTTTGAGAAGGCCATGCGAGACAGTATCAGAAGCCTTACTAAAGTCAAGCAATACCACATCTACCATTCCGCTCTACATCCACAAGGCATGTTACCCTGTCAAAGAAATCACTGTTATCTTCTAGGTGTTTGTGAATTGATTGCTTAATTATTAGCTCCATTATCTTTCTGGATACTGAAGTTAAGGAGACTAGTCTATAAATTCTCCAGGTTGTCCTTATTTCCTTTTTTCAGATGGGCACTATATTTGTCCTTTCTCAGTCCTGTAGAATCTCTCCTGTCTTCCATGACTTTTGGAAGATAATCACTAATGGCTCAGCTACCTCCTCAGTAAGCTACTTGAGCAGTCTAGGATGTATTTCATCAGGCTCTGGTGACTTGAAGACATCTAACTTGTTAAATAATTTTCCCACAATACTTTCCCCAAATCTTTTTTTTGCTTTGTTAATAGTCCTTATGGCACTGCTTTAAATCTTTTATAGTTCATTAAGTCCTTGTTGTTCATTGTATTTTTTGCTTGTCTGTTTACTGAATTTCTTTCTTTAATTGCTGCTTTGCATTCTTCATTTCACCAGGGAACTAGATTTCTGAATTTGCAGAAATTCAATATTTTATAGGTAGGTCGGCTGCTGCTACAGCTCCCTTATTATATTACCATGAAATTACTCTAAATTATCACTTCTGAAATTAAGATTAAATGTGATAAGTATCAAAGAGATCTCAGTTTGCTTTTCTAAGGTTTCAGGTAGGGATTCTTTCAGTTTTTTCAACATTACTTTGACCTTGATATATAATTAGTAGGACTGTCAATGGATAAAAAAAATTAATTGCACTGCTAAACAATAATAGAATACCATTTATATACCATTTATATAAATATCTTTGGATGTTTTCTACATTTTCAAATATATTAATTTCAATTACAACACAGAATACAAAGTGTACAGTGCTCACTTTATTTTTTATTACAAATATTTGCATTGTAATAAAGAAACAGTATTTCATTTCACTTAATACAAGTACTGTAGTGCAATCTCTTCATCATGAAAGATGAACTTACAAATGTAGAATCATGTAAAATAAATAACTGCATTCAAAAATAAAACAATGTAAAACTTTAGTGCCTCTAAGTCCATTCAGTCCTACTTCATGTTCAGCCAATCATTTGCAGATGATAATGCCCACTTCTTGTTTACAATATCACCTGAAAGTGAGAACAGGAGTTCACATAGCACTGTTTTAACTGGGTTGCAATACATTTACGTACCAGATGTGCTAAAGATTCATATGTCCCCTCATGCTTCAACCATGCATCTATGCTGTTGATGGGTTCTGGTCGATGATGATCCAAAGCAGTGCAGACCAACACATATCCATTTTCAACATCTGAGTCAGGTGCCACCAGTAGAAAGTTGATTTTCTTTTTTGATGGTTTGGTTTCCATAGTTTCCACATTGGAGTTGCTCTTTTAAGACTTCTGAAAGCATTCTCCATAATCCGGCCCTCTCAGATTTTGGAAGGCACTTCAGATTCTTAAACCTTGAATCAAGTGCTGTAGCTATCTTTCGAAATCTCATATTGGTATCTTTTTAGCATTTTGTCCAATCTGCAGTGAAAGTTTTCTTAAAATGAAAAAAAAACGTGCTGGGTCATCATCCAAGACTGCTATAACATGAAATATATGGCAGAATACGGATAAAACTGAGCAGGAGTCATACAATTATCTACCAAGAGTTCAGTTACAAATTAAATTAATGCATTGTTTTTTTAATGAGTGTCATCAGGATGGAAGCACGTCCTCTGGAATGCTGGCCAAAGCATAAAGGGGAAAATGAATGTTTAGCATATCTGGCACGTAAATACCTTGCAATGCTGGCTACAAAAGTGCCGTGTGAATGTCTGTTCTCACTTGCAGGTGACATTGTAAATAAGAAGTGGGCAGCATTATCTCCTGTAAATGTAAAATTAAACATGTTTGTCTTAGCAATTGGCTGCACAGGAAATAGGACTGAGAGAACTTGTAAGTGCTAAAGTTTTAAAAAAAATTGTTTTTGAGTGCAGTTATGTAACAAAAAATACATCTGTAAGTTATGCTTTCAGGACAAAGAGATTGCACTACAGTACTTGTATGAGATGAATTGAAAAATACTATTTCTTTTGTTTATCATTTTTACAGTAAAAGTATTTGTAATAATAATATAAAGTGAGCACTGTACACTTTGTATTCTGTATTGTAATTGAAATAAATATATTTGAATATGTAGAAAAATATCCAAAATATTTAATAAATGTCAATTGGTATTCTGTTGTTTAACAGTGCAACTAAAACTGTGATTAATTGTGATTAATTTTTTTGAGTTAATCATGAGTCAACTGCAATTAATCGACGGCCCTAATAATCAGTATAGGAAAGTGATCCCTTCTCATTCCATCTTCTTTATAGATTTCCCATCTGCATTTCCTTGCTATATTGCTTATTGCAATTTCAGATCTAAACATGAGAAGATTCCATCCACCAAATTAAACCAGTGTGATTCTCCAGACAGAGTGAGGGTCTGTCTTCTGAGTTTAACAGGAGCTCCAAACAGCTGTCAAGATACAATCCAACCAGTCAGCTCAAAAAATGTTCTGACCTCACCATCAGCTAGTAAGTGGTCAATGGTGAAACCTTCATTTCTATAATGGTGGTCCAAAATAATTTCACCAACTCATGTTAGAGCAAAGAAACTGCATTTAAAGTTTTCCTTTCCCTTTTGGAAGCCATACCTACGTATGTAACCCTTCTGCCCATCAGAGTTGGCAACAACAAGGGCCAGGTTCAGTATCCAGGGGTTCCATTCCAATAGCACAATACAAAAACCGGCTTGAGCCCCCACCCAGTGACCTGGGACAACCATATACCACCCCTCTGGGCGTCTGTAAGAGACAATACTTCCCCTCTCGCAAGCACAGAGTCTGAGTGTACCAAAGCCTTTTAATAACAGGGAGAAACAATGTGGCATTATATTGGGGAAACACCCCAAACAAGGTTAATAAACCAAACCATGAACCAGAAGCCCCCCTCCCAGCAAACAGGCCGTGGCCTTCCCTTTGGCTCTTGAGTTCCACAACCCCAAAAAGTCACTCAATAGTCCCAAAGTCCAGCAGCCCAAGAGTCTCTGTTCTGGGTCAGTGCAGAGTTCAAAAGTCAATTGGCAGAGTCTTTACCTCCCAGCCTGGGTGGAAATGGAGGGTAGGGCACGGGGCACCTTACGTGGTCCGAGGCCGATTGCGCCGCCTCTCTGTGGGGTTCCGCTGCAGCCCTCACCGCAATCCCCTCTGCTCTGCTCGCTGACACTCGAACTGCTCTGCAGCGCCAGTCACTCCGCTAGCCGTCCTGCTAGCCGACACACAGACAGCTCTGCGGTGCCAGTCACTCCGTCAGCAGCACAAACGGCTCCATTAGTCGACACACGGACTGCTCTGCTGTGCCAGCCACTCCACCAGCAGCACCAACTACTCCACTAGCCATCCTGCTAGCTGACACACGGACAGCTCTGCAGTGCCAGTCACTCCGTCAGCAGCACAAACGGCTCCGCTAGTCAATACACGGACTGCTCTGCTGTGTCAGCCACTCCGCCAGCCACACGAACTGCACCCAGGAACCGCTCAGCTGAGTCCGCTGCCAGTCGCATGAACTGCACCCAGGAACCGCTTGGCTGAGTCTGCTGCCAGTCGCACAAACTGCACCCAGGAACTGCTCAGCTGAGTCCGCTGCCAGTCACACAAACTGCACCCAGGAACCGCTCGGCTGAGTCCGCTGCTTTGCTCTGCTAGCTGCACAAATTGCTTGGTGCCACCAACATGCCTTTAGGCCCACCCCCACTTAACACAGTGCTCAGTGGTTTCAGCTCTTAATGGGGTGCGGGGGTGGGGGGTGTCCTTGGCACAGGTACACCAGCAGCCTCAAAGTGAATTCAGCTTAGCAGACTGAACCAAGACTCCTAAGGGAATCAAAATTAGCTCTCATATTCCACAGTGGAGAGAGGCACAGCGCAATAGGCCTGGGGGGCCCTTAGACAAGTCCGTCACCAAAAGGTATAAAGACCTACCCATGGCCTCTCTCAATCTCAGAGTGTTCTGAAACGCATGGCCCTTGCCCAGTGAGTGCTACCTAGATGATGGCAAGTCCCTCCATCATAACAAGGGCCAAGTACATGTCCATAGTCCTTCATTCACCAAATCAGGGTAACATCACTTTATATTTTCTGCCCCAATAACATAGAAACTGGAGCTCCCACATCAGCCGAAGTGGCCATGTGGGCTGCTGTGGGCTCAGGCTAGGCGCAGTGGGTGTGTCTATGCAAATTGATCAGCCCCAAAGTTATTTTCCAAAACTCACTGCAATTCCCGTAGTTCGCCACCAGATGTCAGAATATATCTCATTCCTGACACTGCTTACACCTATAACATGTTGTGAATCCATCTGATTTATTGATTATTAACCATTAAGAAGAAGAAGAAATTATTTGCCACTTCTCCATCTTCCAGATACCTCTTAAATGCATGAGAATATGTACAGAAATCTTTATAACTAGTCTGACCTCTAATGCTGTATCCAGACTTGGGAAATAGCCTAAATCAATAGGTAATTCTCTTCTTCCAGAAATCCATTTGCACTTACTGGCATCTTGGGTTGATCCCATCTGGCTCCTAGGTGCAGTTTCTCAAGGACTGAATGCTTTTAATCCAAGCTCATGTCGTCCAGCTGTGACTCTTACAGCCAGGTCACTTTTCCCTCTACTCTTGTTACTGGGTTTCTCTGTAGATATTTTGCAAATCTCACTTCTTTTGCCTGTCCTTTGATCCACTGTTGTCCTTCAGCTTCCTGTTACAGCTGCTGGCTGAGAGGTACCCCTCTGTTCCTCTTGTTTTTTTATCCCCCAATAGGAGAACCTGGATTTAGAAAACAACAATTTTCATTAAAAATGTAATAATCTCAGGATCCACTTGTGTTCTCGCTTCAGCCAACTTTCCATGCTCCTCCTCATTGTTGGGTACCTCATTCTCCATACCCTAACATGAGTATTTTATAGCTGGATAGCATGGGGAAGAGGAGAAAGAAAAGTCTATTCTAAATGAAATTCCATTTGATGGTCAGTTTTGGATCAGAGTACAATAAAAGCCCATTCACACATGGCCACCTATGCTGCAGTTGTCAACAAAACAGACTTAATACTGAAATTAGATATTCAAGCAACTACTCTAACCACATTTACACGTACGAGTGAGAGTAGGGTGACCACATCTGTGAGACAGAAAATCAGGAAACATTCTTAATATTCTCATCATAGGCAGCGTGTGTGGGGAAGATGGGCAATTTGAGTAGCTGAGGAGAATCTTGTTCAGGGTATTTAACAAATTTGATGCGGAAAGTGTTTTGTAGGGGGATTGGGTTGTATTGCACATGTGCTTAAATACTTCACTGATCTTGTGTGATAAAAAGTCTGGTTCTGCTGCGGCTCCTTAGATGACTATACACAAAGGGCATTTGAGTGATGACCTAGAGGAACTGTGAGAAACGCCATAAGATACACGGATCATGGCTAAGCAGATGCCATGACCATTCACCTTATATAAAGGATGCAGAGTAGATGGAGTAGCTCTGCAGCCTCTCGAAGGCACTGGGGAAGGTTTGCTCTCCCCTCCCTATTGACATGTGTCTAGTACCTATCCACTTCTTGGGCTGGGTGCACACCAAGGATTTTGGCTTTGATATGTACCTGTGTGAACGGTATTCTATATTTTGTTAATTTGTTGTAATTTGCAATTATCCCTGCAATTCACAGTATTGAATATGCCCCTGAAAAGGGCTCAATATACCATGAGGCCTACATTTTCTAATGTGGCTTACAATTTGGATGCCCAGCTTGAGATACCCCTACAAGTATTAACTTTGTGTGCTAAAAATCTTGGAAACCAATTACATAGAAAGCAACCATGCACATGCAAAGGAAATATTTGAAGCTCAGTCTTGCAAAGATTTTTAATTTTGTTTCTTACAGTCAGGAAATCAAAGCAATTTGATTGTATTGTGGAGTATTGTATTGCCAAATTTCAATTTTTAGATCGATGGTGGTTCTGAGCGATATGAGCTGTGATTTTTGAATAACTGGGTGAAAGTATGTGTTTGACAATTGGTTTGTGTGCAGAAGTTGGTTTGAGGGAGTTAGGTTGTATGCTTTGTGTGCCACATTCAGACCTGAGAGAGAAAATTTATTGCCAAGTTAAAAACTCCTGACAAACAGGATTTAAAATAGAAATGATGAGACAACCTAACAATAGCATTGTGAATGGCGACATTGTCATTCTGAATGGAGATCAGCTTGAATCAAATTGAATAACAATGCTCTTTTTCTTCATTAAGGCCATTAAAATCTGTAAGGCTATGAGACCTGGGTAGACATAAAGGTTTTAAAAAGCAATGAGGAGAGACTAATGTTCATTTCTGTGTACTTACTCTGAGAGCCCAATTAACTAAAAGTTTGTGCTAATGTATTCTCCCTGAAAATCAAGCAGAATAGCATACGTTTTTGTTATTGCACTAGTACAAAAAGGAAACATGAAATTCTTCTCAATCTTTTCATATAAATATTAATCTAGATTCACTTTAGAGTTACAGAATTATTTTAATAATTAAGGGGTAGATGAGTGCTATTTGTGCATAACATCAAAATTTAAGGAATGATCAGGATTCTGTCTCTGCATTGCTACACTACTTCAGCTGAGCATCTTTGATAATATTGCAGTTTGCTATTGTTTCTTGAAAGTGCTAATTTTAGTATGAAATGTGATAAGAATTATTTAAAAACTTAATTGCATGCTCTCTTTTTTTGGCAATAGCATTTTGTGTCTCTGAAATTTGTCTTTTCAGAGTGCTTTATGTAGTTTCTCTTAATACCCTGTAATTTAATAATTGGGGTGGGAGGCTGAGCAGAATATGGAATTGTAAAGATCTGCATACTCTTTTGATATGCTAGGCTATGATATGCACAGATCTTTTTCTTTATATTGATCTTGAAAACCATTTTGGTGGGGATAGACTGGGCCTGACCAGAGCACAGAATGACCATGGGATAAGAAGCCAGGAAAGAGCTGCTGTTAGCTGTCTGGCCTAAAATGGTGCTTTGTGAAGAGAGGAGTCCAGTAGCACAGGAGAATATTAATATATTATGGTTGAGATGTGACCCCTCTTCTGCACAGGTTTTAAGGTGCACATAAATTTTAGATTTGCTCTTCCTTTGTCTTTTTCATGGCCTATCTCTCCTTGTCTTGATCACTTTTCCCTCTTGCAAGTGGCCCAACAGCAATGTAGATATTCTGAAGAAAGAATAAAAGCGGTTGGTGGTAATGAAAGAGCATTGAGAGAAACTACTTTTCCAATTCATGAGATCCCTGTGTTTTTCCCACAGATCTTCTTCCTCTCTATCCTGTTCAACAGAGTGGAAGGAAGATAGGGACAATACAACATTAACTAGAAGTTCTAGGTTGCAATTCCGCACTAGAAAATATGGCTTAGGTGAAGATATGCTGGATTTTTACATCCTGTCTATTATAAGCATGACACCAAAATTAAGGACAGCAATGTATTTATTATCTCTGTCTTTCATGCTCTGTTGCATGTATATTTTCATAACAATCCCAGATTGCATGTCATTACTGAAAGAGCCAAGTCCACATATAGTACAGTTTCTGTAAGAAGTACAAGCACTTTTAGGCTCCAGTACAATTCCAATAGTTTTAGTTTTAGCTTGTTGTTTTTATATTGGGGTGCAAACACGGGGGACATCACACAACCTACCATGATATTTCTTGTAGTCTGTGACTTTACAAATATATATATTTTTAATTTGAACTTTGAATTCATAATGGATAAGAGAAATGTGGAAAGTAGAGAAGTGGATGATACAATCTGTAACAGTCACTTTATGTTGACTACCTTGGAAGTATTTTCTCCATTGTCAGAAACAGAACAAAAGACAAAACTGTAAATTATTGGACTGATTTTTAAAGATGCTGAACATCGAACTGCAGTTGAAATAAATGGGAATAAATAAAGAAAATAAATGGAAGCTATGGGTTTTCATTACTTCTGAAAATCAGACCCTAACCTTTTAACATAAAGTGTATGGGAAAAGCTTTTGAACCTGCTTCATGTTGTAGGCTGTTCACAATGGTGGTGGATATTATTCTCTTTCAAACAGATGAAGCTGAAGTCTGTTGCTGAGATACACTTAGTTTAAAATGTTTACCCTGGGAATGTGGGAAAGAATGGAGCTAATTTCCACAGAAAATATTTTCATTGGGGTTTACATGAAGCATTCTGCTAAAACAGAGCCTGATCCTTCATATTATGAATAATTTCACTCCATATTATCATTTTCTGGAGTGAAATATTATCATATTATCATATTAAATATTATCATATTATCATTATCATTATTATCATATTATCATCTTATATTATCATCCATATGATCATCTCCATATTATCATTTCCATAATATGGAGGATCATTTCCTGATCCTCCATATTATAAATAATTTCACTCACTAAGAGTGAAATTCACCTCTGCAGAGAGCCAGCACAAAATCTATAAATCATTCAAGTCCCATGTACCATTTAAATCTCACCTATTTTGGGGTTTCCAAAAAGACTTCAGTGGTTCATAGGTCTCATTCTGCTTCTCTGCGTAGGGGCCAAATTCACCTGTGAGCAGTGCCCCTGAATTCAACTTTACATATTTGAATATTTAGCAGGCCTACTCCCGTAAAATAGGTTATTCAGATGCATCAGTAAATGTTAGCAGGATCAAGCTCACTTGCCATAGATGGCAAAAGAAAAAGGTGTGTTTGTGTTTTTACTTCTTTTGGTTGTGGGGAATGTGGGAATACAAAGAGTCTGAATTTTTGTTAATGATAGTACATTAAGGTGCAGCTTAGCAGCAGCAGCAATTTATGGCATAAATATGGGCAATAGCAGCTTCAGGACCTGAGAGGACAAAGATTGCACCAAACATAATGCATTCTATTCCTATTCTTGTTACAATTGGAGGAATGTATTTAATTTTTTTTGCTGAAAAATGGAGATTCATGTAGATAGAAACATTTCATAAATCCATATCAAATTTGCTGAATTGTTTCTTCTGACAAAAAACACAAAAAGATTCAAACAGTTGAAATGTTTAATTTTGATACTTGCTTTCTGTTCTGAATTTTTATCTTGGTTTTATTTTTTAAAAAATTAAAAGGTAAAAAAAAAAAAGAAAAGAAAATGTCCCTCAAAAACAGAGCAAATCATGTTTCAAGTAGCACAAAATGTTTCAATGAATTTTTCTTTCCTTTTATGGCTCACCAAATTTTTTTAAAAAATTTAATTTTGAGTCTACCCAAAATAACATTTTTTTTCTGGTTCAGCCACTGAACTGAAAAATTAGTTATTTACACAGCTCTAATTCCCATGGTGATTTGTTATTCTCTCACAGGCAAGATCATCCTTCAGTGGCAAATGCAGTTATCTTATCTTACATCCAAGAAGCTTAAAAACTAACCAGTCTCTGGCTTTTTTCCTCTCTCCCTAATGCATAGCGGATTACCCTTGTGAAGGACTACATAAATAGAAAATGTGATGGCTGTGCTTTAACTACAGTAAGCCTGCTTTTTTTCTCCTGGCAACAATTTTAAGCAGCAGTGCTACATCCATATTAAGTGTGAATTCTCTTGTGTAAATCCCATTAAAGTTAATAGAATTTTAGTTTTACTGCTTAATAAATTTTCAAGTGGATTAATTTTTGAGAAATATATAACCAACATGATGCACAGTACACGATCATATACAAGTATCAATATACTATAGCTACAATACTATAGCTAACTGAATTGATTAAATACATTCATATAGTTTATTAAAAAAATACTTACATTTTGGAGAAACTTTAAAACTCTTTTGTACCTTTCTTTCATTATTATTTCCCTTTTCCACCTTTACTGATTATAAAAGTGCATTCTGTGTTTAAATTTGTACTGTTTTAAACTTAGTCATAATGCTGAATCTGTGACATCAGACTTTACAATCTAATGCCATTGAAAAGTGATAAATAGAAGGTTATGACAACTGCAGGACCAATCTGAAGGAACTGGACTGTGAAGGAAGAGCTGATCTTCAAATGCAAATATTCAGATAATATTTCAAAAGGACTACATTACATTGTAAATATTACACTATGCATTATAAACTGGAGTTTTTTCAATTTTGTCCTGTTTTCATGTTAAAAGCACATTTTGTGAACATAGAATAAGTTTATGACATTAAGTACACACTGCATCTAAAATCATAATTTTTATCAGCAGAAAACTGAGAAAATTTACTTTGTCACTGCTACTATTTTAGATTTGCCAGCCTAAAACCAAGCTGTTTTGTAACTCTGCAATGTTAAATTTATAGCAGATAGGTAAATCCATTTTATTGAGGCAGATTAGCTCCTAAACTTTCAGTCAGTGGTATTCTACATTTAATGCAGGAGCTGGGTAGCTATAGGGCAGTTATCTTGACATTAATCCTGGGCAAAATCATGGAAAAGCTGACAATGGCTATATTCAGTAAAGAAAGAAAGAGGTTCTGTAATGTATGCTTGTCTACATGATTAATGAAAAATACATCTTATCAAACAAACTTGATGATATTTTTAATGAAATTACAAATTGGGTTGACAAAAGTTAACTATGTTAACATAATATATTTAGTCTTCTGTAAGGCATTTGACTTAGTACTGCATAATATTCTACTTAAGCATTATACCAATCAATGTAGCACATGTACAATGGATTAAAAACTGGCTAACAGATTTCAAAAGTAATTGTAAATGGAGAATCATCATCCATTCAGAAACTTTCTAGTGGTATCTCACAGGGATCTGTTCTTAGCTGAGTGTTATTCAATGTGTTTTTCTGGGGGAAAATATAAATTAATGCTGGTAAAATTTTCAGATGACACAAACATTGGCGGAGTTGTAAAGAATTGTAAGGACAGGTCAGTTCAATAGAGCAATGTGGATCACTGGATACCACAATATTCTTGTCAGCAAGTTAAAGAAGTATGGGCTGGATGGATGGACTATAAGGTAGCTAGAAAGCTGGCTAGATCATTGGGCTCAGTAGGTAGTGATCAATGGCTCCACGTCTAGCTGGCAGCCAATATCACGTGGAGTGCCCCAAGGGTCAGTCCTGGGGCCGGTTTTGTTCAATATCTTCATTAATGATGTGGAGGATGAGTGGATTGCACCCTCAGCAAGTTTGCAGATGACACTAAACTAGGAGGAGTGGTAGATACATTGGAGGGTAGGGATAGGATGCAGCGGGACCTAGACAAATTAGAGGATTGGGCAAAAAAAATCTGATGAGGCTGGATACGAGTTAACAGTGTGCCCTTATTGCTAAAAAGGTTAACAGCATTTGGGGCTGTATAATTAAGAGCCTTGCCAGCAAATGGAGTGATCATTTCCCACTATTCGACATTGTTGAGGCCTCATCTGAAGTACTGTATCCAGTTTTGGGCCACATAGTAAAAGAAGGATGTGGAAAAATTGGAAGGAGTCCAGCGGAGGTCCACAAAAATGATTAGGGGGCTGGAGCACATGACTTGTGAGGAGAGGCTGAGGGTACTGGGATTATTTAGTCTGCAGAAGAAAAGAATGAGAAGGGATTTGATAGCTGCTTTCAACTACCTGAAAGGGGGTTCCAAAGAGGATGGATCTAGACTGTTCTCAGTGGTACCAGATGACAGAACAAGGAGTAATGGTCTCAAGTTGAAGTGCAGGAGGTTTAGGTTGGATATCAGGGAAAAACTTTTTCACTAGGAGGAGGGTGAAGCACTAGAATGGATTACCTAAGGTGGTGGTGGAATCTCCTTCCTTAGATGTTTTTATGGTCAGGCTTAACAAAGCCCTGGCTGGGATGATTTAGTTGGGGATTGGTCCTGCTTTGAGCAAGGGGTGGGACTAGATGACCTGCTGAGGTCCCTTCCCATCCTGAGATTCTATGATTCTGTGACTTAGTAAGCTGGGGGTCACTTAAACAATGTATTTTAATACAGTTTAAATGCAAGATCATACATCTAGGAACCAAGAAGCTAGGTCACATTTATAGGATGATAGGACATGTATTTTGGAAAGTAGTGATAAAACATCATGGTGGATTACCAAATAAACACAAGCTCCTCCCTTAGCCATTTCATTGCACTAGAATCTGGATGCACAAGCAGGAACCCCTCATGGAGTTCCTCTAGTCCGGGTACCCATTGGATTCCTCACTTCCCATGGCCACCTTAAGGAACACTCTGTGGGAGGGATCTGGAGAAAAGATAATATAGTTCAAGCCATATTATCTTTTCTGGAGATTTTCCACACATCTGGAGGAGTGGTGGTGGACACCCAACAGATGTCTTTCCCAGTCCTACCTCCCTTTCCTATCCACTCTGCTTCTAGTCTACTCAATCTCTGCTCCCTCCCCAACAACAAACTGCAGATCTACTAAGCACCCTTGGGCCTTAAGTAAATGGGGATGGCTTGACAAAGGCAACTGACTTTCCTTTCCATGCTTGGATTTTCCATCCATACCTGGCATGGGGTGACATTCTGGTATATTGTAGGTCTGTAGGGATTATCTTCCTGAGGTGAGCAAATTTGTTTGTTAAATAAGAAAATCTCTCTGCTCCTCCAGATATTTGTCCATCTCTTGAATAGAACTAAACTCAAAAATCTTTTAGGTTTGAGTAAGTCCTTTGATTCCTTTCCCTTCTTTTCTCCTCATTCTTCCCCAGTCTCAAAACTTTTGCTGGCATCCCAATGCCGTTGCACTCAAGGGGTTCTCTGGCAGCTACATCCCAGAGAGCAGACAAGTATTTGAACTTTCTGTGCTTAATCTAGCCAAATTTCCAAACCTTGTAATGTTCACCAATCATTGTGGATCGTGCCCACTGTCTAGTTAGGTTCTTCTGTTTTATTATTTTCTTCCAGATCCCTCTGCTCACCTTCTTTTTATTTGTGTTGCATGTTTATAGAGCACCTAAGACTTGTTAAATTAATAGTATGTATAAACTGGCATAATATAATAACACCCCTGAAAAGAGGTGCAGACTTATGCAGTGAGAAGAAGATACTGTAGTCTTGAAGAGTGATCTCTTCTGAAAAGGTATGTAACCTTCTTCAGAGAGCTGGCTTCATGATTATTTCATTTTCCTTGTGGTTACAGTCTGAAGACTGATTCTAAAAATGGCATTGTAGCTGCAGCTGGAAGATGTGATTCCCAGCATGGGTAGACAGACTCCTATTAGATCTACTCAGCCTAGCACACTAAAAATAGCTGTGTGAATGTTGACGCACTGATGGCAGCTTGGGCTAGCTACCTGAGTCCAAGCCTGCCCAGCCCTTGGGTCCAAATATGGATGGCTAGCCCAAACTGCCACTTGTGCTGCAATATCCACACTGGTATTTTTTCATGTGCTACGTTGAGTTAAGGCTAGCACAAGTCTGTCTACCTATGCTGGTTCCAACATCTACAAGCTGCAGTATAGACATCCTCACAGAGACTTCTACATCCAAAGTAAAAAGCTGCTGTTTTTTCTAAATGCCAGCCCTACAAACTCTGCCTGCGACCTTAAAGTCGAGTTGCCACATTGCAATAATTAATTTTCTGGAACTGGAACTTACAATACTGCTGATTGCATATGAGTCGGAAAAGGCTCCAGCCTGCTTTTTCACAGTGCTATTACCTCTATGGGTCTAACTGAACGTGGTAAAAACTTCTGTTTTTGTCAGAAAATATCTCACTGCAGATATGATCCTTAGCACGTTCAGGGAAATAATTAGTTGAAAAACAAGGCGAGACATTTATATAATTATTTTTCCGATTGTAACCACACTTGGAAAGTATGAAGTACATTACAATACACATTCCCAATGTCATCTCTTGGAGAAGACAAGATGGCTTGTTTTTACGTTCTGTCATTTTTGACTCACTCAAATTGTTTTCCCGTGGAAGGAACCATAAATCCCTCCCTTTCAGTTACTCTCTGTTATTGAAATCTCTGTGTTCCATCCAGTTCATGCATGAGTTCATCATTGTCTTCAAAGGTGCGCAGCTGTGTTTCATACTTGTTTGCTATGCCTAGATCTGAACATGTTTTGTGATTTCATAAAACCTATGTGTGTGGGAGAAGTAAGCTGCCTCTTCAGATCCACTTGCAATGTTTTCTCTTTTGAATGGGGGTTTACTGTCTTTCCAGTGATTTGTTGCCTACAGTTATATTGTAAAAGGACAACTGCCTCATGTTTATCCATTTCACATCTGCTTGACATGAACAAGATGTCTGGAGCAAAACACCTCTGATGCTGACTGATGTATCAAGTATGTGTTCCCCAGTGACACTAATAGTAAATAAAATATAATAATAATAATTAATACCAAGCTCTTGTATAGCAAATTTCATGAATAGATTTCAAAGCACTTTATAAAAGAAGAAAGTAGCATTATCCATATTTTACAAGTGTGGAAACTGATACACAGAGCAGTGTAGTTTTGCTTGCTGCAGTATGTTGTCACATTTACAAGGCATCCTTCACAATCATTTCTCAGGACACTGAACTGTTCTGAGTCTCCACTCCCATAAGTATTTCTGTTTTTAATTGTCCATTTAGGCTTTCCTCTCATTATACATTGTACTGAGGAATGTTGTAAGCCAATGTCTCATCACAATTTGACACAAACATTTTGCAAAAAAAAGGCTGTCCCTCCTGCATAGCATGCATGTATAGCCTCGTGTATGGTTAACACAAGAAGGGAATATCTATCTTTGAGAGCTGGCTCAGCATAACTTTCTGATGTTCATATGTGCTTGATGGATAATTGATCAGTGCCTTGCAAAGTGATTAAGAGGGCCTTCTAAATGCAGATTGGGATTTGTGGTAGGTTTGACCCTCTGGTTCTTGCTCCCCAGCCCCCATTGTGTGGCAAATGTCTTCCAGCTTTATTTTTTATGTTTAGAAACTTTGGCAGAATGAGAGGGGTTAAATAAATAAATATTAACCTCAGGACAAACATTTTTAAGGCGTCACAAGCACTCGGTCAAAACAAGAGATACTTATGGAGGGACAGCTCTCTTAAATAATCAAATTCTCAAGAGCAAATCATCAGGTAGAGCCCGGCCCATCAAATGAATAGCAAGTAAGAATTTAAAATCAGTTCCTTTCAGAAGTGCTGATTATTGTTATTGGGAATGATCTGAAAAACTCTCAAGAGCCCCATTTTTAAAACCGAATGGAAAGTGGTAACAAATTACATACTGTTTCAACCTTTCATTGGTAATAGACTGTTTTATGCAGTTCAGTTCTGGGGATGTATGCCTACTTTCCACAGACCCTGCCAAAGAGAGTTTCCATTTTGTGGCTTCCTGCTTATTTCTTCCAGCTGCTTCATTCCTATCCCTTCTGCTGTTCTCCTCCTCCTGTATTCTTGTTTTACTACTGATGGTTGTGTAGGGTGACCAGACAGCAAATGTGAAAAACTGGGACAGAAGCGGGGGGTAAAAGGAATCTATATAAGTAAAAGACCCAAAAACTGGGACTGTCTCTATAAAATCAGGACATCTGGTCACCCTACAGGTGTCTCTTCTTTTTTATATAAATAGAAATCATAATGTAAATGATCTTGGCAATTGTTTGTTTCTATTTTTTGTCTTTATCCTCTTTTTAATGTATTTTGAGTTTAAGCTGGGAAGTGTGTTGCTCATTCAAATCAGTTATAGGTGAAAAAGAGTTTTGAGAGATTTACAAGGAGTATGTTCAGTTCTCAAATGTAGCATGACTCTGCTTGTGTCAATAAAATCATAAGCCATATGTTGGAACTATTTCTTGTGGGGTATTGTTAGGGTTAGAAGGAAAAAAAGCAGCAGCAGTTTTTTTTATCTTTTGGAGACTGTTGTTTGGAATAACGTTAGCTGGATCAGCAGTGATATGGGGATCACTGCTGCAAATGCTTTCCTTGTAACTTGACTCCTATAAGTGGTCGCATTGACTTCAAGTCAGACATGTCATTTGCTCAGATATGTATAGGTGTTAGCAGGATGGGGGCCTTTGTTTGCTTGTTTTTCCCTATTTTGGAATAAATTAAAAAATTCTTGGTGTTAATTTTTATTATCTGTCGAAAATTATTGCCATCTAGAAAAATTGCATTAATCAAATTATGCCAGATAAGTGTTACATAGTGTTTATTTTAAAGTAAACATACCAGCAACATGGCTGGGTATCATGGCTGTCTTATTTTAAAATAAATATTCTGTCTGTGGGGCTTTGCTAGGTGACATTATAGGATGCTAAGTGCCATGTTATAAATGTACTGAAGTTAGCAGAGCTTCTCCCAAGTAAGCATGGTTGCTTCCATGTTTACCTGAACCAGATCAAGAGCCGTGTGGCTCCCTATGCACCTGCTTTGAGCTTCTCCATAGAGGTATCACTTCTGAGTGCATGGGGAACAAGAGGAAGTATTTTGCCTTTGGAAGGCTAAGTGGCTTCTGGGCCTAGAGAGGCCACATGCCCACTACTGCACCCCTCTCTGCAGTGAAACTTACTGAGCTCCTAAGCTGGCTGGTGTAGAAGAGTTGATCTATGATCACACCTCTTTCCTGCCTCCTTTGGGGTACCATGCTGTCTTTTAACTACCCAGAATGCAGGGCTTGTAATTCTGCCTGTCCTTTACATCTTTTTAATTTCATCTTTTGTTTTATAAGCATGTTAAAGTTGCTTTTTCTGTTCTCGTAAGGATATGTATTTATACATTTATTTTAATTTTTCCATCTTTCTTTAAAAAATCTAAAAATATTTACTGAATACTTGTAAAAGTAATTATGGCAAACTGTTTTTAAAATGGCACCTCTTGGCCAAGTTCAGGAGGCATAATTGTGTTTGTTGTTTTTCTGATTTTGTTTTTGTAAAGAACTAAAAATAAGCAAAAGCAGCAGTCAATCTCTTGGATCACATGGGACCTGATTCTGCATTGCTTGCACTCCCAAATGCCTTTATGGACTAGAGTTTGGGGAATTCAATGGCTGCAAGATCAAACTTGTGAGGATAAAGTCCCTCGACAATTTGGACACATTCAGTGAGCTTTGTTAAGAACATGTAATTCTGTAAGCACCTTTTGGAGGCTAATATATGTTGTAATAACTCCATCTTTCTGACTCTCTTTTTTTGTAATCCAGTATTATCCTTTTATTATAGGGGAGCACCAGATCTACTACAGTTAAAGTTGAAACACCCTTTCTGTTTATAGGATGACTATTTACAGTATCCTAATCTGTCTGTTGTGTGTGTGTGTGTGTGTCTCATGAGGGCATGGTGTAGGGCTAATCATCCATAAACAGCTTCCAAGATACAGCCCTCTCACAAGAAAAAAAAAACTTTTCTGGAGGTTGACACATTCAGCCAACTTTTTTTGCACAGGCCTAGGGATCAGGCCATAGCTCTGGCTGGGCACCAAAGAGTCTATCATTCAACATTTACTCCAGCTAGTGCAAGGCAACCACATCTCCTTTGAGGAAGCAATATTGGAAACAGCAGTGGACAAAAAAGTTTGGCACGAGACTAGCGCATGCACGCACGCGCGCACACACACACACACACACGCACCAGACAGATTATACTGCTCAGATGCAAACTGAATACTCAGGAAGGCTATCACCAGCCAGTATTCCTTGAAGCTGGGTGGTTCAAGGGGATGTGATGTGATGTGGCCATTGAATCTAACTGCATGTGGGCATGTTTAAACCCAACCCTTGGCAGAAATAGGAAAATGAAATACAGCCATGTTGCTACAATCTGCCTTTGTCAAAGGGTTGGGTTATGTTATTTTGGTTTTCTTGGGAAATGTGATCTGGGTGCTGCAAAAAATTCAGGTGATCAAAGTACATTCAAAAACAAAATAAATTACTCACATGAATGCTTTCTGGGAAGGCTGGAGAGATTAGGGACTGGAGGAGCTGAGAGAAATGGAGGAGAGGAGTTATGGACTTCTGCAGGGAGAGGGGGATTATGGGAGGGGGATAAATGGGGATGAGTGGTAGAGGAAGGTTGAAGAATTGGGGGTTTAGGTCAGGGAGTAGGATTGGGGATTAGGGAGAGTGGGACCTTGGAGGTGTGGGACCTTGTGGGGACTAACATTGAGGAGGATGGTAGGCAGTATGGGGGATTAGATGTAAGGGGGCTATCAGCCCAACATTCTCCTTTCTTGTGTGTGCTGGGATTTGGGAGAGGGGCGTGACCTTCTGGGGATGTGTAAACCCTTCCCTCCACCCACCATGTGGAAGCTAGAAAATGGGTTGCCCTTTCTCTCTCAGGGCCTCCTGTGATTTCAGGATTATACTGTGTTAGGGATTTGAATATAGCAAAGTAGTTGCTGATTATTAATGTTGTACAAAATTACAGTAGAGCGTCAGCTCTCCTACAGACAACGTTGAGAAAACTTTTCTGTTTAAAGGTTGATTCTTCTAAGTGCTCTAAAATTCTCGTGCTTAGTCGGATTGTCTGACCTCTTTCAGCAATGCCCCTATATGCACATAACACACATACCAATACCAATACTCTGCCTTCATTGAACAGGAGCTTCCTGCACCAAAACATTTAGTCTACTACACAGAAGGAATACCACAATTGCTCAGTTTTGTAGCCCCTATGACCTCTTTTACAACCTTATGCACACAATGCCACCTAACACTATATTTTCACTTACCCCTCATTAAACCCACAGACCACATTTATCTCTCACCTACCTGCTGACAATTCCCATGAAAAGAGGACCCATGTGTCCTGCTACTGATGTAATCTACAGAACTCATTGCTGAAATTAGGAATACTAGATTTCTCAAGATACATGTGAACCGCTTTCATAGATTGCATACATGGAGGTCAGGGAAAGAGGCTCACGTGAATACCTCACATCACTATCACAGCTCTGCCAAACGGCTCCATATAATCCTTTCACCATTCAAGACAATTACATCTACCACAGTGAACACAACTGGAGTCCATGCAGATAACTCTATACTATTGCCAGCTCCACTGGGGGAAGAGTTATAGTTGCATGAGCATGTACCTTATCTCATTATTTCCTGGTTTTTAGAAGTTTGAGTTTTGCAGAACTCAGCAATCTGGAAGGTCAGAGATACCACAACAACAACAGTACACGTAGACAGCAAAAGTCTATAGCACTAAATATCCATGGCCACATTGTATGGCTTTATTCCAGGCTTCTAGAAGCTCCCCAGGGTTATTACTGATCTGGTGATGTCAGGTTACTCATGGATGAGTGCATGGCTGCTGACAGTATGATGGCCGGGCAATGTCCTCCCCCGACTTCAAGTCTGATCTTCAGGGCTCAATGTGTGGGGACTTTATCTCTGAGGCAGGCTTTAAGAGATACTATCAGGCAACCTTAACTCTGCATTAACAAAGTTTTCTCTCAGTGAATTATAGATAGACGTCTTTACTGGGATGCATATTCACCTTCAGATATCAATCTTGCAGTAACAGCGTTTAAGGCAAGAAAGACCTACAGATCATCAAGTCTGACCTCCTGTATATCTGAGAACAACAATACCACCCAGCACCTGCACACTAAACTAAACGACTAAATTAGACTAAGATATTATTGCCCACAGGAGATAAGACTATTATGTGTTATATAGGGAGAAAATAGGTGTGATAGAGGTGCTGCAATGTCCAAGGTCCCTGTAATGGCAGGTAAATGACTATGTGAGATATACCCAGATCCTAGTAGGTTACCCACACCCACATGCTGCAGAGAAAGGTGACTCCTGCCTCCTCCGAAGTCACTATGATCTGACTTGGGGCAAAATTCCTTCCTGACCCTACATTTGGCCATTAGTTAGACACTGACTATGTGAGCAGGAAATAGCTAGCCAAGCACCTTAGAGAATTCTCAGAGCCTCCCTGCTCCACTGTCCCATCTCCAGCCATGGCCATTTCCAATGCTTCAGTGGAAGGAGACCAAAAATCCATTCTCAAAAATCAGAGTACATTAGGAGTGTTGGAGGTGGGAGAATCCCTTTCTAATTCCTGAGGGTGGCTGGCTGAAGCCCTGACACACGAGCTGTTAGGAACATAAGGCATAAACTGGTAATGATCCCCAGGCTGCTGAGCTCTGCCCCCTACCAGCACAAGCAACTCATTCTACAGTCACAGTCAAATTTGTCAATCTCTGTCTTAAAACTAATAAAGTTGTCTGACCCCACAACTCCTATTGGGAGGCTGTTCCAGAACCTCATTCCTCTGATGGTTAGGATCCCTTATCCAATCTGAATTTGTTCTGGGACAGTTTATACCCATTTGGTCTTGTGTCAACATTGTCCTTTAGCTTAAATAGCTCATCAATCTGCTTGTTGTTTCCCTCCCCACCTCTGATGTACTTATAAAAAACAATCCTATTCTCTCTCACGCTTTGTTTGGTTAGGCTAAACAAGCTAAATTCTTCCAGTCTCCTCTCATCAGATATGCCCTTCATTCCATCTTTCTTGAACATGGTTGACCAGTACTTTATACACTATTCCAAACAAACTCTTACCGGTGCCTTGTATGATAGCATTAATACTCATTCTCTACCAGAAATACCTTGCCTGATGCATCCTAGGATTGCATTTGCCTTTTTCATAGCTGCCTCTCAGTGGTGGCTCAAAAATCATCCTGTGATCAACCCACACTCCAAGGTCTGTCTCCTCTGTTTTTTCCAACTCATGAGCTTCCAGCTGGAAGCAGAAATTCTTATTATTATACCCTAAGTGCATGACCTTGTATTTCGTACCATTGGATTTCAGCCTATTTCTGCCACTCCAGTCTTCAAGGTCATCCAAATTTTCCACAATAATGTTCTGATATTCTCTGTATTGATGATACCACCCAAATTTGTGTCACTGGCAAATTTCATTTGCACTTTTGTACTTTTTGTGCTAAGGTCATTTAAGTAAAATACTGAATAACATTGGTCCCAAGACAGATCCTTGGGCAACTGCACTGGTCACCTTCTTCAAGTGTGATCATTCATCTTTCACCATAGCCTATTATTGGCTTCCCATTAGCCAGTTCCAGTTCTTGTACTAATCCCCATCTTCTCTGATGTAACTAATAGTTTACCATGTCGTAACATGGTAACATGTCAATCTTTTCTCATAAGGGCTGATTTTGGTCATGCTGTTTGCTGTAATCTTTATGTATGGACTTCTAATTTACAAACAAATCTGTTCATTTTGTGTTTTAGTGAGTGGACATCCAGCATTAAAGGCGGCTGACATTCGAGTGGCAGGAGAGTTAGTTGCCGCATCAATGAGAGAGTGGAAAATGAAAAACCTTTCTGCTTGGGATTCCTAGCGATGATGGATGGAAAGTAGCCAACGGTCTTTAATGTCAAGACCGGTCTTCTGCAGGTGTCCAAAAGCAAGGAATTTGACTATAAGGATTCTATTGTAGGCAGCAGAGAAACAAAAGTACTACATCTGTGTATAAACACTACATAGAAATTCTACAAGCTGGCAAACATCATCAGTTATGCTCTTAAAGCTATTTTTTGAAAACCCAGTAAGCTATGTTACTCAGGCTCTATTTCTCAAGTATATATGTTGACGTGCATGTGACAGGATATACAGTAACAGTATAGGAAGTGTGTACAAATGCTTTAAAGAAACAAACCAGCACAATAAAATTCTAAATGAGAAAGAAAAGTTATTTTAATTTGTGGGGAAAATGTAGACACATCAGCCAGTGATTTTTTTTTAAAGATTACTTAAACATTTTCTTTAAAACTGGGGCCAGATCCTCAAGTCCTCAGCCTTTGCTCTGGCAAATCTCCCATTGATTTCAATGAGAGTTTGTCTAATAATTGAGTGAGCATTTCAGAATTTGGCCCTGAAAATGAAATATCTTGCTGCTTCATTCTCTCTGTGAGTGCAGAGGGGCCTCTGTCCAAGGAACCAGTGTGATTCCACTGTGCGCTGTAGGATTTAGGCATGTTGTACAGAGCTGCACACCCACTGCATGATGTGAAACCTCCATATGAACTCCTTGAGCAGCAGTGCCTATGGGAGTCTGGCTGCAGTCATCTTTAGAAAGGGGAAGCTACATTAATCCTCCTGGCCTTGCTCCCACACAGCAGAGCCATAGAAGTGATTTCAGCTGTTAGGCTTAAGTGTCCTGCCTGGTTTAGTTCGGCTGCTGCTCTATGGCCTGGGAGGGGAACTATTTCTCTCCTTTCCCCAGCTTTTCACAGAACCAATGAAAATGATTATGACAATAGGTCAGATAATCCAGCAGCCACCAGCATCTGGAAGCAATGAACAGGACTGGACATTCCCCTATGGCTGTTTCTGAACACAGAGAGGCTTTTAAAGTTTGTTTGTGTTCAATACGCATTCCTGTATTTCCTTCAGCACCTAAGCTCCTCCCAGTAGCGCATTAAGTGAGGTGACTAACATCTGTCATGCATGGTTCAGTCATTCTCATCTCCACAGGGGGACAACTATGTGCGCAATGTTTCAATTGGGTTTTTTTGGGGGGTAGGAGGGGGCAGTTTAACATAGATCTCCCTATTAGTATCTCTTGGGCATAATTTAACCACCAGAGCTTGAGTATAGATGTAGTACTTGATACTGCACCCAAATTTGCATTTACCAAAACCACATTTCTGCTTACATCAGACCCATCAGCTCCTAGAAGGATTTAAGACAAACTTACGTTATTAATGAATTATAAGAGCAAGCTGATTACATTCTCTAGGCAGTTACTTTTCTAGGTCTTGTCTTCACAGGCAAAAATGGGACCCATACTTTGCCACTAGTAGGCATAACAGCATAACTAAGTTGTCTAACCCTGTTCAGAATGGGATTTGATGGCATGATCATAAAAACATACCACATCTTTACCAGTGGGCACTGGTGAAGAATTAAAAATCACATTTTTGTGGGGTTTATATACTGTCCTGGTCTGCTTAGTTCATGGTTGGGTAACTCATGCTACCAATGAAATCTGGCCGGGTTTGTCATCTATGAAACTTTATTGATGCTTCTTGATCTCAACTTGTTCTACATGCCACTTCAGAGAAATGAACTTGCTTTTTAGTTCAGTGATAATATATCAGTCCAAATCTGTAAAAGGCAGTGTAAGGTTAGTGAAGAGAAATTTTCACTTTCCAATAGTCAGTTTCTATATATAAATTGGCACTTGGCACTCATCAAAGAACAAGAAATATTGGATATGCTCTAAATGTCCATTGTATTTTTGAGCCAACTCCTTGATGGAAGTCATCACTTATATGTAAATGAACTGTCAATGGCTTGCCATAGTTGGCAATCACTGGACTGTGAAGGGTATGTCTTAATAAGAACCAAAGCTCTTCACAGACTTTGATTTACTGGAAATAAAACAGAAAAGTCCTCTGAGACTACAAAGGACACTTGTTTCAGATAAAACGTCTAGACAGTAGCAATATATTTGGGGCTTTTATTAAAGCAAAACTGCAAATTAGAATAGAGTGCTGAGAAAATTCCTATGACCCATCTGCGTTCAAAAAAGCACTGCTTCAAACTGATCTTTGAAACACCTAAATTCAGAATAAGTTCATAAGCATTCAGAAAAAGAAAGGAAGAAAAGGACGGATGTACAAGGTCAACATTACACCTTTTAGAGTTTCCAAAATGTTACATTATTTCTGACAATGTTCTGTCACCCTTTGCAATTCAGCATTAAATGTGATTGGTTTAAAAACCAACATATTAAGATGTATTGTGTTAGCTGACAGACTGCTTTACAGAACTTTCCAATAGATAAGCTTTTCACTTCAAATGACTGAAAATAAGATAGTATATAAAAAAATGGGTTGTATGAATTGTTACATCTTGGGAAAGAAATTATCAGTGAAACTGACAACCTGCTTTGGCTGAGATATACATCTAATTTTAAGGAAGGTAAATCATTCAACATTTCTGGTAGAGATGTGAAAATTTCAAAGATTTGATTCAGATAAACATCAAGAAGTTAATGGGTCAAATTCTGCTCTCAGTCCAGATTTACATCATTTACATCTCCATCAAATTCAATAAAGTAAGTGGATTTATACCGATGTATATGAGATCAGAATCTGGCCCTTCTACATATCCATATTTAACTGATTGTAGTATTATTTTATTTTTATATTATCATATGCAATTTTCATAGTGCTCCAAAGGTTGCCAGATATGTTACAGGAGAAGGAGAAAGACAAGGGGTGAAATCCTGACCCCACAGAAGTCGATGAGAGCTTTGCTGTTGACTTTGATGGAACCGAGATTTTACCCAATTTCTGTCCTAAGAGTTTGAAATCTAATTTTAGACATGAGGTGAATTATACAAGCCTTTGAGGCACCTCTTTTTCTCACCTCCCGCATCAAGCCCCTGGTCTCTCTCCTTTCCCCTATACACAGAGCTCAAATTGAGATACACTGCAATTTATCTACCAGCACTTCTCTCAAGCTGCCTAGCATCAGAATCTTGGATTTCATTAAAAAACAAGTCACTGGCTGTTATGTGAATACATTTTTGAAAGTGTGAACCAAGTGTGATTAATTCAGTGATATGAGTTTACAGTAGCCTTAATAATTCTGAGAAGTGTGAACTGTCCCATTAATCTAAATGAGATGTTACCTTAGATGATCAGTGATGCTTTTCATTTTAATACTGTTAATTCTGAGTGATATCTCATTTTAGTAGCTTGAGTTGATGGTGCTTGGGAGAGTACTGGCACTGTGACAGCCTACCTGCTCCCTCAGGAATTATATTTTGTAACTTAAGTTTTAGAGTTGCAGGTCAGTGGAATCCAAGTAGAGGACTAAATGAGATCTGCTTCCCTTAATAAGTGCCATAGGCCTGAAGTGCCCCATTCAGCTGCCAGAACTGCTAGATTGCTCCTGCCACATTCTAGAGTGAATTTCTGCACATTCAATATACATTCACATGTTGGTCTATTGTGAACTAGATGAGAGAGATGATGAGCATCTCTGCAGTCCCTTGTTGTCAGGGCCCTTGGGCTTGGTGTATCTGAAGACTACACTAAAAACACCAACAAAAATTAATAAAAAACTTGAATAAACCAATTCAAAACCTCTCTGCTCCATGGATTGTTAATGTAGTCATGGTCCTGATGAAAGCTCCTCTTGAACTGCTATGAATTCAGATTTCCTACTCGTTAGTAATTTTGCTGATAGAAATGAATTCAGCTCACAGAGTGGCCGATCCACCTTATCACAGATTTTTAACAAGGATCAGGTGATGCTCTGGACTCACCCCAGAGCCCTTCAAAAGGTGGTGAAGGTATTCCACCTTAATGAATTTATCATATTGTCAAGGGAATTCCCAGCCCTTCATATCTATTCTGGTGAGGGCCGCCTTCACCCCAAAATGAATGTGAAAAGATCTTTGGGTTTTTGTTTGAAGTGGGCTAAAGCTCTCTGCAAGTCCACCCAGCTTTTTGTTTCTTTTGATGCCAATTCAACAGGAACTACTGTCATGAAAAGGATCATGCTGTATGGTTGTCTGATTAATTTCTCACTACTCGGACCTGGCAAACCTACAACTAAAGATCATGTTATTGCTTATACCATCCAGGGTATAGCAGCTTCCTTTGTGAACGCTGAAGATGTTTCAGTTCATAACATGCACAAGGCTGTAAGAAGGACCTCCCTACATATATTTACACTGCACAGTTGCTTCATTTCAAACTCTATGGAAGAATTGCAGTTTGGTCTCTCAGTGCCTCAGAGCCTGTTTCCAAAGTGGTATTGCTCAAATTATCTTGCTCCGTAGATTTGTTTTTACTTTGGGGAGGCTGAATTTAAAGTGGCCAGTGTTTGAAAGCGTTTTGCTTTATGAGAATGTATCCGTGAAGCTAGGTCTGCTTTTTTTCCTCCCCTCTGTCAGTAGAGATATTTTATCATTTCTATTTTAAAACATTTTTTTTAAATGTGATTTCCGTGTTGGTCACTGGCCTTTTTCTTTCAAACTCCCTGTTGCAGAATTTTATCCTAGTTATTTTAAGATATCCCTTGAGCTATTTATACTCTTCTATACAGATGGTATCTTTATTTTGAGATATCCCTTGAGCAATTTATTCTCCCGTGCAGATGTAATTCTGCTTCTTTGAAGATATCATCTCAGAAGATATTCCCTCACCCACTCATTGTTTGGGTTCTCAGCACAGTTGTTATATTTCAGATGGTGAGGACCAAAGCAACAATTTAAAAATATAAATATTAAACTATTTTTGTATGCAACTGCATGAGAATTATAATTCGGAACCTGTTGACAGCGTTTCTTTAATAAAACCTTTCAACATATACTGCTGTGGCCATTAGAAAAATGCTTATATAGTTGCCAGTGGTGCACAAATCTACACTCTTCCCAGTCCTGTAGAATGCACATAAGTGTGGATTCAATTTAATGCTTGTGCACTCTAGTAGTCTACTAGCTGCTCTTGGAGCGTGTCTTTAGTTCCTCTGTAATAAATACATGGCTTAAAGTCAAAAGGCCTACATTGTTAGCACTAATGCAACATTTGCTGTGGCTTCACAAAAAATATGTTTTATTGCATAGAAATGTGATTCCTGTTTTGTGCTATAGATTACAGTCATCAGTGTAAATAGCTCTCTGAAATATGACCGCTCCACTTACTATATAATTTTTAGAAGATTAATATATATTATTGTTAGGTTCTAATGATATGCTTAATGACAAAGTATGTTAAACCTTATGAAATGTGAAGGGGTAATCAGAATTTATGTGCATTTCCATCCAGTCAACTTTATAATATATGGTGGTCATAGCCACAATATGTTTTTTCATGTCATCTTTTATCATGCCATATAATCAATATGAGTACAAAATAAACATATGTAATCCAAGTGAAAGTACATTTTGATACAAATAATTGTAGATTATTTACAGCATCTTCAAGGAGTCCCCATCTATGTATGCGTGTATGCAGATCTACTGAATAGTTAATATGACCAACAAAATCATGATTACCAGAGAGAGAGGACAAAGCATGAAAAATACGTTCAGTATAAGAAAATTGATTTTTAAGAAGCTTGTACAAAACAGACAGAAAATTTCAGTATAATGAGACAAAGATTGCATTAATATCTATGCACTTCTTGGTTTGGAAAACATAACTCAAACATTATCTGTTGTGAGACAAATTACATAAGAGATTTTCCATTGATTCTTAACATTATATCTACTAGCACTGTTGTTGTTATATTTTACTGGCTGAAGAATTATCTGAAAAATCTACCTTGTGTTCAAGTAGGTGCTATGTTTAGAACCTATTTTTATTCTGCCTAAAGAGTATGCGATATCTTAACAAACTCTTTATATAGAGACAATAGAAACAAAAAAAGTGAGATAAATGTGGCTTAGATCCCAGATATATTCTAATGCATTTTTAAAAAATACTGTCTGAATTCCAAAGCTACAGTGTATAATTTAGGCAGCTCGGCTTCTCTGTATGGATAGAGTTAACTCAGCAGATACTCCAGTTAGAAGAATCAGAGAGGTAGCCATTTTAGTCTGGATCTGAAGAAGCGACAGAGTCCTGGGGCACCTTTAAGACTAACAAAAGTATTGAAGCATAAGCTTTCGTGGGCTAATACCAAAAGTGGGTATTAGCCCACGAAAGCTTATGCTTCAATACTTTTGTTAATCTTTAAGGTGCCACAGGACTCTTTATTACTTCAGTGAGGAAATTCCATAGCTTTAAAAATGAAAATATTTGAAAATTTTTAACATGCAATTAATGCCTCTAGGGCAAGGGAAGAGTTGATTTGTCAAATTCTTTAAGCAACAATTTAGTCAAATCACTTTTCAAAACACATTTTTTTCCCCTTGGGAAGAACTTAATTATAGTGAAGTAGAATTTTATTATTATTATTGAACTAATCAAGTCTTGCTAGATAAAGAAAAAATTGTTTTTTTGCTTGTCTGAGTTTGGTTTTAGTCAGTCTGGTTGTGTTTTTTATTTAGCAGAGAACTTCAGTGAGGAGCGTGTTATTTTATGACTAAGGCCAATAGAAAGTCATTGGCATAATAAAACTGCAGATTTTACAATTTCAATGCATCTGCTCCATGACTTTTAAGCAACTGTGAAAGCACATTGTTTAAAGTGTTTTTGTAAGGATTGATGCCTGGATCCATCTCCTTGCCTCCTCTTTTCCACTCAGGCCTCCAGAAATCCTCAGATCAATAACATAAAATGGTTTTTTTAGTGACTGTTCACAAACATCTCATTTTGAAATAACCAACTTGTTATCTGTTGTTATGCTAGTGTCTAAAGGTTCAAATTATATTAGCAACACTATCAGTGAACTAGTTGATATTGCTCCACTTCTGGAAAATCCCATTCATTTTAGGGATAAATACAAGTACAACGTATATGATTAATGGCAATGTCATGACATAATTAATGTTAGAATTTTTTATGACTACTCTGTGATTTATCAAACTCAAATGCCTTGGTAATATTTGATATGTTAATTCCCAAAGGTGAACTACTGAGAATATATATCATGTTTGACTAACCATATGGAGAACTGTTTGTTTTTTCTGGACTGGATTATCTGCTGATATAAATTGGTGTACCTCTATTGAAGTCTGGATCTACACCAATTTATACCAAAGAATTTGGTTCTATATGTTAAAGTCCCATATTTTAGCTAAACTGCTTTATTTGAAAGAAATTTCTGTTGGTCAGTGATTGTCTGCTCTCCTTTCACTAGGAGGTGTTTGTAATCCTGCAGGTGCTTAACTCTTATCAGCTCAAATTCATGCAATTAAGCATGTGGGTAAATGTTTGCAGGATCAGGGCCTAATGCTGGATTCCAGATTTTAAAAAATGTTGCATACCTGAATCACCTTCACTCACTTATTTCCTCCTTGTCTGGTAGCATCTTAAATGATAGTTCTGTGCCTCAGATAATACAATAAACATAACATGATGTTTGAAACACTGAAAGGTTGAAAGGTGCATTTTTTATGTTCTTATCACACTTTTCATTGTACATGTTATCAAAATGACTTTAAAATCAAATTAAAAAAATAAGCTCTGCTAAACAAAATTATGCTTTCAGGTGCACCAGATGAGCTCCATTTACAACAGTTGATTTCAAGGTCAGTTTTTCCTCTCATTTATAATGCTGTTAATCAAGAGTGATATATAGGATACAATGAGTTCCTTTAGGTGTACATAGATATACAGGAGAACAGAATCTTATCCCAACTATTTCTTTAGGTGACAAATATTTTGCATGTTACAGACCATGAGCTCCAAGCACAGCCAAATAGAACAAAGACTGGATGTTGCAGTGCTTACTCACATGAATAGTCTCACTGAAATCATTGGCTTCAATGGGACTAATACCATGAGTATGCCTACCCTAATCCTACAGGTACTTGTATATTCCTGTATGAGAATCGACCATGAACAAATTCAGGGCTCAGTTGTGGCTCTTATGAGCCTGAGCCACAGGGAGAAGGAGGGGTAGGTGGTGCACTGCATAAGCAGAGATGGCTGGAGATACTGTTCCTTTAATGTACATCATGCCTACCCAAAGGTAAGGGAAATACAGATAGGGACTCTTCCTATGCTTGTCTGTATTCCATCAGTACAGCCATCCTACTGCAAAGGGAGAAGTTGGAAGAGTACGGTCATTAGCACATCAGGCAGCGCTAGCTGGTCTTCACCTGTGATCCCCAGACTAGGAGTCAGATTAGGGCTGCCCCTACACTGGCACCCTGGGGAGAAGTAACTTGGACATGGTCTCCTCTTTAAAGTGCATCTACATAAGGGAAGGCATAATTGAGCCTACAGTGCATAAAGGAATGGGTAAATAAAGGGAATTAGATAAAACTTCCAGTAGAGTCTGATATTTTACAATGTGTATTCAAAACAACAAATACAATGCAGAGGTTCACATTTAATTTCATTTATTTTTGCACAGAGCATAAAAAAAAGATTGTTAATAACAACAGTTGTAGATCATGTCTGTGCCATTGGAAATAAAGGTAACTCATGTCTGTTTGTCTCAGGAACACTGGTAATCCATGTCTAAAAGCATAATCAGTTTCTAGGGGGGCTTAATCCTGCAAATTTTAATCATGGGCTTAATCCCACTTACAGGAAGGTTCACATGAGCAAGAATTCTAGTGTCTGTATCTGCTCAAATATAAGAAGAAAGGGTTAAAAGGTACACAGCCTTTGTGGAAATTTCTGTTTAGCATACCTATTAAAAAAAATAAATATTTTTACATAGGCATTATATTCGAGTCTTCAGTAAAAGGGTTTACCTTTCCTAGGCACCACAATAAAATTCATGAATCTAGTGAGGAAGAAGTCAACATACTCCATATACTCACATATTAGAATCAGTGGAGGGCCCCAACTCTGTATAAAGAGGCCAGCTCTATAGAAGGAGTGCGTTTATGAGCTACCTTAGTGGAATTAAGAGCCAAAATAAATAAATGTAGTAGTCATAAGGTGAGAAAGACTAAAGCTAATATTTAAGCCATTTGCCATGATTACAGAGTTTGTTTTTTTTAAAAAAGAGTGTTCTAGCTGGTTAAATAACTTTTTGAAATGTATTTATTCAGTTAGAATATATCTTAAATCCTAAGGGCATATCTACCTTGCAGGATGGCTCAACAGAGTCCTGCATCCCTACCCAGGGATTTAGATTTCAGAGGGGTAGCTGTGTTAGTCTGTATCAGCAAAAACAATGAGGAGTCCTTGTGGCACATTAGAGACTAACACATTTGTTTGGGAATAAGCTTTTATAAAACCCACTTCATCAGATGCATGGAGTGAAAAATACAGTAGGTAGGTATAAATATACAGCACATGAAAAGATGGGAGTTGCCTTACCAAGTGTGTGTGGGGGGGTCAGTACTAATGAGGCCAATTAAATTAGGGTGGAGATGGCCCATTCCCCACAGTTGATAGGAAGGGAATATCAACAGAGGGAAAATTACTTTTTGTAGTGATCCAGCCACTCCCAGTCTTTATTTGGGCCTAATTTGATGGTGTCAAGTTTGCAAATTAATTCCAGTAAGTAGTTTCTTGTTGAAGTCTGTTTTTGAAGGTTTTTTGTTGAAGAATGGCCACTTTTAATGGCCACTGTTATTGAGTGTTCAGGGAGACTGAAGTGCTCTCCTACTGATTTTTGAGTGTTACAATTCTTGGTGTCTGATTTGTGTCAATTTATTCTTTTACACAGAGCCCCTGGTGAGGTGGCTGATGTGATTAGGTCCTCTGATGGTGTCCTTTGAATAGATATGCAGACAGAGTTGGCAACAGGGTTTGTTGAAGTGAGGTTCCTGGGTTAGTGTTTCAGTTGTGTGGTGTGTAGTTGCTAGTGAGTATTTGTGTCAGGTTGGGGGTGCCCGGTCACCCTGTTCCAACACATCCATCAATCAGCTGTTAAGTCAATTGCTTTAGTGAAAAAGAAAGCCCCAGAGACAAATTACAGAGACACAGCCCTTGGGACTTGTAGCATAAGTAGGCACAGAAAGGGAGCAACATTACATCCATCTGTACTGAGGCAAATTGGAGACTAGAGATAAGAGTGACCCAAGAAGAGGGTACATAAGAAGCACAGCAGCTTCCTCGACCTGACTAAGGAGCATGTGTCCCTGTGAACATGCTTGGGGCTTGAAGGTCTCACATACTCACTGTACTGGCAGTATGGTGTGACTATCCTGCTTATTTATAAGCCTCTGAACATGCCCAGTATGCATTAGATGCTTCCCAAAGCCCAAGCAGATTCAGAGTAAGCTGAGTTCTTACAAAGTTAGTAAAAGATGCACTAGATTTGTATCATGCTATGTAGTAAAATAGATATTCCAGTTATTTTGATATTATGTAATACAATCACTCACAATGGGTGCCTAGTACATAAAAAAAATATAAATTTCAGAATGTCTTAGAGTATAGCATTGGAGGGAACTAGAATGAGCCCTATACTCCAGTGTGTGTTAGGGGAACATAGGAGGGACTATTGATAGAACAATGGAGGTTCTGTATAAACAGCAGCTAGTCGAAGGCTGGACTTCCTGCCTGAATGGCAATTAAGCTTCTTAGCCCTCTAATCATTACTCAACAGAAAAGGAAGGGGACCAGTGATTAGGGCCCTCGAGGTTAGCAGCAATAGGAAAAAAGCCCATAAGAAGAAGTAGGGTTCTTCCCTTTGCCAATAAAGCTAAGATTCTGGCAGCAATAGTTTTTATGACCTACCTTGGGTTGGCAGGAGATAGTAGTTTGTGTTCTGTTTTCCCCATAGGCTGATAGGAGAAGATGGGATGAGATTCAGCTGGGCAATCAGACTGGTTGTAGTTCATCCTGTCCTCTATACCTTGCTTTACTTATACTCCTACCATTCACAGAGGTTGGGGTGAAATAGATGAGGAAACAATGTGGGAAGCTGAGATTACAGATGAATCATATTCATACCTATGGTACTACAGGGCTCACTGAAGGTTGCATAGAAACCGGGGTGGCGGAGAAGTTTGTCAGAGATGTAAATTTCAGAGATAAATGAAAGCAAAGTTTGGGGGGAGGGGTTTTGTTTTTTTTTAAAGGAACTATGTATAGGTATACTTCATATACTAAAAGTTGCTGTTAAAGAAATCTCTTTGCAGTTTGTCTTTAATGTGGCTTAATCCCAAAGAGAATGTCCTTTGGATTCCAGGTATCTATTAATTCACCAACATGTAACCAAGCAATAAAACAAAACTGACACTGACAATAAGAAGCAAAAAGAAAATAATTCAAAGCTATGTTGGAAGTAAACATGTTTGCCAAATAGAAAAGGACAAAACTTTTATTACAGAAAGTGTAAAATCTAAAAAAAAGCTATGTGGTTGTGTCCCATTTAACCCTGGATTTCTGAGCTTTGATTGTTTTCTATGACTGTCTTAACAATCTTTTAATGAAGTCTTGATGGATACATTAAAAAAATTAAAATCCATTCCAGTTTGGTTTTAGTTTGCAGATTAAAATCCAGCCAATCTCATTTTACAGAAAAAGTATCTTAAAGTGAATACAGTTCTTTCACTGGCATCACATTAGCTCCTGGATCTGATCCAGACTTAATGGAGGTCTACATGAAAGCCTGATTTACTATGGGTCTTCCATTCGTATCTGATCAGTTTCCAGATCTGATGTCAGTGGAGGTACTGTATATGCAAAAGCCACGTATGCGACAGTTCTTCCATTCAGATTGGACTGTCTCCAAAAACTTAATGTTTTTGTTCAGTTGCATCAGTGCCTGTAAGCAAAAAGAGAATGACATCCTTATGTTTATGAATAAAGCCAGTCAACGTTCCCTATGAAAACATTTGTGTGTGTAGACCTACCCTAATATGGCAAAAAGGAAGAATTTCTTGAAGTAACATCATAGGCCTTAAAGTGGCCCTGACAACTGTATATATTATATTTTGTTGTAAGACATCTACAAAGAGATGCATGGCTTTTCTATGGTTTTCACTAGACAGCAGCTTTTTGAAGCATGACAGTTTTTGAAATTGTAGCAAGATCAGAAACAACAAATGAACACATAGCCATCATTGATAAATGTCCTTTTAAAGTAACGTGAAGCCGGACATAACTCAAAAAAAGCAGTCAAGCAGCGTTTATCAAGAAGGTACCTACAGTTTTCTCAATGTCCTTTTGCTGCACTTGGACAGAGTTTAAATATGTATTCTGAGAGGAAATTTGGGTTATTACAGATGCGTAATGCAAATAAATTCCATAGATTACATAATTTACTCTTTTATTCTTTGTACGCTGCAAGGCTAGATTTAGGCTGAACATTTTAATTTTAGAATATTTAAAGTAAACTGCTACAGTGCAAATGGTTCACTAAGGAGGGGGAGAAGGTATGTTGCCAGGCATCTGCACTTCAAGGCATTATGCTTTTGAAAGGTGTAATGCTGGTACTGAGGGGCGTGTGCTAGGAAATAGCTCCTGCTACACCTTTGAACCTATGCAGCCAGCACTCAAGGGGTCAGGACCACAAACTCATATATTTTTGCCATATAGAGGACAATAAGGTCCTTAATCTCTTAGGGCTATAGTCTAATACCCTTACTCATACCGACTAGTACCATATGCAAAGAGTAGTCCCAATGAAATCAATGGAGCTGCTCACAGAGTTTGAGAGATCTGGCCCATAATACTTTTTTCTGTTGTTTTTCCAATTTACCTCTAGCCTGTTATATATTGGTATTACTACGCCAAACACAATGATCCCCTCCAAAATGCTTCATAAATTAAATTATGGAACGGTTGATGGGGACTAAAAAAGAACAGGCAAGGAAAAATTAAGGACTTCAAACAGCTTTTTTAAAACCAATCACAGTTCTAAAACTATTGAACAAGATAGAGAATCCATCATGTAGTATGATTTCTTCATTTGTTAGAAGCAACCTTTGCAACTGTTTCTGTATATTAGCAGGTGAGCTGCCTGAAAAGTTCAGCTAAACCAGTGAACCCCCTCCAAATCAGGATGGGTTTCAGTTCTACTTGTGACTGCTGAGGATCAGTTTGACAAATGCAGTTCACCTTGTCTGACCCAGATATATCTGTGTTGCTTGACCAAAAGTCTCATACAGATTTAAAGTGTAATTTATTTGAGATTCATGATTTCAGTACCACACACTTCCAGAGCAACCCTAACACATTAAATTACATATTCATAAGGAGTTTGAAGCTCTGTGAGTCTTTCCAACTATTTTTAAAGTTTATGAATTCAGAAAACAAAATAGAAAGGCAGGGATGCTCCAGGGTGTACTGGATTGTGGGAAGGAATTCCTATCATAGCAAAGGGAAGAATCCCGGTGAAGGGAAAACTACCTAGGCCACACCCAGCATCAAGAGAAATTTCACCCAGGATTTGACCAGTGCCAGGGCCTATTCTAGGAAGGGATTCCCTAAGATCTCCTAAGCCTGGGAATGGTTCCCATGGCCTTCACAGGGTTTATCTTATCCAAGTGAACTGTGAGGTTTCTGTGCATAGTACTAAAGGACTGGTGCAGCAGGACCAGAGGCAATTATTTCCTTGGCCTTTGCTGTTGGATGGGAACTGGCGCACTTCACAAGAGCAGGTGAAGATTGTTTCCTTTTATTGGGGAAGAGTGGTCTACCTGGCTGACCCTTCCACTCCCAAAGAATCAGAAGATGGAGGTGGGAGCAGACACCTACCAAAATAATGGAATGGGGAGGTAGTTGGCGATGAGGCTACCCTAGAGCACGTGAAAAGTAAGTTTGAGCCAGGGATTGTTGGCAGTGCGGGTACTGGCTTCAACCCTAATCCTTGAGATGAAGGATAAGAAAGGGCCAGAGGAAGCAGATAAAACAGCATGCATGCGTTTTGCTCCTTCCATTGCTTAGTGGAAAGAGGTGGGGGTGGGAATAATGCTGTGTCTGAGATAGGAGTACGTGTACTCCTAGCGAGGAGATGCTGACAGCATCAGTTGGGTACTAGCTTAGTGCAAGTTCTGAACAGAACATGAACAAGCCTTCACGCGTTTGCCTGATTTGCACGTGAAATGTTTGAGGGGGAACAAAAATAAGCAAAGAGTTTGCCCACCCTTGTGATTAATAAAGATGAAATGGCAGCTGCTACAATTGATACAATGCTTCTCAGCTGCTCATTCAGTTCACAGACATTTAAAGTACATTACACAAACATCTTTTAAAGCTTTCCACTGCATTTCCTTACATAGCAGGGTACAAAACTCACACGAGAGATCATTCTTTTATTAAAACCTAACATAAAAAGAAAATTTCTCAGATCTGTTGGCCTGGCTTTTTCCCAGTCATATGGAATTGGAATTACATGACTACAATATACCAGACATTAAATTAAAGACAGTAGGAACAAGTATAGTTGACATCTGTGCAAAATTTAAAATGGAGGCATTTCTAGTGGTTTCTGTAATCCCAACCAAATTAAGGCTTTTACCACACTCTTCCTTGTGCATTGCCAATTTCTTTTCCAAATACATTCACAAGCCCTTGTGCATGTTTGAGGCCAAATCATACCCAACATGCATGACTGTTCAGGGGAGCAAGGAGCAGCATGGACTGTTACTAGTATTGGTAGCAACGCAGAGACAAAAGCAACGTCCGTGGAGATGCTATGTTATCTTCCCCCATACACACACGCAGGCAGGAGTGGGTAGGCATGGGTGGTGCTTGTACAAGAAATCTGTGTAAACTTGGTGCAGTGTACTGACCCAGAGCAAGGGAGAACCTGGGAAGCAGATAGTAATTCTCAGAGTCACAATCTGCCTCTCACTCCGCTCCTGTGGCAATACAAAATCGCACTGTACTGCAATGCTGGTGGTGTACAATAATGCTGGCAGAGCTATGACTGAGTCCTGCATTTGAAAATGTGATATGAAAATCAACTGTGAGTTGGCTGGATATTTTTCTGACTGTTATGCTGGCACGTGTTAATGGCTTAGGGTGACCAGACAGCAAACGTGAAAAATCAGGATGGGGTGCAGTGTAACAGGAGCCTATATAAGAAAAAGACCCCAAAAGTGGAACTCTCCCTATATAATCGGGACATCTGGTCACCCTATAATGGCTGCCATTAAGCATGGCTGTGCTGTACATATCAGTCCTAGCTCTGGTTGAAGTTAATGTGTGCTGGTGCAGGTGAAAGGGACAGAGCAACAAAATGCCCTTTTGTAGTGATAGCTGAAACAATTGGCAGGCACCACAAGAAGCAAAGCATCACACATGTCAAGGCCAATCACTGTGTGGATGGAAAGGTTCCCTGAGGACTCACTGCAAATGCGGGGACTTGGGGATTGATTAGTTTCAGCTGTGTGTGAACAGAGAGCCTGAAGGTAGCAAGCAGAAAGCAGCAAAGCTGTGGAATGTGGCCCTGGGAAGAAACCAAAAGACAGCACTTCTTGTGGCAATAGGACTCACAGGAAAGGGAGGCTTGGATTTCTAAACAAAACATTGTTTCCTGTTGTTTGCTCCCACTGCATTTAGGGAAACAAGACCTCATGTATGCTCTTTGTAGAGAAGTAGGATTCTACTAAAGGATACTGTAACCTGGCCTGTATCATTCTTCTAACAAAAATAACCCAGCAAGACTGGATATTGGCTAACTGCTCAGGACAAAAGAGGGAAAACCCTCCCCCTTACAGAGATGCTGAAACAGATGAATAGACAGTAAGTCAGGTGGAACTGTTTGGGAAAAGGTAAATCTAGGTTGTGAACAACTTCAAAAGATGCAATTTTCTTAATTTTTTTAATAACTATTTTTAGAAACATTCAATGAAAAATGTGTGTTTTTGGTAGGGGAAAAATTCCACTCACTTTTTACTTCTCCTCCCTGCCTCTTTCCAATGGGAGAAAGTGAGAACTTTCCCAGAAAAATAAAATGAACAATTTTGAAAAACTCCAAAATTTGTAATCAGAAAAAGAAAAAAGTAGTCAAAAACAAAAACATTAATCACATTTCCATTTTACTGAAAAGCCATTTGTGTTTAAAAACAATATGCTTGAATTTTTGACCAGTTTTAATTATCACTTCATCCATACAATTTGTTGATTGTTATTTCTAATGGCTGTGCAGGATCTGGAAGGATCTGGGGCTACACTTTCCTCCTCCCAAAGCTTGACATCGCTTTCTGTTATGTGCTCAGTAGAGAGCTATTAGAAAGACTGACCATTGTTCTGACAGAAAGTCTCCTCTTCTTTTAATCTTCGCTAATAACGAAGAACACTTTGATGTATTCCTCTATGTTATCCATGTTAGCCCAGTGCTTTTCAGACTGTGTAATATGCCAATCTAGGCGTAAGACAGTATGATGTTCAGTAATCACACAGTGCTTAAAATGCACTTAAGAGTGTTGTTTTATTTGGAGTGTGTTTCCAAGTGACTGGGTTGGAGGATAATAGGAACCTATATAAGAAAAAGACCTAAAAATCTGGACTGTCCGTATAAAATCATGACATCTGGTCACCTTATACCATTTTGGCCTCTTACTCCCAGGTGTGAGAGGGAAAGAAGGCAACTTCCCTTTCCTGGCATCCCAAGTGAAGCAAGGATGACAACAATGTCCATTAGCTTCCTTGGCAATATATCATTATTCATTTTATTGTTTAAGTGCTGACAATGTGCTCAGTACCCTACAAGATATAAAAGTGATGAAGAAAGCTCCTAACCCATAATACTTGCATTCTAAAGCTCTGATCTTGCACAGGTATCTGGACATACTCACCATGTGAAGTTCCAGTGGAGTCATTGGGACTTTGCCTAGAAGTAAGCATCTGTGCATGTTGGTCCTTTGGCAGGATCAGAGTTTAAAAGACAAACCATGAGGAGGGAAGGGGAATTAATTTTGATGATTTGTATCTTTTCCTTTTGCTTACACCCATTTAAAAAAACCCAAATAAAATAACATTAGCTAACTTGGAGATCCAAACGTAAACTCAAGCTCAAAACATCCCATGGTATCTGATACCCCAGAACAATCTGGAGGTCCTGAAATCAATGAATAATTTAAATAATCCAGTGAATGATGTACATTCATCTATGTATTTTTTCATATGACAGATGTGACATACCTAGATAGCATGGCACAGCACAGATGTGCCACATTCACTTCACTGACAGGAACTGTAAGCACCATGTCACCACAATGCTGCAACTTCATGTCCAATACGTCATGCCTGTGAGAAGCAAAATACTACTGCAACTGAAGATACTTCCATAAACTTGATGTGGCTTATGTTTTGTTACAGTCGGCCAGTTATTTTTGAAATTAATATTCTTCTGTATTAGTAAAAGAGTATGCTCTAATATAAATTCTAATACAAATATTTATTAAAGCAGAGCAGTCAACAGTCTGCTCTGCCAAACATGCATCTTGTACTGTATTAGAAGAGCATATTATTATTAAAAATTATTGAAATAAAAAGCTTGTTTACTGTTATTCTTTTATCAATCTGCTCACACAAGCAGGCACCCTAACTGCTTAGGTGTATAATTATAGAAAGTACACAATGTTTATGCAATATTCTTAATAATAATAATGTGCCATGTGTTTGTCTGAAGAAAGATTTACTTAAATAAACATGTTACAAACCTAGCAGGGCCACTCACATGATAACAGGAAAGTAAACAAGAAGGAGAGCATTCCTTAATGTACATTCAAAAGGCCAAAATCAGGGTTATGGAATTCTGTTAGGTTTTCCCTCCTCCTCCTCCCCACACTGCCTGAAATGTTAGGTGTGTGTGGATTGTTTTGTTTTAGTTTTGCTATGTCTCAGAAGTTTATGAAGAACTATGTGCATTCAAATTTGCTGAGTAGGTCATATCCATGCTTCTGACCCACACCAGTGGGGAAAGAATTGAAAAGAGGGAAGGAAGTTGGAGTGGTGGGAAGGAGAAAGCATTGTTCTCTCTCTCTACCCCATCATTTTAATTTTCCCAGTTCAAGCACAGAATCCAATTTGTATTCCACAGATGGTAATTTTCACTCACAATCACTCAATTTCTAGAGACAAATTAATCCCTGTTGTAAGAAATTCCTGCTCTTTATAATCCTTACACATTATTTATTTCATGACAGCCAAATCTCTTCCAGAGCCACCCCATTATGATGTCAGGAAAAGGAGGGTTCTGGCTGAATGAGCAGGAAATGATGTACTTCAAAAAAAATCATTTTACTTAAAACTATCATCAGGCGCAAACAACCAGTAAGAAACATGTGATGGTAGCTGGTTTGATCTGTCATTGTTTTAAACCTAGTGTAGCCATCTATACCTGCTCAAAGGGGGTGTAAATTCCTGCTAATCTGAGTGGGTGGTAATTTGCACTCACTTCAAGCAGATACTAATGATACAAGAGAGTGAAGAGTCAGGCCTTGAGTGTTTCTGTTTTTATACAGGATGTAGCACTATTGTCAGATACAGACTTGGTGTATGTAGAGTTTCATCTGGTCAGAATTTGTTCCATTGTTTCATAGTCATCCATGAGTCATAGTAACCCCAGATTAAACTCCATTCAGGTTAGTAGGCCACTTTCATCTCAGATAGTTCAAGATGTTGGAAATGTTACCTCCCTGCAGTAGTAAGGCACTGCCAAACTCCTGGGGTAATTCGCTTCTATAATACGTTCAGATATGTTTCCACAGCCCTCCTCTCTTAGGGGTTGCACAAACAGTTGAATCAGGATAGTCCATTGTTGCCCTGGCCATCTCCCCTCCAGGGCTAGCATTATCCATCTTTGGGCTGTATTGTACCCTTATGGGCCTGACAGCAGAGGGGAGGTTGCAGCCATTTTACAGCATTAGAATGCCCCTCACCACAGCCTTTTTGCTACTGAGGTCTCATTTAGGGAAACAAGACCTCATGTGTGTGCTTTGTAGAGAAGTAGGATGCTACTAAAGGATACTGTAACCTGATCTGTATCATTCTTCTAACAAAAATAACCCAGCAGGAGTGGATATTGGTTAACTGCTCAGGCCAGAAAAGAGGAAACCCCACAAATTTCCCCACAAAAATGTGTTTACCAACACTTTAAGTACAACTGGATCCTGACATCTAAACGACCTAGTGCATTACAAAAACATGTCTGTTCTCCATCCTAATTCCTCATGCAGCCTGTGTGACAAATGGTTTCTTAGTACCCAATGGCTTTCACACATTGTGAAGCACTTGAGGAGCATGATGAGTCACCGTTTTTCAGGACTGGTGCTCTTTCAAGTTACAGCTGCTTTCTCTATATCTTGAGCTGATCTCAGAATAAACTATTTTGGAATGTTTTCTAAACATTCTCATTGTGCATCCATCACTATTCTGTCAAAGATTTGGCACATCAGTTGGCAGATGTGCGTTGAATTGATCTGAATTACTTTTGCATTGAATTCTGTTACCAGAGTTCTGATACTGTACACTAAAAGTATTATAGTGATTCTTTGCTCTCCATACTTCAGTTCATTTTTTTTCCTTAGCTATGACCAAACCTCCCTGAGAATGGAAAGAGGACTAACTGCTCTACTCCAGAGTCGGTGGTGTGATGGCGAAAACACAGGCGAATGCCAGTAGCAGAGAAGGAAACAAAAAATTCATGGCCCATCTTGTGGCTCAGCCACTCAACTTGAGCATGCATCAAGAATTCAGAGTTACCAGCAGCTGCACCCTTATTAGAAAGGAATCATTTCAGAAAATGGACTGAAACAATAGTAACAGTAGGAAAAGAAATCATACATATTATTAGGAGGAAGTATAACATTATCATTAGGGCCTCTGATACTGCATGGCCAGTAATCCTCTCAGGCTACTTCTCAAGCTGGAGCCAGGGGCCTGGAGGTTACAGCTGGCTACGAACAGCTGTACTGGGGTTTTCCACACAAGATTTTGGTTTTCCTTTTTCAATATATTATTTATAGCATGTTAGGTTAGGAGGCTTGCTGGAATATTTATGGCTCTGTCAATAAGAATTTCCTAACTGTGATATGGACTCTACCCTTTAAGGAGCCTGGAAAATCACTGAGCCTACTAGTTGTAGTATTAGGCCCCTGGTGGGAAGCCTAGTGGTGTTAAAATATTGATTATTTTTTTGGAAAACAAAGTTTCCTTCTATCTTTGTCTACAGCGGTTGCACTTAAAATACTTGCCAATTTTCCTTCAAGTTATCTCAGTATTTGCAGTATTCCTTATACCTTCCTATGGTTACTGTGATGAACGTAAATATCTGTAAATATTGAGGTAGTATCTAGTTATATTGGGCAATTAGCAAACTGGATTTGAATACATGTATAAAGAGTGTTTAGAGGTGACCGGAATCTAGAAACATTTTATTTCTTTGGTGCTTTCAAAGGAACACTAATTTCAATTACTTGACAGGGTGGAAATAGATTCCCTAAGGGTGAGCAGCTACTTGCTTTGCTCTTCTTGTTCCCTGAGGTCAGTAAGCAGAGTGGGGTCTGCACAAACATTCCTCAGGGAACAGGCTATGATCAGCACCCAGTTGTGAGGGTTTCTATAAATGCCTGCTAGGAATGGGGTACTTAGAGCTAAGGATGAACAATGCTGAAAACATTAAGCTGGTTGAGAAAGGTGAAACTAGAGTCAGGTGTGGCTCAATAATGGAATTGGCTCAGTCAAACAGAGACTCCTGTGCTAGTGGAAACCCTGGTAGCCCTTCAGCAGAAGTGTCACCATTAAGTTCCTAGTCCTATGTAAATGTGTGTGTCACCTCGCAGTTGTACAGGGATAGAAACTGCATCCCATTGTGCCCACAGTAGTAACTGAAGTGGAATGGAGATGTACAGCTGGCTTACCCCAGAGAACAGATGCTGCCCTCCCTGAGGGCAACAGAGGGCAACTTTACAATGTGACTTGGTCACCATCAGAACCCCAGTGCAAGGCTGCCCATGAGATGCGCTAAGGGTATATTTTCACTGCAGAGTTCATTCAGGTGTTTAACGGGTCGGAGCAACCAAGTAAGCCTAGCCTGGGTCTTAGCAGCCACACTGCATGGCTCTGTCAGTTACCGTGTCCTCACTGGTGCTGTGCTCACTCATGTGTGTTGCTAGGAAGCCTTGGGGTATATGTCGGTTCTCTGTGCTGCGGTAAGCTGAATGCTATGATTTTTTCTCAGTGAATTCTGGGAGATCTTGTCTGTCCTTCTGGGCATGCAGGAGGAATTGTGGGAAGGCATTGGAAGACTAGTGCTTGAATGACTTAGCCTGCATACTCCCTATAAAGTGGGCTGGTTACCAGCTCTAGTGAAAGCCTCACTGGGCACAGCCCCAGACAGGCCAGCTAGCCTGGGCTGAAAATTCCACCAGACTCAGGTCAGAGAGTTCTGTAGGTGGGGAGGGGCAACACCACAGTAAGACCCTGAGTTAACTCTGCAGTGAAAACATACCCTTTACCAATAGATCTGCCCAACCTAGCCTTATTATCTCTTCATCTAGTACCACCTAAATGGTAGACTGTGTTGGCTAGTTCCTTCCCCAACAGTGAGGTGAAGAGGGATGGACAGGGAATCATAGGTGGCTTGTACTTCTGTGCTTCCCATCCTAATAGACTATCCAAGGCTGAGGACCTATAGCTGCTGGCAGAATCTGAGTGACTCAGTTCCACAGTCTGGAACTGGGCTGTTAGTAGTTATTAACTGGAGATTACTTAGAACCACCCACCCATAATTGGCATATAAAGAAACACAGCTCATTTTGTTTCCCAGTTGCTGGCTATCTTGGTCTTAGAAGCTGTCAAACCTCTCTTTCAAACTCAAATGCCCATGTCTATTTCAACTGTGAATTTCAACACAGGGTAACAATCCTGGCCCTGTATAAAGGGCAGCATGCCAGTTTTTGTGTGAAATGTGGATCTTTTCTATGAAGTATACTACATCTATCTTGTTGTGGACCATTCAGAAGAATGGCAGGTATGTCTTGGAAAGTGTTTCATGTTGCATTAGTAATGTAGATCAAAGGTAACAGAGTAATGTAGATCAAAGGTTAGCAACATTTTAAAATATATTTTAATATAAAGGACAGTTTCCATGCGGGGAGGGGGGGGTCAAGTGTTTTCAGGCAGCTCAGTTCTGCATACCTTCCACAGGAAAAGTCCTATTGACTTCAGAAAATTGTGCAGCTTTCAGCTTTGTTTAGACAATTACTGAATGTTTTCTCAAAAAAGTTTCATGCACTGTGCAGGGTCAGGTTAGAACATAGGTTAGCGGAAGTGGGAGTCCTCTAGTTTATGTTTAGATTAGAGAAAGCACAATAACCACTTTGTTATGTTAGATTTATTAGTCTGGGGTGAGCACTGAGAATGAGCTCAGAATTCATAGTTCATTCTATGGCCTGGATTCTACAGTCTGACAAGCTACGCTCAGTAGAGAGAGGAGGGCAAAGTTGCCTTTAGGTTATGTGGAAGCTGTTTCAGAGCATTTAATGACTGATGCATATTTCTTCACACTAGTTACGTTAAGATAGGATCACTTATTGTAAAAGTTGTCTTGAGATATTTTCAATATAAAATCACAGACTACAAAGAAATATGTTGCAAATGTAAGTGCTCAGTGACAGACACAAAAGAAACTATGTATGTACTTGGTAGACAAGAGCAGAAAATACCTTCAAGACAGCTAAAGCTAAAGTGGTTTTTAAAATGAAAAAACAACAACAACAACAAAAAAAACACGCTGTCTTTACTGGCTTCTTGGGATTCCCTTTTATGGCTGGGGATGAGGAAAAGTAGCTGCAATGCTGTGGTGCTTCCGTGATCCTTGTCTGCTAGAATTGCTTCATTGCAGTCCGTGTAACTTAAAAAAATCTCAGGACTGCTCTACATGGAAATTTGGGACCAAACTACTGTCTGGTGAAGCAAGGAACAGAGAGTCACAAAGGTGCTTACAGCTACCTTTTAGACCTGGTCCAGTCTAAAAGGTAGCTGTAAGCACCTTTGTGACTCTCTTTCTATTCTGCCCCAATGATTCCACCAAACATATTGATGCAACTTAGCCAATGTCAGGTTTGACATACCAGTTCAGCCAATTAAATTTAAACATTATTTACTTTACAAAGCGATAGTTCATTTACTATAGTGTTGCAACCGTGCTCAGTTATTTACAATAAAACTATGCATCTAATGAATTAAGCACCACAATGGACAGAGAAAAAGTAATCTATTGATGTACTTTTAGTTAGTCAACAGCTACATTTAATATCAAATGGAATTTGGGATATATTCATTTTTGTATGTATGACAAACCCACTGAGGTTTCTATAACCTGGGTTCGTAGCCAGAGACGACAACATTAATCACCATTGGAAACATCAAGTTATTTAGTTTGAGGAAATAGTTATTCTGCAGTATTACACCAATATCTACCCAGTAGGTCTGATTTGGTCAGATATATATATAAAAAAATTCTTTTCTTCTAACTGCCACTTATTTCAGTTACTAGAAATTACTGAGGAGGTTTTAGATATTCAGAAAGAGACACATTTTTAAAATGGCAGTGGCTACACTGGCCTACTTTTCAAAAACTATTATGTCTATATCTGTTTTTAGCACCAAACAATTCCATTAAATAGACAATATAACTCAGGAGTGCTGGATTTCCATTATCCAGGAGAGTAGCATGCGCGCACACAATTTTTTCTATCTTTGGCTGCAGTACTCTTTGTTGTTTGTAAAATGCTTGAATATGAAATCATGACTGGTACTAAACATTATGGTAATTTTAAAACCGATTTTCTTTTTTTGCCTCTTACTCCATTTGCCCCAAGGGAACCTTCTTATTCCTGATGACACTTTGCGCTGTTATGAACTGACACCCCTGTTCCTTCTGTGCCTTCTAGTTTCTTGGTGTGAACACTAATGGTTGAACACTATTTTTAATTTGCAGTTTTAAGCAGGCATGATCTCAGCCATGCTATGTGACAAGTACAATTAGTCTGACCTGCTATTTGAATGCGTGTCCCTGCCTCCTCAGCTGCCACCCTTTTGGCGCTTAATCTCTTGTCAGGAGGAAGGCCAAAAACCAAGCACTAAATTGAAATCATTAATATGTGTGAACAGATGACATAAATATGCTCAGCCTCTTATAGAACCCAGCGACCCTGCTTCCTCACTCTAATCAATGTCAGAAAGGCTCTCATGAAAAATTTTCACTGAAAAAATTGCATTGGTAAAGGAGGTGCAAAATGTAAAGGAAGGAGGTAGGAAGAGCAGAAGATGTGAAACAAATGTGGAAAGTGTAAGTCTCTCTCTCTCATTTTAAAATATTATACTGTACATTACTTCCTAAAGCCTTTCACAGTGTAGCCAAATGACTTTGTGTTTGGCAGGTAAATGTGGCCTGCCGAGTTTTTGATGATGGATGAGTGCAAACAAATCATCATTAATAATTCATGGCTAGAGTACTTGCATTACAACCAACTGGGTCTGGTATCAGAAGAGGACCCTGCTGAAAAGACATGTAAAGTCAGAGCAGCTGTGTTATAACCCTGATTATTATTATTTCAATTTTTATTATTTATCTTTCATAGTGTGAGTATGGCCACTACAGCCTATGCAACACGGGCCAGTCCTTTGACTTTTAGTGTGTTCTGGCAAGCAAATTGGGGGTTTCTTTCAGTCAGATTAGTTCAACTGAGTGAACTAACATCATTAACATCATTCAGTGATTAACATAATTGAAAAGCCTCATTACGATGCAGGCTAACAGCAAGACATTTTATTTTAATTTTAATGCTATGCTACCTGTTCTGCACAGCTCAAGCACTGGTTTGTTGTTTTGTAATCACTGATGAAGTAAATGGTGTCGCTGGTCCATTTCTTTTCAATATATCTGCTTTTTATGTGAAACTTTGAGGATGTTAATTTAAAAACAGCACATTCTAAGGTCCTATATCTGTATTACTAATTTATATTCTGTTAAAAAACACAATTCCTCATTTAGCCTATTGGCTGATAATCAGTTAATTTTAAGTCATAACCTACCATTTTGTGTGATCTTCCCAGAACACATTTGCGATGTCTGATTCAATGTTTCTGCTGAGACTTTTTAATGCAAATCATTTGTCCATCCTCCTGCCTTTATGCTCCACCACATTACCTGTAAATGCTTGGAGACATCAGCCTAATGGATTTACAGTAAACCTATAAAAATCAAAGAATTGAGGCTTTTCATCTTAGAAGAAATGCTTTTTCAAAATGTCTAATTTATAGCAAAGTTCTATAACAATATATTCAGAAAGTACACTTTAGTACACATGACTAACCTTAAAATAGTCCGAACCTATTCACTATGGCTATTGAGGAGTGACATATAAATGACCTGGGATTAAATACATGGAAATTATTTGTAATGATTCTATTACATTTCTGAACACTGTAGCTTGCTAATGTATTAACACTTCAGTAGACAATCTGTGGTGAACGAGGGCTAGATCTGTATCATCCTATATGAATATTTTAGGTACCTCCTTCTGTGTGATTACTGAGCGTTAAATCAAAGAAAGCTATTAGGGAAACCCAAACAGGAAATAAAACAATGGCAGAGAGAAATTATCTCTAGGGTTATTAGGGAAATAGTAGGAAAGGGGATTATGAATTGGGAAATGCTTACCTGCCTGGTTTGGGATTTATTTTTCTCAAGTCTGAGCCTAAGATCAAAAGGAAATGTAACTATTAAAAACCCTTTTCTAGAGAGGAAGATTGGAGGTAAATGGGCAAGGAAGCACTATGGGAGAGACGCAAAGAGAGACAGGGGCTATCTGTCTCTCTCAGCCTAGGTGTCAGGGGGTCTGAGCTGAGTGGAACTTAGAATAGGAAAGAATGAAGTGTAGGTAAGACCCAGGTATGTAGACCTTGTATTGTTTCAATTCACTTCTCTGAATGATGCATAATTTTGAGTGAATACATAATACTCTGTTCTGAAGAAGCTGTTTCAAAACAGCTCGGTAGGGAAAGGTCTTGAAGATGTTGAATATAGTTGGGCCTGGTGTGTTTTCACAGCTAGTAAACAGCTGGCTGCAACCAAGATATCCAGTCTAACAGTGATAGGACCACAGGGTTCCATCGAGAGAAGAGTTAAGGCAGTGAAACTTGTCACTGAAGTGGTGTACTTGGAGTAAAAAGGGCCTAAAGTGAAGCTCACCTTGTAACCATGATACAACCCTCTAGATAAATAATAGACTTTAGGTCAGATCTTCAGCTGTAATATATTGGGATAGCTCCATGGAGCTTTAATGGAACTTCTTAATTTAGTGTAGCTAAGAATATAGACTATTTCCACTTACAGTACTAAATCTTGTGTTAAAAACATCATTATTTATAGATTGCTTGTAGGAAAATTTGACATTTTCAACTTTAGCTGACATTTCTAGGACCATAGACACACATGATTTGCTCAGTGACTTTAATCTCCATTTCATGAAAATGAAGGTCTTCTGTCTAAAGGCTTCTATGTGTTTAATAGTTGGAGATGTTCGTTTATACTCCTTTTTTAATTTCTTGTAAATTAGATATCACATGCCTTGCCTTTAGCTCAAAATCAACTACTTTTAGAACTTGAAGGAAGAAATATTTCACCTTGAAGGAAATTCCACCATAATTTCTGTCACTTTATCTATCTGCTTGGGAGGTGGAGTTTTGCAGCACTGTATTATAGGCCCATCTCCAATCTATGGGCCATATTTATAGCCCTTGCTGTCTGCCAGCTTATCTTCAACAGAGCTGAAATGATAGGGCTCACAACCAAGTACGGCCCTCTGGAGTCGCCTGGGGGTACATCCTACATCCCTGTTGGCCTCATTCCCCTCAATCCTACTGAGCACCCTCCCTGGAATCTGAAGGAAAATTCAAACCTCATGGAAGGGGTTTTATATTAATTTAGAAGGGACTCTGTCTCCACACACAAGTGGGGGCAGAGGAGAGGGGACTATATGCCAGTGACCTAGTGCCTGATTCTTTGACTGCACCCACTCCCACTCACCCAACTCATATGAGCAGTGCCATTGAAGTCAATACAGCTATTCATGTGGCTAGGGACCACTTGTATGAATAAGGTCTACTCACATGAGTTAGAATTTTAGTATCCTTTTTTTAAAAAAAATTGTTTTGAGTGACGAAAAACATGGATCACTAAGAATTTGTTATAGAGACAAGTTTTAATAACTCATTTTTAAAAGTTTACCAAGTTATTACAAACCAATTCTTCACCCTTGTCTATCCTACCACCAGCCTGACCAAATCTGTAGCAGTGCACCAACCAATCACAGGAACACTTTTGCCTTCTACCAGCTGTCCATATTGACAATATTTGGTCATTGTAGATCCTGTGCTTTGATTTGCCTAGATAAGTAATACTCTTTATATGAACTTCTCTGTTGACCAATGTGAACCATCACATATGTACAAGTTTCTTTGTCTCTTTAGGACAGAGTCAAGGGTATAAAGCTGCAGACTAAGATAAAGGTGAGCCATGCTATAGTCTTCTCTTCCTTGTTTTATAACTGTTGAACTTAGACTTGATATTGATTGCTCCCCAAATTGCTCCTGGGGCAAATAAGTCAAGTTATCTTTTTACAATATGTAGCTTAGTTCTCCTGCTCATGGCAATCTAGCTCTTCTGGCCAGCATGTTGACAATGGAATTTAGGCTACACTCACTCCCCAGTCACCCTTCCCTCTAGCTCAAAATCGGGACTGTGTGGAGTTCAGGGGCTGTGCTCCATTTCTGATCTGGACTGTTGAGGAAAATGAGAAGGGAGCCTTGATCCCCTGCCTAACTGTGTAAACAGAGGTACTCTTCGCCCTAATAGATTACTATATGATAAATAACCCTCCTGTGGCAAAATTCCTTATTTCTAAAGAAACCCCCAAATTCCTTCTTAAGAATAATCTCAAAGCATACAATATTTTCAGATCACCTAAATGTTTCTGAAGTGTGACAGTGCACAAAGGAAAATCCATAATTCAAAGATAAATGTGCAAGTAGGCAAAACCCCTATGCTACATATTCCAGCCAGCCCTTCTTGACAGTATCCATATTATTGACTTCGAGACTCCCCAGAAGGCTCATGCTAGTAGGGGAAACTTTCTACTAGCTTTGTAGCAGCAGTGTTCACTGACTCAGCAGACTTCCAAAGGACAACATTTATGACTTCCACAGATTATCTTCACTACCGACCAGTTTCAGAACTTCCATTAGTCAGCATAGTACTGTCTGTTCATATGCATGCTTAAGATACCTTTACGTTTCTATCAATTCAAATTTTTTGAAGAAGTTTGTGCTCTCTGATCATTTAGCACTTCATAAAATCTTGAATAAATTCCATTGTTCTATAACTGAATCAAATGGGTCATCTAATGTAAGGTGACCAGATAGCAAGTGGGAAATATCAGGAGAGGGGGTGGGGATAATAGGCACCTATATAAGACAAAACATTGAATATCGGGACTGTCCTTATAAAATCAGGACATCTGGTCACTCTACACCAATGTAACTGGCAGCTTGAATGCTAGCAGAGAATCTGTAAAACTGAATGAAATTTCTCTCTCCCACTACAGTAGTGGGAGATTTTGGAGTCTTAAATATTTTCATAACATACCAGCTGTTGGCTTAGCTCTTTTAAAAGTTGAGGATTTTTCTCCTGCATTTGCCAAGATCTAGCAAGGTAGGCTATTGAAATTCAGAGACCTGAATTCAATGGAACTATGCTGATTTGTGCGAGCTGAGGGTGTGGCTTCATATCTGTTGTTGGCTTGCCTCAAGAATATATTATTCAAGCTTATTTTGCTGGGATATCCTACCACCAGCCTGACCAAATCTGTAGCAGTGCACCAACCAATCACAGGAACACTTTTGCCTTCTTCCAGCTGCCCATACTGACAATTATTATTATCTTTTGAAAGTAAAAACTGGGATATATTCAGAGCTCAATTTATCCTACACTAGAGTTCCATGAAAAAGTAACTGCAAAAAAGTAGCTGTACTTTCATTCCAGTGCCTTTAATTTGCTTTGAAAATATCCACAACCACTTTACTTGCACAAAATATTCACAACCACTTTTACTATGAACACAGAAGCACATTTTTTTGCAAAAGTGTTCTCAAAATACTTTTGTGAATATGAATTTGCTCTAATATTCTTGTAGGAGGTATTTTTACAACCATTTTGGAAGCTCTTTGTGGGCTAGGGCAGTGGTTTTCAACCTTTCTTCCAGTTGAAGAAAATTGTTGATGCCTGCAACCTAATGCAACTGGGGATGAGGGATTTGAGGTGTGGGAGGGGGCTCTGGGCTGGGCCAGGGGGTTGGGGTAGAGAAGAGGGTCAGAACTCTGGGATGGGGGTGCAGGTTCTGGGGTGGGGCCAAAGATGAGGAGTTTGAGATGCAGGATGGGGCTCTGGGTTGCGGGGGGCTCAGTGATGGGGCAAGGGATTGGGGTATAGGGTTGAGGCATGGGCTTACATTGGGAGGCTCCTGGTCTGCGGCACAGTGGGGGTGCTAAGGCAGGCTTCTTGCCTGTCATGGCACCACGGACCATACTGCGCCTTGGAAGCATCCAGCAGCAAGTCCGGCTCCTAGGCAGAGGCACACAAGCGTCTCCATGTGACTCTCACCCACAAGTACCACCACCCCCAGTTCCCTTGGCCGGGACTGGCCAATGGGAGTATGGAGCCAGCGCTCAGAGCCAGAACCCCATGGTCCCCCTGTCTAGGAGGACCTGCTCCTGGCTGCTTTCAGGGGACAGCGCAGTGTCAGAACAAGTAGGAACTAGCCTGTCTTAGCCGGGCAGCACCGCCTACTGGACTTTTAACAGCCAGGTCGGCGGTGCTGATCAGAGCCGCCATGACCCAGTGCCTTACATTCTGTGATCCACAGTTTGAAAACCACTGGGCTGGGGAGTAGTACAGTCATGGAGCAGAAACAATACTATGTCCAATCATACAGCAGGATTATCCAATTGTCATGGTGAATAGTTCCTAATATGGCAAAAAATCAAAGAACAAAACTGTACACATAGGACTAATCTCAGATAGCTTGCAAACAGAGAGCGGTAAAGCCATGTCTTAAATCATTTCTTCTCTGTCACAACCTTTCCACATTACTCCTACTCAATACTTCTTGGTGGACCAATAGTCTGGTAGGATTTTTTTTTTAAAATGAGGTCTTGCAAATTGCGACATAGAAGAATAATTCCAGGGTCCCTTCGACCCTTCCTGACCTGTAACTAGTGCAGATTGGGAAATTTTTTGGAGGGGGATGAGGGGGAAAGTCAACAAAACCATCACTTTGGCTTTTGTCAGTTGGTTTTTGAAAATTTGAGTTTTGGCAATTGAAAACCAATATTTTCCAGTTTTAAATTTGCTCACTGAAAACAATTCTGGTTTTACCTAAAACCGAAGTTCTCAGTAAAAGTTTCCAGTTAGTTGAAAAGCCCCTTTTCAAGCAGCTCTGATAACTCTTTTAGGCCTTACCCTTAATGGTGTAACGAGACTGCAGAGTTTCCAAACCTTGGTGGCTGTATTGTATCTGATTGTAGTGGCCATCACACATTGTGGTCGTCTAACAAATCTGTTTCTTCTTTTAACTAAAAGTGTTGTCTGAGTTTTAGTCTAGTTTTTAAACACAATGTCCAGCCTAGTCCAAGGCTCAAAGGCCTTTTATTCCAGACGACTTCTTATATTAATTGTGATTCTTTAGCCAGCAGTTTCCACATAACTTTCCTTTTAAAGCAAAATGGCAGTGATTAGTTCTAATATATTAGATGAATATTTACAAAAATTAATTTCATATAATGTGTTAAACTAATCATTGCCATTTTGCTTTGAAAGGAATGCACTCTAGAAGCTGCTGTTTAGTGGAGCACAGTTAGTGTAATGATGTGAATCCTTTAAAGAACTATAAGAAATGGTTGTGGAAACTATGCTTTGCACATGGAGTAATCATCAGCTGAGTTCAAGCACAGCCACAAATTACACCCACGGAAATAAGAGCCACAAATGAAATGCAGGGCTGAATCTTAGTAGTTATGTGCCTACCAGGTGACCAGCATTTGACTGTTTGGTAAACAGTGTGTTCTCTGGGAGCGTATTAAACATGTGCTCTGCAATCTGCACTGACTTCTTATTGGTTTCCAGAATGACTTTCACGTGTAAACCCTAAATGACCTGGGACCTTAGAGACTCTCTCACTCCATGGAATACTGCTGCAGTCAGAACAGGTGCTCGAGTTGATGCCACATTGGTATAAGAGAGGAAGGGCAGCTGGCAGTGTGTTTTTGCTTAAGGTCCGGGACCTTTGGAACTCATTTCCTCCTCCTGTCTATAACAGCCAGACTTTGTCGGCTCATTCTGCATGTCCCACCTTTCTACTCTTACCTGTCAGTAGACAGGGGCTTGGTAAAGCTGGGTAGTGGTGGTGGTATGGAATTTTGATGTGCATTTGTATAGATGTTGATTAGTTTGTTGTCTCTGTGACTGTAGTAGCTAACGAGTTTATTTATTTATTACTATATTTTTGTCAAGGGTGTCCTGAGCACCGACAGGGGCTCTTATTGAAGTTTATTTGTCTTTATAAAAGTACAAATAAAATAAAATAAAATAAAATGCTACTATGGGGAATTTTGTCTGCCAAGAGAGGTCAAATTTGATTCTAATAAGATAGTTAAAGGTTCAGGCATGTAACCACATTATTTATCATTTAATAACATGACAGTGTCAGGACCAGGTGTTTAGTCAAATACATACAGTTGCTTGCTTAATTAGCAACCACAGCATTAAACATGTTATTCTTTTTTGTACAGTGTCACACATAAGAAAGCATCTATTATCCAGTAACTGTAAATGATGGGTAATTTTGTATCAGCATTTACCTTCTTAGTGGAAGAACTGATGTGCAGCTCTTCCATTCCATCATCTTACTGGCTTTGCACTTCCTGATTTGTGAGAAGTTATGTATAAGGAACCCTGGACCACCAGAAAAAGATGCTCATTGAACCCATTCTCTCAAAGATACAATTTTCTAAAGACTTAAGTTCATAGAGGCTGTTGAGTTAATGCGATATATCAAACTCATTATGAGAAAACCTCTTGCGGGGGCAAGGTTGATTAGCATGTGGTGGGCTGGCTGACCTTCCTTCCTTCCTTCCAGGAGGGGTTGCTAGACAGCAGCCATCCAAGGGGTACTTGCATTCAGTCAGCCTTTTCTGCAGGAACTGAGAATTGATCTTCTACTTTCCTCTCTAATCTTCCACCTACTGTGCTAGGTTTCCTCCTTCTAAGATCCTCCTTCGATGTCTGACATCTCAAAGGTGTGATGGGGCAGGGCTGACTGGTCTTGAGCCCACATTAGCTCATCTACCCTATGTTGTGTAGAGTGGGGTTTATATAGTGTTTGCAGAGTCTTGTAAAGAGAAAAAATACATATATAGTAAATGGAACAGACACACGTTGGAAAGAAAATCATAGCAACTGAAAATAACCCCCTGCTTGACCTTCAGTTTGCTACAATTCCAGTGTTTGTTTAAACCAGGGTTGGGCAAACTTTTTGCCCCAAGGGCCACATCTGGGTATGGAAATTGTATGGTGGACCATGAATGCTCACAAAATCAGTGCTGAAGATGGGGATGGCTCTCACTAAGGGTGTGGGCTCTGGAGTGGCACTGGGGATGAAGGGTTGAGGTGCAGAAGGGTGCTCCAGGCTGGGACTGAGGGGTTCAGAGGATAGGAGGGAGATTAGGGCTGGGTCAGGGGGTTGGAGCACAGGAGGGGGTGAGGGATGCAGTCTCTGGGAGGTGCTTACCTCAAGCAGCTCTCAGAAGCAGCAGCATGTCCCCCCTCCGGCTTCTACGTGGAGGCACGGCCAGGTTCCAAACCAATGGGAGCTGTGGGGGCAGTGCTTGGGGTGGGGGCAGCGTGCAGAGCCCCCTGGCTGCCCCTGTGCACAGGAGCCGGAGAGAGGACATGCCACTGCTTCTGGGAGCTGTGTGGAGTGGGGCAAGCCCCCTACCCTGCTCCCCAGCTGGAGCACCAGAGCAAGACAAGCCCCAAACCTTGCTCCCAGGTGGGAGCTCAAGGGCTGAATTAAAATATCTGGAGGGCCAGATGCAGCCCCTGAGCTGTAGTTTGCCCACCAGTGATTTGAACATATATTTAAAAAACTAACCTACTTTTATAGTTGGATCCTCTAATGGGACTCATTTTCTGCTTTTCCACTTAAACTTAACAGCTTGTTAATTATTTGAAAATATTCACTCTGGTGTTAGTACACGGTCCATGTGAATTGCTGCAATGCTAAAGTATAAACACATCTTATGTAATGAAAGGTGTGACACACAGATTACTGGTGAGACTGTTGTGGAAGTTTGGTTGCGTTTGGTTGGTTTTTTGCTCCAGCCACGAGAGGAAAGAGAAAAAAAAAGGCTTACTTTGATGGTAGTGAAGATGCATTTTTCCAGGTGGCAGCAGGAGCTGTAGATATTTTCAGCAACCTCTAGTTGCTATGCTGAAAATGCATACTTCCAGTAACCTTCACTACGTCAAGAATGAGGAGTCATCCCCGTCAGAAACCTCTGTCTTCACAGAACTTCCTGCAGTTGTGTGGGGTGAAGGAAAGAGTTCTGGTGTATTTTCAGTCCCCGTAAAGTAATGGAGTGAATACAAGATAGTGCACATGCTCCACCCACCTGCAGAGAGACACTGTTTAAAAAAGGATTAAATGGCATAACTTGAATAAAGGAGGGATCTGGTTATAGTGAAGCTGCACTATGGGTTTAATTGCATAAGATTAATAAGTTGGTCTGTTTGCCTGAGCAGCCTTTGTAAAAGAGACATCAGTCTGGAATGAAGCTCTTATTGTCATTTTATTTCATTCTCATTTGACCTAATACCTGGAGATTCTAGTCATACGGTTAAAAGCCTACGTGAAATGGCCACTTTGCCAAATGTGCAAGTTTCAGTCATTTCACCAAATGACTAGTTTGACAGAATGACTGTGAGAGAAATGGCAGCTTGTGCAGCTCACTTATAAATCAGGGCTCAATGACTTTCAAGAGCTGCCAAATTATTTCCAGGTGAAATGAGGTATTCATTGTTTACTGGTTCACTGCCCGATCCTTTGCCTGTTGAAGTCAATGACAAAGCTCCGATTGGCTCCAGGGGTATAGGACCAAGCCCATAGAACCTTAACCAATGGCCTGCACTTCTGTGCTTGGTCCTTGCTATTTTGGTCCCTGTTTGAAACTGAAGCTGTTGTGATAATCTCAGGCATTTAAATAGATAATTTCCTGGTTTAGAAGTGAGGTTGTTGGTGGCAGAGTAATCTCTTTGGGGCTGGAATTAGCTTCCTTACTTGGTTCAGCACAGCACAGATTTGGAGATGCTGCAAGGGTACTCAGCTGTCCAAAGCTTTTCCTAGGGAGGAGCTTTGATGAGGTTTTATTGGTCTGTTGTGGTGGCTCTTAGAGGAAATTTATTTGATGGCTGGGAAGGCCTTTTAGAGCTATTTTGTTGTTTTGTAGGTGTCTTTATATCCTGTAGGAGAAATGTAGAGGTGGGAGTGGGGGTTGTATTAGATCTCGGAAGTCTCTTATGCCAGATCCTTTTATCCCTTTTTACAGACTGATTTTGCGTGTTATGTTTTAAAAAACTGTAAATGCCTAGAGATTGATTTACACAATAAACCTCAAAATAAATTACTAGGTCAACTACCCCACCCACATTTCACTATTGGCATGGGAGAAAGGGAATCATTTTCAATAACCAGGGTTGAGTAAATTTTCAGTATAATTAATAGACATTACGTGATATGTTCCTAATGTGGATACTACAGCATTTTGTAGAATTTTGAATATTTTGGATACAACAGGAAATATTTATAAAAATCAAGTAAACTAGTTTCCTTTTAAAATCTAACACTGATTGTTTTTTATTTTTTTTTGTGTGTATGAGTGAAGTTCTGGAACAGCTTTCCAAGGTGAGCAGTGTAGGTAAGAAACCTAACTGGCCTCAAGACTGAGCTTGGTAAGTTTATCGAAGGGATGGTCTGATGATACTACATACAATGGCATGTAGCCCATCAGCAACTGCCAGTAGCAAAAATCCCCAACTGCTATTGGTGGGACATTAGATGGGGAGGGCTCTGAGTTATTACAGAGAATTCTTTCCCAGGTATCTGCCTGGTGGGTCTTGCACACAGGCTCAGGGTCTAGCTGGTCACCATATTTGGGATTGGGGAGCAATTCCCCTTCCCCCAACCCCAAGTCAGTCTGGCAGAAACTCTGGGTGTTCACCTTCCTCAGCAGCATGGGGCCTGGGTCACTTACAGTGTAAATTGTGAATTCTCTGTAACTTGAACTAAGTCTTTAAACTAGGATTTCAGGACTTCAGTAACTCAGCCAGAGTTTAGTAGTCTATTTCCAGAGTGACTGGGTGAGGTTTCATGGTCTGCAATGTGCAGGGGGTCAGACTAGATGATCACAATGGTGCCTTTTGACCTTAAAACGCCTGGGTGTATGATTTCAAAGATCTCTTGCTGTTTTCCCCTTACTCTTTGGAACAGTCCTCTAATCTGCATCACTGTGAACTGGTGTCATAAATTAAAAAAACATTAAAAACACCTTTATTCCTGCTGTTAGCTAAACTTCACTATATTAATCTTCCTTAACATTAGGGTCAGGTTGCTGTGATTGATGTTAGAGGTTTATTTGGTGTTTCAGTACAATATATATAAATCATGGCTTCTTTGTCTGGTTGATGATACTTTTTTTAGTTTGATATTTTCCCAGTTCTTAGTGTTTTAGAGTTTGGCACTGGAAAATGTTCAAACTGGCTTTTGTAAATTTTATGGCCACAAAATTGGTATTTTGCTTGCAAATTAGGTGATTTGACTTTTTTTGTGTCCAAATGCAGTTTTTGCACACATCAACTGATTCATGTGCACAAGAACAGTAAAAATATATTCTCCCCTGCTTTAGCTGAGAGAGCTAAAACTTTTAATGTTTGCACTATAAAATCAGCTGAATTCTTTAGTCCTTCCAATCCCTTTGCCATTAGTTTGTTCCTGTTTCCCCTCCAGCCTCACTACTGCACTTTCCAGATAGCAAGGGTCCTTTAAAATGTTTCTACTACTTAAGAAACTGAACTGGACGTTATGAAATACTAATGTAACTCAACTGTCTTTTTAAATGCTGATCTGTTTTCTGGGTTGGAGGAGAAGTGCAGTAGTTCCCTCTGACCTGCAGTCACTCATGATTGTTACCAAATAAACTTAACTGAGGAATTGTCACCCTGCTCTCAGCCTGTAGCCACAATGAAGCTGGGCTGCTTGAAACCTTGATTTTTCTTATACCTGGCTTTTTTTCCTGACACCCTATTGAAATCAGTGGACAAAATGCCATGCAATACTTCAAAAATACACACACTTTATCTTCTGCTCTATAGGGGATATATCAAAATTATATATTATAGAATACACATTGATTTTAATGCTTCCTCTTTCTTTTTCATAACATAAATTGCAGCTGGAATTCTTCATTAATATTTAAATTGCCTAGAGATCTATGCTTATCTAGCTATCAGCCCCGCAATGTACATGTACAATATCACTGCTGAAGTCAGTTTACTCTCCCTTTTTCATGTGCCACCACAGAGATCTTACTCCCAAGAAAAGAGCAATAGAATAAAGAGTTACAGATGATTGTTGTGTGGCACTGCACTGGGTAAATACCGTGAAATAAAGGAAATGATCGAAAGAGAGAGAGGTAATATATGTATCTCATGAACAAAGAAATAAATAGCAGGAAACATTGCAAAACCCACAAAAATATTTCATTAAAGAGTGACCTACCTCCTCTCCAGAGAAGCTGGATTAAAATAGGCAAGTAATTATTTGATATTGTTGTGGAAATAGACACATATAACTATGACACAGTGCAGGCTCACCAGTTAAGTCCCTGCACTTTGACACCAGTTAGTTCCCCTAGAAAAAGCTGATTATGGTACTTAGCTAATCAGACTGGTGGGCTAAGTGAGCTAACTACCCAAATTAACCAATTAAGTGAGCTAATTACCCATCATCTCAAGAATGATAAAGAGGAAGGAAGTGCAAGAGGAAGAGAGGAACAGGGCTACTAGCTGAGTGCACTCTCATAGACGCCTCAGGGACAGGAGACCTCTGCTTCTCTCTGGCTGTATGGCAAGGGCCTAAAACATAGGGGACATTGTAAATCATACTGCTGCATGGGACTGTAAGTGTGTTGGTGGAGGGAGCTTATATAAATGGCATAGTGGATATACAACCAGTAGACTCCACTCCAGTTTCTGTGGTGTGAAAAGGCAGAAGCACAGCCTGCCCTGCTACAGTATCTTTTATTAAATTTCTGCTGATGCAGGGCTATATCTCTGAAGGATTTGTATATTCTGGGGAAAATCCTCTGGCCAGAATTCGATCTGAGTAGCCAATGTGGGTGCTAAGCAGACATACAGAGAGGAGTCCTTGCTTCCAGTGCCATAGAGCAACTACAGAACTCTTAAAAGCTAGAATAGCTTCCTTCTGCCCCCCATTCAGGGAGTGGGCAGATGAGAATCCATTCATCAGCGAATCCTCTGGTCATGCCCCTTTCTCTGACCACTCTGGGCCATTCACCTTCTTTAACCTTTATACTGCTGTGCCAAGGGCCTGTGCAAAGCTGTGTCCCTGGCATCCTATGATTCTCCTGTAGCAACAAAACCACCTCACATCTATAGACAAGGAGCCTCCATGTCTGTGGAGGCAGCAGCAGGAATTTTCCTTTAATCAGGAATTTCCATGTGCCATAATAGTCACAAGTTTGTATTTGCATTTGCAGAGACTTTGAAAAACAGACACAGTCTAGAGTTAGTGAATTGCACCCCTCCAAAATGTTACCTGTCAGGAGAAACATGTGGATGGTATGGCCTGGAATGTGTGTTTATATGGCAAGATCTCTACAGAATGTGTAGAGTACAAGAACAAAGAATGGAACCTGGATGAGAAATTAGAACAAAAAACAAAACAACCCACCTACTTCATATTCTTATGTTACTCCTGAAATAGCAACACATTAACTGCATGGTTCAAAGTAGCCTACCATAAAATCAGTAAAATTGCTGAAATCAAGAACTCAGTACTGAAAAGTTAACAATATAGATAAATTTTTGGATGTTGTGGAATGCTGGAATAAATGGGAGTGAGAAATATGTAGGGAAAAGGAAAGCCGCACAAATATCAGCTCAATGGGAATGAATTCCAGTTGTGTGTTTCAGATCCAGTACACTGTTGTGGCCAGTGGCTGTTGTTTCCTCTTAGTAGTATTAATATGGTAAATTCCAATTCTAATTTGTCAACAAAAGACTAGAAAAATGCAAAGGGAGAATTTTCAAATCTAGTTCTGGATTATGTTATGACTAGTGTTTAGGGATCAGCATTGGATTCAACAACAATGAAAGCTCATGAGGAGCTCCTATGACAATTCAGTCACACATAAATTAAACTGGAACCAGAAAAGAGGCTTTATCTGACTTTGAAACCTAAAATGTAGGGGCAGATTCAGATGTGTGACTCAGTCCAAAATTCATAAGTGTTAGTCAAAGTTCTAGTTATGATTCCTGTCTACTGAAAATATAAGTTAAAAGAGAGCCTTTTCTGTGGAGTTAAATATCCTGTAACCAGTTTACACAATCAACTAGTCCTTCGGTAGACCTAGTGCTGCTTATTATATTTCTTCTGCTAGCAAAAAAGGAAGATAAGAAAAATCCTGTTTCTTTACATCTCTACCACAGTATGATACTGGCATTGCATTGCACTGGGTAATTTCAGGTCAAATGACATCTGTGACTTGACAGAGATTAACAAAACACACAGTTGACTCCTTATGCTTAAAGCACCACAGTACTTCAACACATGTTCAGTACCAACAATCCAGCATAACTGAGTGAAGAAAACAGAAGTCTAATCATTACTCCATGTTCCTAATTCATAAAGAGAGAGACTATCCACCCACACAGTGCATGATGGATGCCAAGTCTTTTACAAACTTGGGACTTACACTTATGTATCCTTCTCTGCTCCCATCTTTTTGGTGGCTTTAGATGAAATGCTAAAGCTATTCTACGCTAATGCACAAACAAAATACTCTGGGGACAGAAAATTAAATTTTAGCTATCACAGAATTTATGATGATTTTGAGGGGTTAATCATGAAATCTCACAATCAATTTTGCATTAATCAGATACAATGTTGTGTTTAGATTTAACAAAATTTCACAGGGTAGCAGTCAAGTTACTGCTTTGCTACCATTTCCCGGTACTGCACACTGACTCTGAATGGGCTTTAGTGGGGAGGAGGAGGAGTGAGCATTTGAATAGATATTTGAAATAAATAAAGAATAAAAACATGGTTCTCGGCACCCCTAGACTTTTTCAAATACCGATTTGAATATAAAATGGCTTGGATCTGTGGGATAAACAGATTGTAACTGCAATTGATCAGTGCTAATTTATACAAGCTGAGGATCTGGTTCTAGATCTGTAAATAAAGGAGAATGGATTCCTGCTCTGTGGTCCGGAGATGGCAGCAGTGTCAATGTCTCATTAAGGAGGAGCTCCTGCAGATGTTTAATGCTTAGGAACTGTATGTATTTATGGAAATGGATGGTAAAACTGCCTCACCGTTGCCCATTCATGCAGATACTACTGACTTGCCACTGGCAATGATATAAAAGCTTTTACAATTCTATCCTCTTATATTTCTACCACTCCGAACTCTGCAGAGCAAAAAGAGGGTCACACTTGGTCTGCTGCTGAAATGCTACTTTGGTGACATTATTTCATAAGAAGGGAAAACTAAATCAAAAGCTTCAAGAAATTCAAGAACATCAATCCAGCCTACTCTTAAAACAGTACTTCATTTAAGTACTGTAATGAATTATAATCAACAAGAACAGGCAAGACTCTGAAGAAATTTTTCAGCCATAGGTCATAGGTACATAGTGAATCACCCAAGACAGGCAAAATGACTAAGAAAATGCCTTTAAGCAGAAAGAGAAGAATACTGGAAACACTGGGTGATTACTAACCAACCATAGACTCAGAGAGGTAGCCGTGTTAGTCTGGAATTGCAGAAGTGACAAAGGGTCCTGTGGCACCTTAAAGACTAACTAAAGTATTAGAGCATTAGTCTTTAAGGTGCCACAGGACCCTTTGTCACTAACCAACCATAAATACTTCCCCTGCATAAAACCTCAAGCAGCTCTGAGATGATAGGATCAGGTCCCAAGGATCTTTTATACCAGGCCTGCACAACTCGGAAAGCAGAGAGGGCCATATTACTGCAAAAAAAACCCAGCTGTGGGCTGAAAAAACCCACCCTTGCCCCACCCACATCCAGTTCCTTCGACCCCACCGCTTGGCTTGCCCCACCCTTGCTTACCCCTTGCGGGCCGCATAGTGAGCTCGGGCGGGCCGCATGTGGCCCCCAGGCCGCATGTTCTGCAGGCCTGTTTTATACAATTCCAGGCCTTCTTTGACACATTCGTGTCCCTTGGCTTACAATAGGCAATCAGGGCAACTTTGAAGTAGGTCCATCACCAGTAATTAGCTACACAAATTAACATAAGGCAATTGCCTGTTTTTCCACCATTCACAGATGATTGGCTATACATTTCAAAGAGAGATGAATACAGTGATACCTTGTGTTTACAGTTCATTAAAATGTTCTTTTGATCTCTGAATTAACAGAATATAGCATAGACTGGGACTATTTGATTACATTGTTGACCTCTACCAATATATATGTAAATACACAAAAACACAAACATTATCTTGCCATATGATTTTAAGGGTTGAATTTGAGTCATTGATTTTATAGGACGTTTAATCCTTTCTGGGCATGTGTCACAGAGGGACATCACAATACGAAGACTTTGTTAATTGCCCTTTCACACCCATGAAGAGGCTATGTGCAAAAGGGTTCATTCCATCATCTGGAATTCTAGAAAAAGGAAATACTGATAGTGAACAAGAAATTTTTTCATCTCTTTAGTTGTTTAGACTCTCTCAGGACTGGAGCTATGAAACAGAAAAAGAGATCACTATAATACTTAGTCCTGCCTTCAGTGCAGGGGACTGGACTAGATGACCTCTCAAGGTCCCTTCCGATTCTATGATCACCAAGGTCAACCTGAGTTAGCCCTAAAAGACATTCAGTCCTGACAGATTACTACTACTCTGCCACCTTTTGGAACTATAGACTAACTCATCTGTGTATATGTTTGCCTACTTTAACCTGTAAACAGCTCTCTGGTTCTTTTCTTAGTTAATAAATCCTTTGTGGGTTTACAATAGGATTGGCTACAAGCATTGTCTTTGGAGTGAGATCGGAAGTACAAATTGACCACTAGTAAGTGACTAGTCTCTTGGGACTAGAAGCAACCTAAATCTTTTATGCTCTTTGGTGTATAGCTACCAACTGTCACTAAATCCAATATTCTCGGGTGGTAAGATAGACTGGAGAGCCGCAAAGGACTGTCTGTGTCTCCATGATAAGACCAGTATAGTGGTTCAGGAGGTCATTTGTTACTGCTTTGGTGAAGATTATAGCTATAGAACATACAAACAGTTGGGGGTCTCAGTCCAGTTTCTTGATAGCCTCTCCTGAGGCTGACACTCATGATTGTGAACCACTCCCAATAGCATGATAATGGTGTAAGTTAGTGATTGGCAAATCAGCATAAACCAATATAAGTACATAAAGTGATGTAATTAAAAGTATAAATGTGCCATTCTTTCATTCTTCTATGGCAATTCTTATATTGCTTGTTAAATTATATATTAGATTGAAGTATATTCCCCCTGCAAAGGGTATTGTAAACTTGTATTTAAACACCATTTTTACTAGTGTAAAATGAGAGATATAGCCATCACACTTTAATTCAGGCTAGAGCATTTACACAAATGCAAATAGTCTGTCAAAAAACTAATTATTAGCAAAGCATTTCCCATTTGTCCAATTTCTTGGCATATATCTGCTAAATATGTCCATAGCAAAAAGTGAAGATTTGTTTTTCCAGTGAAAGCTATAATCAGTAAAAAGATTCATGAATTAAAGCCTCTGAGAAACAGAGCTTTACCAGTTGCAAAAGACTACTGTGTTAGTGAAAGGACTAAAGCAATTAGTCCACTTATATATGAATGTACAACAGCAATGAAGATCACTAGTGGGAGATGGGGTAGGCTTCTTGATCTACAATAGCTATTCTTTTATAATGTGAGCTCTATCATCTTTATTTGCTTGATTAGCTTCAATGATAATATGCAGTTTTCATACATGTTAGTGATGGAGTATCCTAGGCCCCATCCCTAAAGGTACTTAGGCACCTACACCTCAGATTTTGCCCCCTAAGTCCCAGTTTTGGACTCCTCAGTAAACCACAAAATTCTTGCCAAAATCTATAGGTGCCTATACTCACTCAACACCTAAGTTTTCAGAGTAAAAGTTTCGTAGGTGCCTGTTTCTGTCTGTAAGTATGCACATTGCTGTTTCCTGCTAGGTATTCAGATGGTCCTCCACCTAAGACCCAGAGTGATCCACAAACTGGAGGAGCTACCTATGTCATGTGCAGGGCCCAATTCAGCAGGCATGCTTAGAGGCTGGATCGGGCAGGAGTTAAAATCTGGCTGAAGGAGAAGGTGCCCACCCTTTAATTTTCAGTCCAGTGGTTAGAACACTCCCCTAGGAAGTGGGAGACCCAAGTTCAGCTCCTGCCTCTTTGCCAGAGAGGGAGAAAGGATTCAGATAGGGTCTCCTACCTCAGCTATGGAACATTCTGAGGTGGGGCTCCCTCAATCTCCCCTGTTGAAGCAGTTCTCTGGATAAATAAGAAGAGTGATTGGAGTAGGGAGACTGGACCCTGGGTCTTCTGCCTCCCAGGTGGGCGCCCCAACCACAGGTCTGTTGAATCTCTCTGTTTCTCAGTCAATAAACATTATGTATTTATTGACAGTGGGATAGTCATTGGGCTAGAGAAAGAGACAGAATGATCACATTCTGATCTATTTCATAGATTACATTCTAATGCATCAGTCTCTTTCCACTTGTTGTAGAGGGAGACTAGGCACCTAACTAAGCTTTGTGGACCTCAGTGCTGTTCCTGTGATATTTCTAGGTGCCTAAAAGATAGAGCCAGGACATTCAGTGTTGCCACACCTAAATCCCTGAGTGGATCTGGGACCTAGTAAATAGGGTTGAGCATGTATCTAAGTATTCAGGGTTTTTATTTTATTTTTGAAAGAGAAATGCATTTATCCAAAATGTTTTCCAACTCAGAATAAATGCACATTAAAATAACCCCAGAGGTGATTCTTTTCCCCCCATATGTTATAGCTGAGAGCTGATGAGGTCATATTGCAAATGAAGAGGTTTTGAATTTACAAGGAAATCAATTGCTTTTTCAGACGAGCACCAGCTGAAATTAGGCTGGTAGAACAACTTTCCAATTTACTAACTACTGGTGTGGTTTAATAATTATTCCTAAAACCTGCTCCATTTCACAGCTTGATTCACCTCTGCATTACACCTTCTGTATTCACTTACCTTTCTGATGTAGTAGCATTATCTACCTACTTTGTACAGGTGTATCATTTCACATTTACATAGCACCTACTTTGCACAACTGTTAAGGCTACACAGGGTACAAGACTCAGGCTCTGTCTTGACAAAGTAAGTATGCAAAAATAATTAAAATTTAAATGTCTGGAAAATATTGTCAAAAGCGGCTTTGTGAAACTCTTTAGACTATTACATTCCATTAGATAATGACTTGTAAGATTCTTTTACTAAAAATATATTCAGGATATATATTTTGCCTTTTCAGATCTATTATGAATAGAGTGGTTTTGAATGTTGAGAGTTCATTAACATGATGTAAAACTTTTGTATTTAGTATGTACAAATTGTCTTCTTGTCTCAAAGGAACTGCATGGAAACTATATCGTGTAGCTCTCAAGGCAAGAGAGCACTATTTTTTTTTAAAAATTACAGTTTCAAATTCAAGTAAGAAACATAGTTCCAGCCCACCAGGAGCTGTCTATGCACACAAGTCATATTTTCTTTCTCAGGATACAATGTTTCTCTTCATTAAACATTAAAGGCTCAAACCTATCTTGGACCCTAATCCTGCAAACTTTTACTGCAATGGGTCTGTGTGGTTCAGGTCCATGAAGGAACTTGGCATTGCAATGTTGATGGCACCTAGAAAATCATAGGACCAACACTGTGACCCACAAAGCCTGAGACCCAGTTTACGCTTAAAACTTAGGTTGACATAACGGAAGTGCTCAGCGGTGTGAACAAGTCACTCCACTGACAGTAGTAGCTATCTTGTTCTAATCCCTGGACTAGATGCAGCTCAGTCAGAGAAAGAATACTTCTGTCAACTTAGCTACCATCACTCAGGGAGGTGGTGTTTCTACGGGGATGGAAAACACCCTTCTTGTAGCTGTAGGCTGTGTCTACACTACAGGCTTATGCTGGTATAACTACAGTGCCATAGCTATCCTGCTATAGTCCTTATAGTGCAGAAATGGCCTGAGCTGGGCAGCTGGCTTCTATATGATGGAGGAGAGTTAGGCACCGTAGACTGTGAGCCACAAGGTTAGGAACTAAGTTCAGGCAGGGTCCAAAGCAAAATAGCTTAAGGAGGGGCAGCAGCTCCATCATAAACTTTTGCCTACTGGATAGGATACTCACCCAGAATGAGGGAGAAATCTAGTTCAAATACCAGCCCTGAGGTGGTAACAGAATCATTTTAACTCTGTCACTTGCCCAAGTAATATTAAATTATTTAATTAAAGTGGAACAACTTCAGTAGGAGAGAATGAGGGAAATTCACCTCAGAATATTCCATAGCCTAGTGGTTAAGAAATGGCTAATTCCTGTTCAAATCCTTCTCTCCCACAGGAGAAGGGGCGACTTGAACCAGGGTCTCACACATCCCACTAGGCCACAGGAAGGAAAGAGCTGTTCCTCCCCTCCCATCTAGTTGGTTTGCACAAACTCACCTGATCTAGTAGGCACTCTCTAAGCAAGTGATTTTAAGCAGCACGGTTTGTGAAATTATTGTGAGGCTTAGGTGGCAGATTGGTGCCTGGGTACCTAGAGTGAGGTTGCAGTATAGAGGCAAAACCCCTGATGCTGTATGAAGTTAGGCAGCAGACGAATGGAAGATTTGTGCATTGCAGTGGTGTGAAAAACAGGATTTAGGCATGTACATATCTTTGTGGATTGCACCCTAAATGTTTGCGAGACTGGGGCCTTAGAGAGATGCTGCTGCTGAATGAGAAGCAAAAAATAGTTATTAAGGGGACTTCAAATTTAGAAGCACTTGCATATGTGTATTTGCTGTTCCTGTGGTCTTTGCGGTATACCCTAGGCATACATATAAAAAGTACTGCCTATATTATAGCAATATTATCTTCCTGAAAACACTAAAGATTTGGGTCTCCATCCATCAGTCCTTGTCAAGATGTTTTAAGCTGCTGAGGCAGCATAAAACATCTGGAAGGGCAACTGAGGATTCCCTTTGATGCAGGGGAATCTTTAGTGGCATAAAGCCAGCCTAGCCAACTCTGCACCACCCATCCCTGCCCTCCCTGTGAATGGGGCATGCTGGGGGAGAAAAGCGGGGAATGGAGTAGGGCAGGGTGAGGAGTATTCTGTCAGATCTTTGGCTAGTGCAGCAGTTGGCTGCAGCTGTCATAATTTCGAGGAAGAATTGGAGGAGTGGCAAAATGGCTTAGAATAACATTTCTCCATCTGTCTTCAGCTTCACCAAGTAGAAACTTTACATAAAGAACTGAGCCATTTAATGGCTATGCCCAGAAAAATATAGGGCCTGCTATACTACTCCATAAAAAGTGTTGGGGTAACAAGAATTTAACATCTTGATTTGGGGAAGATAACAGAGGTTATATAAAGTAGGTTTATTTGCCAATCAGATCTAGTAAACTGTCTCCAAAGACAGAAAATATGTTTGGCCTTATTGTCTACTGCTTTGCACCTTGTGTGATCATTGACTCAGACAGGTATAAATGTAAGTGCTCGTACTGGCCTAAGTGGGTGGAGAATTCTGATTGGAGAGCAGTTCACACCTGCTTTGCTCAGGTGTAAAGGACCACACAAGGTGCAAAGTAGACTATTTCAAAGAAAAGCTGCTAAAACCCCTCAGGACACCCAATGAATTGTGCAATGTTCAGTACAAAAGGGTTTTTTTCTTGACACCTGAGGTTATCAAGCCATCATGTGGTTATTTAGATCCCATTCTCCTGAAGTGTGAGATTTGATTACCCTTATGTTAGCATTCATAATTGTAAATACTGCTTTTGTACATAAAATTGCTGAGCTCTTTCATTCAACTCCCTTGAAAAACCTGTGAATATTATTTTTTGTGGGGTGGATGGGGGAGGAATTGGGAGGGGAGGGGATTGCCTGAATGATATATCAGGAAGAGGCAATTGGGGGAGTGGCTTGAACTTGCTGAAAATATATCCATTATTTCAGTGGACGTGACAATTGTTAGGGAATTTAAAACTTAAAACAGATCAAGTCTGGCTCTGTAATGTGATGTAAATCTGAAGCATACTGGGGAAAGTTTAGTCTGCATTCCCCTGGCCCATACATTATGTCTTCTATAGACAAACACAGGACATCTGTCTCATCCTTTTACCAACATTATGGAAAATACCCTGCACTATTGCACACCTACATCTCCCCCCATTCTTTCTCCCTTCTTTGATTTGCTTTGGAGAGGTGTATTAACAGTCAGTAACATGTTAGAAATGAGGAAGAGGACTAAAACCAGTGAGAATAAAGGCAGATCAGAGGTATGAAAAGGAGTGTTATTAAAACAATATTTAGGCTATAACCTCAGCGAAGGCTGCTCTAAATTTCACTAGCTGGTAATTTTCCCTTAGGGCCAATCCACCAGCTGGAAATAGATGAAATGCAGCAAGTTCAAGCCACTCCCCCAATTGCCTCTTCCTCTGGTATCTTATGTACATCAGGGCTGAAGGCAGGCGCTGAAAGAGTTTGCTGTGTTGACTCTACCTCTGTTGGGAGATCAGCAGCAGGGAAGATGTGGCCAATTTCTTTCCCTCTCTGCTTAGGGTGACCAGATGTCCTGATTTTATAGGGACAGTCTCGATTTAGGCTCTGCTACACACCAGAGTACGCAAATAGAGCAGACTCCTCTGTGCCAGTAAATCCAGCTCAAATTTTATAAATAATTACATCCCCAGAAAACAGAAATCACTAATTGATTGCCCAAATGGATGTTCCTGAGAGATGGTGATTCCCCCTTTATATAACGGTGGAAACGCTAGTTGGACACTGTTTTGACTGCTCTAGATAAATGTCTAGCATGAGCAAATGCTAGAGAGGATGAGAGAGGATGCCTGGCTTCCAGGGTGGACTCCTTCCATGACCAACATGCCTTTAGCTGTAAGGGGAGATGCACTCAGGAAAGGGATATGACAGGGATGGTGAGCAGATGCTATCATCTCTCCCCAATCAGACTGGTGTCTGCTAAATAAAATGGCTTCTCTCTCAAGTGGAGCTCACTAAATCTCCATCCTAGTCCCAGAAGGGACAAGTCCCATTGTCATCAGCTACACATTTCACTGAAATTTTTCCAGTCTGGGGCAGGGCACTGGAATTTTAGGGTGCAAAATCACACAACTAATTAGTGAAACATTTTGTCCCATCTTCATATAGACACATCCTGCATGAATAACAAAGGGTTGGGATTAATATAGAGAAGGAAGATCTTGGGCCAGAATCTCAGCTGCTGTAAATCAGTGTGTCTTCACTGGGGCTAGTTTACCCCATGTGAGAATCTGTTGCTCTTTCTGCCCCATGAGTGGGCTATGAGCCACCAACCTGCAGCTCCCACTAAGTGAGTTTGATCATGTTTGTCCTACAGGTATGGACTTTTCCACAAGAAAGATGGTAAACCTGACCAAGTCTTGCAGAGGGTGATACAGTCACTGTGAAGGACAAGAACAGCTTCAAGAGTGCAAAGGTCAGCTTCAAGCCAAGTGAGAAATTTGATGAGAAAACCACAGATGACAGGCATATCAAGGTGGGTTTCAGGAAGGACATACTGACATGCTGACACCATTGAGAGCAGCTGTTAACATACTGGGATAGCTCTGATCAAGCTAGCATACTAAAAATAGTGTGTAGCCATGAGCTATGCAGGAGGGACTAGCTGCCCAGAGAACTTACCCTTCCAATATACTAGGAGTTTACTTGGGGCTGCTAGCTCATCCCACCAGGCATGCTGCCACAACTACATTCTATTTTTAGCATGCTAGCTTGATAGGAGCTAGCAGGTGTATGTCTCCTCAAATCTGGAATTATATCCCCAACTCAAAGTATGGCTGCATCTTTGACATGCGGGAGAGTGCATGTCACTCTAGTTTGGTTGTGAATTATAAAGTACGCAGATTATTATGTAACGCAGTTTGCAGTCAGATGCACACACAGCTCAGGTCTTGCAGTAGCTTCTACCCAGATCACAGTAAAGGTTGAGAGGCCAAAATGTTGCGTTATTTTACTTTTGCCATTTTCAATGTCCATCCAAATCTTTATAACAAATAATGTTTCAGTTATGTATGTCTCCCAGCTTCCCGTTCCTTTTCACCTCAAAAACATAAAAGCCAAGGGCACAACCACTCAACACACATGTTTTGTATTGAATAAAAAGAGTTGTTAAGGACACAGGTTTTTAACTCTAGAGTGGTCATTATAAAAGGAATTAGGTTAAAAATAATGGAAAGGTAACCTGCAAAAGAGTCAAGAGATTGGGCTCTTCCCTTTTCTGCTTCTTTATGATGTATGAAGAAATTCTAAAAGATGACCTGTTCTCCTCCCCCCCAGCTCCCACCTCTGCTCTTCACTGATTTCTGAAGGATTGATAGGGAGATTAAAATTACATATCCCTCATCCGTCAATAAGGGGAGGGAGAGTGGAGGGGTGAGTTGAATCTTTTCCCCAAAGTATTAATACTCATTCAAATAAAAAGATTGCCACCAAAAGGGTGGGCAGTCTTCATCCCCACTACCCCTTGTAAATGTCCCCACTCCCTCAATTTCATTTGTCGATGTCCTCTCAAGGCTGAGCTGTAGTCTGTTCTGCACATTCCTGTGGCAATTGGCCAAGTGCTCAGAGAACAATCACACTGATTTTCAAGAGAGAGGACACAGCACAGTCTGAAAATCAAGTCACTTTTAGGCGTCTCAAGTTGGGCAGTCAAAAATCAAAGTTCTCTTAATTAAAGCATTTGCTAACTTTGGAGTGCTTGGACTTTGTAGCCATACTGTTATTTTAATATCTGGCTTTTATTTTTTCTTGTTTGTTTTAATGTCATTTCCTACATACATGTAAAACTTAAACACTGGATAAAAAACAAGTGGAACCTTACTGAATGCCCTCCCCACAAGATGTCATCAGCAGGGTTGGGGTCTTTAGATCCACAGTAGAGTGCTCTGCTGTTTGAACCAATGGATGATCTGATTGCAATAGAAGGCTGTTACCTTCTGTGTGGACTGCCACTGGAGAAGGCTAGAGACTCAAACCTTGCCAGTGGGTTCTATAGCTATTGGCTAGATAGTAAAGGAAAGTTGGGACTTGGAATTCCTGGGTTCAAGTCCAAATTCTGTGGGGAAGTATGGTCCAGTGTCCCTGAATCCTCCAACCTCTCCCTTATCCTTTCTGTTCCTATCCCCTGAGCCAGGTCCTGCCATGTCACCTCCCCTGGTAGTACTCTCTCCAAGTTCCTACCTGTCCGACTGTCTCTAATTTGTGCCTGTCTACATCTCCTGCCTGTTTCCCAAAATCCCTCTCCTCTATTTTCCCTCTATGCTCCTGCCCCTCTTCCCCTGATCTTCCCTTCCCCAGATTCTGTCTCAGAAATCTACCCTGCTGCTATTCCCTCACTCACCCAGCTCCTGCCCTTTCCCCAGTGTCTGCCTATGCTCCTCCCTCCACAGCTCCCACCCACTAGCATCCCTGTTGTCTGTTCCTAACATACCTCCCACCCAGGCCCTTATTCCACCTCCTTTCTCAGCACACTTACCCCCCGATCTCCTGTTCTCTCCCCCAACCTTCCCCTAAGCTCCTGATTCTGTTCTCCCCCAACATTCCTCATCCCCTCATGGGAGTTTGCACTAGTTTAACGATATCCATTTTAAAACTCTGTCCTTGATTCCTGCTCTTCTCCCAGCCACTCTGATTCCTATCTCCCCATCCCCAGCCTTCTGCCTTCCCTCAGCTCTTGTCCTCCTATTCCCTGCTCTTAGAATCAAAGAATCATATGATAGAAGGGATCTTGAGAGGTCATCTAGTCCAGTCCCCTGGACTCATGGCAGGACTAAATATTATCTAGACCATCCCTGACAGGTGTTTGTCTAACCTGCTCTTAAAAATCTCCAATGATGGCGATTCCACAACTTCCCTAGGCAATTTATTCCAGTTCTTAACCACCCTGACAGTTAGAAAGTTTTTCCTAATGTCCAACCTAAACTACTTTTGATGCAGTTGTTTCTTGTCCTAGCCTCAGAAGCTAAGGAGAACAATTTTTCTCCCTCTTCCTTCCTTTCCAATCTTTTATATACTTGAAAATTATCATGTCCCCTCTGGGAGTATGGATCAGCATTCATGTCACACTCCCTGTCAGAACCTGTCCTGGGATGGGGAAGAGAAACACAAAAGTCTTACTAAAGTCAAGATATACCACATGTACCACTTCCCCCCTCACTTCTATCCTTCCACATGCCCACAGCTCCAAACTTTCTTTCCTCCCCATGACTTCTCCATCCCTCTGCATGTGGGTCAAGCTGTTTCCTTCTCCTCAATGCTGTGTGGGCACAACAAAGGGAGTGCAGAGGAGAACCAATGTCTCTGATTTCAGCTCTGGTGCCCTTGGCTGTCAGGAAGAGCAATTTCAGGGAAAGTTCTGCTCAACCCTGGCATTCCTGGGATGGAACATTCACAGTCATTTTGCGGGGATGGCATATGTGCAAACTTGTCAGCCAGTAGCAGCCATGAGGAGATGGTGCATGCCAGGGCAGATGGAATCTTTAGAAATGTAGCTTCCAGTTTCTTAACACGACTCAATTGACTGAGCATGTGCAAACTGAGATTCTTCAAAATCTTATACATTTGGAAAATTTTTCATGGTAACAGTGAAAGGCACATCTCTGACACTAGGGCAACAACCCTGCCAAATTTCAAATCTCTGCTCCAAAACATGGAAGCACTAGAGTTTCTCGATTAACATTTTTTACACTGGCAAAGCAACATATTTTTTCTTAATCACTCAGAAATCACTGAACCATTTTAGCTGAAACTTTCTCAAAACATTCAGCCTGAGGTAGACATATGGCATGGAAAATTACAACGGAAATGGTTTAACTTTGGCATAGTTATAAGCAACTGAAAACAGGGCCTTATAATGCAAATTGGTTAGGCAACCATAAATTTGCATTGTTACCTACATTGCCTATAAAAATGGAGAAGAAATTAAAGTTTAACCTCGGTTGACAATAGATCAGGGAATCTTTTGCATGCACCTCAGGACAGAGTTTGTCCCAAAGTACATAGAATAACTGCAGGAATGCTGGAATTGTATAGCCATCAGTGGATTCAAATACTACAGAATATATAGAAATCAGACACAGAGTTCTTAACTCTGCCACAGAAACTGGCCGGGTATTACTTCAAAATTCTTAGGGTCCTGTTTATAATGCATCACTAGAAAGATCACATTATATTATTTTCCTTAACTGAAAGCAAAAGATGGAAACAAACCAACCTGATGTATCCACTAGAGTGTTTCTAGGTACCATTTACTTGATTCTCCATGGCCTTCTGCTTTGAAAAGCTATTTACACCAATGCAAAAGGGGCATTAAATTCAACCAAAAGAGAATTTTCCATTCACTTACATCAGCAAGATCATTCCATTTTACACTCACTTTGCTCAGCTGTAAATGACTATGCAAGAGGTCTGTTGGATTTATTTTGATTCATGGTTTTATACTAATGCCTGTTAAAACATTTTTTATTTACCAAAAGAGACAGACTAGATGCTGGTTATGTAGCCTAAATATATAGATCATCTTCTGCCTGTGGCACAGAAAGCAGGAGGTACTTGAGTCTCAGGAAATGAATTATAATGTGCTATAGGATTGATGCTCCACTTCCTTGCACATTGTGTTTTCATTTACACCTATGAAAAGTGGTGCAAATCAGAATCTTCTTCTCAGACTAGCAGTTGTGTTTTACACCTGCTGCTTTGTACAGAGGCCAATGTCTATGAAAAGTGCAAAGCTGAAAGGAATACAGCCTCACAGACCAGATATTGGACCCTGCAGTAGATTCTTTGTTCCAGTCCACCACCCCTATAAAACTGATTTAGATAGCTAGTTGAGGAATCCCCAGGTGATGTAGGTCTGGTATAGCCAACTCTCCCTCCACTGTGCTCTTCCCCATCCCTGGTGGAAGGGTCATGGCTGGATATAAGATTTTATAGATCAAGCAATTGTTGGCAGCTGGAATTTTGTCTATGGGGCATAAATTAGAGCAGCCCTGGGCTAGAGGGACATAAAAGTAGTGTGAAGCACCTTTGCCCCCTTCTTTTACCCCCCCCCCCACAAAACCTTCAAAAAAGTGTTCAAAAAAGAACTAGATAAGTTCTTGGAAGATAGGGCCATCAATGGTTATTAGCCAAAATGGCCCAGGACAACCCCTTCCTCTGGGTGCCAGAAGCTGGAACTGCATGACAGCAAATGGATCACTCAATATATTGCCCTGTTCTGTTCACTCTCTCAGAAGCATCTGGCACCAGTCACTGTGGGAAGACAGGATAGGGAGCCAGAGGGAGCATTGGTCTGATCCAATATGGTGGTTCTTATATTCACTTCAGGTCCTGAGTTAGACCAGAAGATCTGACTCAATGTCTTTGCCAGCTTCTCAATGTACACATTTAGGGCCTTTTTCTCCTCTTATTTTTACCAGTGTAAATCAGGAGGGACTGCTGAAATCAGTGCTGTGAAAGCAGAGTAAAACTGGTGCAAGTGAGAGGAGTATCAGGTCCTAATTCTTTATGTGATAGGATTAAATAGAATAAAGCTGACTAGATGTATCGAATCTAATTAAAAGAGGAATAAAATGACATTCAGAACTCACTTGATAGTAAATTAACATTACAAAATCTTTTCTTAGGCAATCTATGCATCTTCTTGAAGAGGGAAGGCAAGTTGGCTGTAGCTGTTGCCTTGGCTCCTTTAAATCCGCACTGTGGAGTTTTAATCTGCTAATGGGATTTGTACTGGCTTAAAAAAAAAAACATATCACAGTATCTCCTAATGCTCCCTGTGAAGGGGATGAGGTGCCTGCTGTTTCACCGTGTCTACTGCTTCAGTTCTGGGATTGTTCACATACAAAATGAAGCAAAGGTGACTGACATAATCAGCTGGGGCTCCAACACCATTTTTTCAGGTGCAGTGGTTGTAAGCCTGTGTTCACACAGACTGCACTGATAGTGCAAATCAGTAATTATGCCTGCAGGACTCTGATTCATTCCACTAATCAGACAATTACAGGTGCAAGCAGTCATATTTTCCTGAAGAGTACAAATGCAGCTGCAAAATTACAAGCACAAATTGCACGTACAAAAAGGGAGGCCGCCCTTTAGAAAATATGTCCCTGTACCTATTGAGTTTGCACATAGGGACAAACTACTGTTTATTATATCAAGCATGATCATTTCACTGTTATCTGGCCCTTCCCTCCCCTCCTAATTTATCTCCAGCTGTTGTCTCTCTTCATAGACAGTAAGCTCTGTTTTTAAAAAATGTGTGTGCATTGCCAGGCACAATCCATTCCTGATGGGAGTATCTAAGTGCTAGCACAATAAAATATAAAGAAATTAAAAAGTATGTTATATATATTTTTCCCTGGGGCAGGCATGGTATTTTGCTTTTGAGCCTATTGGCAGTGGTCAATAAATAAATTAACAATATTGTACTCTGCCTGATTAATGATGACGACCTCAGCAGCAGCTTTAAATTACATGTGTTTCTAAACATCAAAGACAAGCTCATGGCTGCCCCCTGAGTGGATCTATAAGAGAGGGGAATGTTCACAAAGGTTTCTCTTCTAGGACAGAATCCTTGCAAAGGATCTTGTCACAGTTGCAGTTCCCATGTTTCTCAGACAGGGTAGGGAGGTGGTAGGACTTAAACAGTAGTCACTGGCTCCCCTGGCTCCTGAATCCTGCCATGTAATTTGGGTATAACCTTTTGTAACCCCAACCAATGACATTTGACTGGGGCTGGAAAATAAAGATTAGACTCTTACCAGGGTCCTCTAGTCTGTTGCACACTTTTATACAGGGCTAATCCATGGTCTTTCCCCTTGCACTGACCATAAAAGGTGTATAGGTGTGGAAGGAGGTGCATGCTGATTCCCCCTATGTCATGTAACAAGAAACTGAGAGGAACTATATTTCCCAGAGCTCTCCCTGAAGTGGTAAAAAATTCTACATTGTAGGTGGGTGGTAATTAGCACAAATTGGGCCTAGCAGGGAAGAGAAAAGAACAGATAAAGCAAAACAACAACACAGAGGCAGATTCTGGTCTCTGTTACTCCAGTGTAAATCTGGAGTAACATCATAGCAGTCTGTGGAGTAATTGCTGGTTTATTCTCATATAACTGAGATAAGAAGCTGGTCCATAATGGGACAGTGAATAGAAGCTAAGTTCATTGACTGAAATGAGATGAGTGCTATCATACCAGCTATAAATTTGACACATGGACTGTAGGGATGTGCTAGAGAGAAGGGAATGGAAATACAAGTAGGTGAAAGATGCAATGGAAAGGTAGGGTAAACAGCTGATGATCTCAACACATTCTGTACAGTTTTAACCCAATACAAATGTGAAAATTCATAGGATGTTTTCAGAGATATGAAAAAAGGTTATTGTCAAAAAATGCGCTTTTCCTCAGCAGATTCCTGAACTATTAGGTAAACCTTTTAAGGGGAGCTTATCACTACATAGCTGTAGCTTCATAACTTTAAGAGTTGGTTATTTTCATTCCTATTATTTGTTATTTTATTGTTACTCTGGCTCCTCCCATTCACTAGAAAAAGATGTTTCAATATCCCATAATTTCCATACATGCCTGAATACAATTGTGCAAGAGGAACCAGCAGGACTAACTAAATGCAGCAACCATATGAGTTGCACAGACGGCAATGGTGTAGAATAAAAAAACTGAAAAAACGTGGATTTTTCCGTAGTAGAACAGGTGCTGTAGGCTTACAAGGCTGCAGCAGCTGGTCTATAGCTCCCATTATTAGATTTTTAGCTAATCAGAATCTCTACTCTTTTGTTGTGTAAGGAAGGCAGACCTGCCTGGCAGTGAAAAAGGATTTATGCTACAAACTTGCCCTACGGGTAGACCTGCAAAGCACTCTACCTTGGCTGAAAAACATAAAAAGAAATTCCATGAAAAATGTAAAATGTTCACTAAATACAAAGCACAGAGACAGGGTTACATTGCCCTCTACTACGGCAAGGCAGGAATTTGCACTGAGCTGGGTTCTGAAAGTTTCAATATTATTCCATGGCCAATTTGCAGGGTAATCTGCGAAATAATTACTTTGGGCTCGATAGTGCATGATACTCATAGCCCAGTGGTGGGCTGCTGAATTAGGGTGACCAGACAGCAAGTATGAAAAATCGGGACAAGGAGTGAGGGGGGTGGGATAATAGGAGCCTATATAAGAAAAAGCTCCAAATATCAGGACTGTCCCTATAAAATTGGGATATCTGGTCACCCTATGCTGTAGACTAAGTCCAGTGGTTGTATCCCCTCAATGTCTTGTGGAGAATGCCAGCATGAAAGGTCTGTGATTATAGAGTGTGTGTGTGTGTGAGTGAGTGTGTACACATGCGCACAGGTGGAAATTCACCATATCCCACTGCAGAACATCGCAGCCCACCCACAACAGACAGACAGAAACACAACAGTCAGGCACAATTTTTTGGATTGAATTCTGCTCTCAGTTAAGCCACTGAAAACTCAGTGAGGACAATGGAGGTGCCGACAACTGAAAGCAGAATTTGTGTATAAACAAAACTTACCTGTGTTTCTAACAGGTGCTTTAAAAAGCACCTTTTTATATAGAATGGAGCCCGAGAAGATTAGAGAAGGAGGTTCTTTATGAAAATGTAATTAAAAAGAACATGAAGAATGACAAGAAAGAATGTGAGATGGAAAGAGGGCTAAGCTAGAACCTACATTTTTCTTTACACACAGTATTTTAATAAAGTGTCAGATTTTTTAACTTTGTACTATATGGTCCAACAGGTTAATTGCACAAGATGTGTAGTACAACTATTTCTCTGCTGCTGGAACATTTTGAGTAAGTAAAGTCCTTTGAAAACTCTCTTTACAAAGAACACACAATGTCAGTTCAATTTGCCAGTGACAGTCTGTAGGTTGACTAGTCAGCTGGATGAAGCAGTTGGCCCATAATGGTAAACAACCACTCCCTTAAAACTGGTATCTTGAATTGCCATATAAATTCATCAGCTTCTAAAGATAGATGTGACAGAGTGACAATTATCAGGGTGGGCAGACCAATTACTCAGTTATACAAGGAACTCAGCCTTCTGTCTAATGTTAAAATTTTACTGGCATATATTTGGCCAACAACCAGTAGTAGACTGTGAATAGGACACTTATGCAGGAGAGTATGCTCTTCTCAACCTTCATTTGACCTCCTCTCAGTTTTTCTATAGTTATATGCTGGAGCTTTAAGATCCATCACTGATTTGGACACATTCAGTCTGGGGCAAGATCCACTTTCCACCACCTATTTGTCTGTAAGAGAAAGACTGAAACTGAATGAAATGAAAAACAGAGACTCTGAGTATGTTTGAGCAAACTGGTTACTGAGGAAATGGAAAATGATCTGAATCTTCACCCCAAATGAATCTCTTCTGGAGGTGAAAAACAATTATTTTGGAAAATGTGTATTTATGTGTTAAATTCCGATTGCAGCTGGTGAAGCTGAAATACTGCGAGGAGGGGCTTTCTGTCCTGAGTAGGAACAGGAAGCAGGGCAAATCATTAGGAACCCCACGGAGATCCCAGAGGACTGGAATGCATGGATCAGATTTGAATAAGCATCTGGGACCTGAACACCCTGTCATTTATGTTCACCCTCTGAAAAGTAGTGCAAGCAAACAAGAGGCATGGAAAGAGCAGGAGTGAGAAAGTGTCAGTTCTGCAGCCACACTGAGACTCACAGGATAGAAAAAGGCTGTGGGGAGCATGTCCCCATTATTCCCCGGTCAGGTGGTTGTAACTATGTCATTTAACTTGAGGATGGCTGCACATGTGCAACTAAGGGAAAGAACATTTAACTGGCTATCCAAAATGAACTGAAGCCACAATCTTTTTGCGAGTCACATGTGCAGATAATTGAATTCCAACCACAAATGGGCTGGAAATCCTAAAGAAAATTACATTCATATTGCAACAGGGTGTTCACCATAGGTTCAGACTAAAAGCTTGGCATGCTAGCTCCTCCATACTTCTAGTTTCTGAACCCTTAAAAGAAGAAAAAGAGATTTTACTGTAATTGTTAACAGCCAACGTAATAAATAATTTAGCATATAACTGAAGGGATACCATAAACTTAAAATCACACTTCCATCTGAAAATATTGTATTTACTAGTGTTACAACTAGTACCTGGAATTTCTGTAAATGAAAATATTTTAAAAAGTGTGTTCCCATGGTAAATTTTGTATATGGCCAATTTCACTGTTTTTCCTGCATGTTTAGTTGTTTAGGTTCCCCTTTCATTTGTATGGATCTTTCACACAGCAGTAGAGAGCAGCAAAATGCTTCTAAAATAGGAAAACAAGCTTTTATTGCCACAAACATTGTCCGAGGGAGTCAGGGGCAGATGTAATTTGAAACTACTTTTAACTCATTTTTTGAAATAGACTACATTAGTGTTAGTATGCCTTTTGAAGTAAAAACAAAAAATGTTTCTTTGCAGCACTCTTTTCGCTCTTTAGGTTTTCTCTTCATTGTAACTCATGAACAAACAAATATAGTTTTAAAATTGTGATCTATAGCTACTGGGAAATTCAATTCCTTCAAATGCAGGAGACACAAAGCTGCTCACATTCACAAACCAACATCGAACGTCAAGTAAAATCACAGCATCATGCTCTCAATCCAAATGGGCATTCATGTGAGAGCCAAAGCTTCAGTTCGCATAGGGTGAAATCCACCCTACGCATAGGGCCAGCACAGGGCCTGTGCATCACATCTCACATAAACCCCTGGCTGAGTCTCTGCAGACTTAAATAGTAGTTTTAAATCTACAGTTGTCTAACTGCAGATGTCTAAGTCTACAGCTGTCCAAGTTAAAACTAGTAATTGATGAACCTTAGAAGATTTGTGGCCAGATTCACCCATATGAACTGGCTGCTTTGCATTATTCTGGCAAGGCCAAAGCAGCTGTGACTCTGTTCAACTGGCCAGAAAATGAGGTTTATGGTTGCTTTGTGTCACTCAGCAGCCAGAGCATGCTGCTGAATCTGATTCTTTCTGTCAAGAAGCATCCAAAAGTCCAGATAGTTATCTAAATCTCTTTGCTCTAGAAATTGGGTTAGAAACCTTGTGGTAATAGACCTTTGTGGGATTTTCAGTACTGATTGGTTAGAGAATATTAATATTTATTACTATTGTGCCAGAAGGATACCTAGTGCTTTACAAGTATAATGTATTGAATATGGACTTTGCTTTGGGGAACATACAAACTAATTAAATTAAAAACAGTCAGAGGTTAGGGGAAGAAAGCTAGAAAAGGGAAAGTGACTGAGCAGTCATGACAGGCAAATGTCCTTGTCTTAGGTCTGTAGGGGGTTGCTTGATTTTTATCAATACTAGAGTTGATGAGAGGAATACTGTTAGTAGGCTTCTTGGAAGAAGAGTGTTTTTAGAAGGGACTTGAAAGAAGAGAGGGTGGAAGCATAATAGATTGGGTCAGAAGGAGAATTCCAGGCATAGCAGGCTCCATGTAGCAGACACAGAGGTAAAAGCAGGAGAAGCAGATGTGTGCAGCTCGAGTCGCATGTGAAGTGCAGGATGCAAATAAAGGCACAAGAATGAAAAAAAAAGATGAATGCAGAGCTTTTCTAGCGGTTTGGGGCGGGGGGGGGGGGCTTGTTTGTTTGGTTTTTTGATACTTCTGTTTCCACTCCTGTAGAGAAACCTGAAATACAAACAAACAAAAACCAAAAAAACTCAAACAAACTAAGCAACAACCATTAACCTCAACTTTTTAAAACTTCAAAAAAGAGTGATTTAGAGTTTTGGGTTGAGTTTAGATAGTTTGTCTGAATCAGTTTCTCTCATTTCTAGTCTTGGCAGGTAGAAGGCTTTGTGCCTCCTCTTTAAAGAAAGATTCAGAAGCTATTCTGTCGTCTTATTTGCTCCTGAAATACCAATGTGAAAGCGGTCCTGAATATCATGCAGCCACTGTTGAGACCAGACTAAGAGATGCTTTATTGTCTCCTCTCTCTCATGCACATACTGGAGGAAACATTTGCAGATGTGCACATTCTCAGACTCAACTGAATATTCTTTAGATTTTGGTTCAAAAATACAAATTTTGTTGCTTAGACAGTACCGTTGAGATTACAAATAGCATTAGGAGCTCTTCAAACTCTGTTACACACCAGGGAGGTTATACAGAGCAGCCACTCAGTTTTATCAAAGTGATAGGAAAACACTTGACTGAAATAAGAGGAAGACATTGGGGATTTGGGGTGATAAATCTGGCCATTGGTTTATTTTAATCCCCAGTTTAAAATTCATTTTAAAAAGTCATCCTGTCAAACACTGTCTTTATGAGATATGGATCCAGGTCAGAACCCACAGCTTAATATTCCAAATTTTGGAGATGTTTGTGATAGATCCAATCTTTCCATCTTGGATCTGCCTGTTTGTTTGTATTTCAGGTTTCTCTACAGGAGTGGAAACAGAAGTACCAAAAAAAGGGGGAAAAAATGCTGGAAAAGGGATCACGTAGCAAGGCATGACACAGGGGCACATATTATTCAGGGATTTGTTCCAGACCTTGTGGATGGATTTATACTCCCCTGGTTCTACAAGAAAAATTACACTAATAGTCCAAGGAGTCCAATTTAGACTAATTCCATAGGGTAAAATCCTGGCCCTATTGAAGTTAGAACATAAGAATGACCACACTAGACATTAGAGACACCCAGAGCATGGAGTTGCATCTCTAACCATGTTGGTTAATAACCACTGATGGACCTGTTTTCCATGAACTTATCTAATTCTTTTATGAACCCATACTTTTAGCCTTCACAATGACCCCTGGCAATAAGTTGGAATTTGCGTTGTGTGAAGATATACTTCCTTTTATTTGTTTTAAACCTTTTGCCTTTTAATTTCATCAGGTGACCACCACTCCCTACTTCTTGTGTTATATGAAGGGGTAAATAACACTTCCCTATTCACTTTCTCTGCACATTCATGATTTTATAGACTATTATATTCCCCCTTTACTCATTTCTTTTCTAAGATGAACAGCCCTAATCTTTTTAGTTTCTCCTCATGCAGAAGCTATTCCGTATCCCTAAATCATTTTTGTTGCCCTTCTCTGTACCTTTTCCGATTCTAATATATTTTTATGAGATCAGGTGACCAGAACTGCACACAGTATGCAATGTGTGGGCATACCATGGATTTATATAGAAGCATTATAATATTTTCTGTCATATTATCTATCCCTTTCCTAATGCTTCCTAACTTTCTATTAGTTTTTGACAGCTGCTGCACATTGAACAGATGTTTTCAGAGAACTATCCACAATGACTCCAAGATCTCTTTCTTAAGTGGTAACAGCTAATTCAGACCCTATCATTTTGTATGTATAGTTGGGATTATGTTTTCCAGTGTGCACTACTTTGCACTTATCAGAATTGAATTTCATCTGCCATTTTGTCTTGTAATCACCCAGTTTAGTGAGGTTTCTTTGTAACTCTTTGCAGTCAGCTTTGGACTTCACTATCTTGAGTAACTTTTTATTATCTGAAAACTTTGCCACTTCACTGCTCACTCCCTTTTTTAGGTTAGTTGTGAATATGTTGACTAGCACAGGTCCCAGTACAGATCCTTTGCCTGGTCCTTAAATTAAGCTTACCACCCTAACTTCAGTAATGTTAATGTGAATTCATCCACAGTCTCTCACTCTGTGCTCCATTCTATCCTGGGCTTTCTGGGCAGAGTCCTTCAGCAAAGAGTGCCAGGCAGAATGGCAAAAATAATTTTAAAACCACCCCAAAGATGAATTAATAAATATCAGGATCAGAGAACAATTAGATGGAGTGAGAGAAATGGCCTACTAAGCTAAAATGAAAGTTAATTTGTTAATTGTCCATTGCAAAATGTATACAGTACAGCTTATGAATTGATGATTTAATGACCAGGAACAGGAGATGTGTGACTGGGCTTGTTTTTATAGTAATGTCACTATAGTTGCATGTGTGTTTATAGATTTTATTTTGTATAAATGTATATAGAACTCCAATAGAATGAATCCTAAATATGAGAAAGGGAGCCTGGACTTTGTATTGATGGAGGAACTCTTACCCCTGTTGTCCCACTGGAGCATCAGCTGTTTGGCATCATGACCCTGTGCTTAGGAGGAAAATTTCAGAGTGCCATGTATTCAAGATGAAAGCCATTTGTTGCTGAAGAGTTGCCATTTTAAAATGGTAAGTAAAGGTCAATATCCCTATTTAGGCTACAAAGTATACAAAAGGTAAAACCATGAGTAAAGTCTGCTCATGACATAATAAATCAGGTTGTCTGTTCACATGGTATCACGTGTTTGATTTAGAAGTTTTTTGAGGGTTAGGGTTTGCATGTGGTGTGTCCTGCTTGCTACTTAGCATTAAAGTTTCATTTATCTCTAATTTTCTTTTCTGTGATGTCAATCAAGTCTTTTTATTAACAGGTTTGCGATCGGGCTTAGTTCCCAGGATAATATTTTGGTACTTTGCTGCATTTCCCTCCTTCTTGGAGGTTTGAATTATCCTTTTTAGGGGGTGTGGTTCAAAGGAAGGGTTTTGTAATATTCAGGCAGGGACAGCACTTGAGAGCACTTTTTTCTCAGCTATTTTTAAAGGTAATTTATTTTTAAATAATTTACTTTTTAACTCCTTCACTCTTGACTCTGTACTTTTGTGTTGCTGTGAACATTGCACTGAGAACCAACACATCCTATAGCTATCTATCAGCAGGGAACAGGTAATTATTATTATTTTAGGCTACGAATTAACATGAGAGTGTAGCTGCCTGTCTGCCTTTCTGTAGTTTTTTATATAAAGATGAAATATTACTTTTTGAGCTGAAGTTATCATTCAGGGAAACTGGGTATTTAAATATTAACCTGCTACATAATTTACCAGATATTAGGTTGCAGATGACCACAGCTGGGCAATTCTCTTCCCCTCCTCCCACCAGCATTATGTATACTGTACACTGCTAATTATTCCTATGTATGTGGGGTGGGGGTGTTATTGAGCATAGCAGCAATCCTTTCTGTGGTCAAACTTTGTGTGGTACATGCATTCCAGATTTAAGGATTTTATACAACACATATGCCTCAGAATGTGTTATGTAATATTTGACCCTGGGTGGTCCAGTCACTCATTGCTGAGGTCAAACCCACTAGCTTATAAAAATTTTTGCCTTGACTATTTGTATTCCTTTTACAGAAACTTCAAACATGTATGGTTCGCATTTCTTCCCTCTGACTTCTTTGATCTCCTTCAATACAGTTTACAGTGGTGTCAAAATTATGATGGTGACAAAGAGTCCTGTGGCACCTTAAAGACTAACTGAAATTTTTTCAGAGCATGAGCTTTCGTGGGCTAATACCCACTTGCATCCGACGAAGTGGGTATTAGCCCACGAAAG
>ML677326.1:67246615-67326238 GCA_007922305.1 Dermatemys mawii
TAATACCCACTTGCATCCGACGAAGTGGGTATTAGCCCACGAAAGCTCATGCTCTGAAAAAATTTCAGTTAGTCTTTAAGGTGCCACAGGACTCTTTGTCACTTCTGCAATTCCAGACTAACACGACTACCCCTCTGATTCTTGAAAATTATGATAGAGACCACTCATTCAATTGATACAGATTTCATTTACAGCAGACTCATTTATTATAGTCATGGAGTGGAAGGAATCATGATTAGTATTTTTTTAAAACCTATGGCCTCTTCTATGCTACCAATGTCTTTATGCAGTTGAGGGAAAATGCCTAAGAAGATACAGTAGGCCAGCTAATCTGAGAGACTGCAAAATTTAACTCTTTTTGGTCAGGCAAGTTTTGTAATACTCTTGAAGCTCTATGATTTTACTTCAAAAGGAATTGGCAAAGGAAAAAGATTTTAAAATCATACTGGAAATGTGATTACTGAAGATAAGGTGACCCTTGTCATCACTATGGATATGATTTTCTCGTGGTAAAAGTAGGCAAAATTCACAGAGTAGTCATTCCTGCCCAGCTCCCCAATGCACCCACACATATGCCTGGAGATTGGAGAGGCTACTTGCAAGCACAAAGTTAAATACATATTTAAGTGTTTGCAGGTTTGGAGCCTAAGCGGGTAAAATATGTTGCATATAGACTGAAAATATTTGAGAAAATATATATTTAAATATTACACATTTATGGCTAATTTGCAGAATAATAGATTTAATATAAAATGATACGGAATTGTAAATATGTAGATTGTATTGTCTCACATTTAAAGTATCATGAAAATGAATCAAATTACTAATATTTTTACATATTGTATATATTTTCAAGTATGTTTTTTAAATATATATATATATTCAGCACATTTTATGGCCAGTGTAACCAATGCATGGAATGGCAGATTGTTTCCTAATTGCATTAGGGCCTCAACCAGCACTTAATCATCTGTTTAACTTTAAGCAAATGAGCAGTCCCAGTTACTTCAAAGGGCATGCTTAAAAATAAACATGTGCTCAAATTTTCAAGCGCTTTGTTGGGTCACAGCTTAGCAACAAAACAAGGGAGCATTAAGAAAGTTAGATTTTGTTAAGGATAATTAAGATGTCTTCACAGAAGATCTGTTTCCTAGAAAGCTGATAGAGTTTTTGAGAATATAGCAAAAAGAGAGGGTGGAGGTTGACGGTGGTAGAAGTGAATATATTTTGCTTGTGCTTTGAGGAAGCTTTTCATACATTTTATTAAGAAAGCTAATCTAAAAGGCCAGCAAGTATCGTGAAAGAGATGAGATGTTTGAATTTGAATGGGTATAAAATTGGCTCAAACACTGAAGATATTGGGAAATTGAGAATGGTAACATTTCAGGAAGAGGCATATAACTAATGGACTGCTACAAGAATAAGTATTAGGAATGATCTTGTTCAGTTTATATAACAATGACCTACAAGAAAGAAAAATGCAGTAAGGTGATAAAATTTGCTCATGAAACTGGGGTGAAAGACTACTAGTCAATTACAGACTAAGAGTGTTCAGAATGACTTGGATAGACTAGAGATAATAGAATTCAACAGAAGCTAATGCTATTAATACATGACAGAAATGAAATATATACATCTAACAGTTGCCCAGTACAAAACACAAATAAGGAGGAGATGCTGGATGCAGTTTTGTAGAATAGGAATTGTTTATTCAGTTCTCCTGCCTGAACAAATTAACAGAAATATGTTTAAAAAAAAAAATTGCCAAAAAGAAAACATCGCTGAATACTCAGACAATACCTTGAATGAGTTACAAATAAATATATTGCCCCAATATACTAAGGTAACCCTGCTTGCAAACAGAAATTTATAAGAAGGAAACGTAAACTCTGACTTCCTGTATAAGGATGACAAAGACAGAATATAATGTATACTGGTAGCAAAAGCATTCTGCCAATATGTACCACACAAAGAATATACAATACTACATAAAAATGCTATTTAGGTTTCAAAGTCAAGGATTAGAAAGTTAGAAAATGTGAGAATTTAATTCTGTCTCCTTATGATACATTCATTACTTACAGAATCCAATATTATTTTCCCACAGGACCTCTGTCAACATTTTTCTGTTTTAAATTTTATGTCATGTATGCAAAATTTAAGCAATTTTATGAAATTTCAAAATTGTAAATGAACTTGTGTGCAAAATATTTTTCACTGTATAGATAATTTCAAGAGCATTACAAGTTGCTTCTGAATAAGATAAAACATTGTTCAGACATTAAAATATATAGTGGTTTCACAGTCATATGCAAGTTTTATTTTAATTAAAGATATGTTTGTTTGAAAGTTTTTGAAACCACATAAAACTAGTTTGAACTGGAACCCACTCTAGGCTAAAAGACATATTTTCCAACACACGCACACACGCACACACCCCCACCCAAAACTTACTTCACTCACTGACTGTGAGCCAAATTCTCCACAACCTAATGCAAATTAAAATGATTGAGATTATAAATAGCTTTGAAACTAAATTCATAATGGAAACCTAACCAGATCCTGTACTACAACAGCACAGTTGAGGACCATTAGGGCATTTTATAGAGCTTTCAGTGCCAAATTCAAAGCTAACAGAGGAGGAGCTATTAACCATAATAAAGAAGCCCCAAACAATGAAGAGATCACTAAAAAGAAATATAGGCACTGAAAATTCCTATTGGGCTTTTCCATTAGCAACAGCCTTGGGTACAGATCCTTGTTACATTATCTGCTTCAGAAAAATATTGCCTTAACTTCTTATACATTGAGTGAAATAAGTGCATGTTCATGAGCTATGGGGAGGAGGGTAGGGGGTGGAACTTTAAGTCAGAAGCCAGCTGTCAAAAAACAATGTATCATTCTCATCTATTCTGAGCCTTCTCTCTGTGCTCCTTATTATTGCATTACTGAGAACGCACCACAAGATGACAGCTAGATAAAATTAGATATGGCTTGGTTTGACTTTTGTGCCTATTCACATCAGCCTACTCTTGTAACTTTTATTGTTAATGCAAGCACTTACATAGCACAGAGTACAGGTGTCTGCATTAGACAATCAACAACTTGAGAAACGGCTTTTAAAATTGATGGCTTAGTTAATATTGGCATATCCCAGTAGCATGGACTGGAATCAGAATAATCACTTCTCCAGTCATAGATACGTATCTCTGGATACAGCTCATCAAATACTATGGTAGTCATTAAAAAGTCATTATTTCCCAACGGTTAAATGGTGATAGTGGAATAAGAGTTAGTTTTCTAAGTACAGGGAAATATAGTGGTATCTCAGATACCATTAAGTATTAAGGGTTGATCAATGTTGCCTTTATAGTGGAAACCACTATACTGTCCTTATAAAATGCTATTTAGATGGTATTGTGTAAGCATCATCCCAACATATAGGGCTAACAAAATGCCCTATGCACCATATAAACTCCACATAAATTTTTAACCTGGGCTTAACTGATGCGTAAAGCCTTGGTTGAATCTTCTGCACTTGAGTGAATTGTGTCTATTGTGGATAAAACAAATGATTAAATGATCTCCAAGATTATTATTTTGTTGTCCAAGTGTAATATCTTTCTATTTGCTTTTTCTGAACTGAATCCTTAAACTTCCAAGTAGATTAATGAGATTTTTTTAAGTGAAGTGCATGAACTATAACTAGATGCCTGTAGCACTCCTGTGCATGCAAAAAATTAGTCGGCTAATTACTAAACTTCAAATCCTCTCAAACATTGCTTATTTGAAATTTAGTAACAGAATAAACCTCTTTAAAATTACAGTGCCATTTGAGTATCTGAATCTCATTTTTTCCACTCAATTAGTGATAAGGATGACAGCCACTAATTTCTGTTCCCAAGTGACCTTTGAAGTTTGTCGAATGTGGGAGTAAATATTGTGATATTTGAATGCTGTGAAATTTCCCTTAATAAAACAATATTTTTAGTTATTTTATTAAACACTTCACCTTTAAAAAATTTTCTGAGGATTTACAAAAATCCAGAGATTCAGTATGTTCCCTCTTCCCCAGTTTTAAATGGATACAAATTCTTACGTTGGTATACTTTCCTACATCCAGTTGGCAATAGCCTGAATATGGCTGACTGTAGATGTTGGATCACAGAGAGAGCTGTCCAAAGGACAATTATGTTTCTTGGCAATGTTCAAGGTTTTGAAATTTGGTTTCATTCTACACTGGACTTGAACCTATGGCTATAGTACCTGACGGGTCAGCGGGTAGCACTCGATGTATCGGGGATTGATTTATCATGTCTCATCTAGACGCAATAAATTGATCACCAAATGCACTCCCCATCGACTCCAGAACTCCATCTTGGCACAAGGAGTAAGCGGAGTCAGCGGGGGAGTGGCCGTGGTCAACTTGCCGCTGTGGGGACGGTCAGGTAAGTTGACCTAAGACACTGCGACTTCAGCTACGCTATTGATGTAGCCGAAGTTGTATATCTTAGGTCGACCCCCGCCGCCAATGTAGCCCAGCCCTGAGTCTCCCTCATCCCAGGCCAGTGTATCATCCATGAAGTTAGCATGTGAGAGTCTTGCTTTCTCAACCTACACAATGAAAACTTTGTCAAAAATGTTCTGATCAGCTCTAATCTCCAGATTAACTGTAGCTCCTGGTGGTTCCTTTCTCCATATTTGGAGGAGGAGAATGAGAAGGGGAAACATTGGAGTATGTCTCACTTAAGCTACATTTTTAAATCTTCGTTTAACCAAATTTCCTTCCTGGCCTCAGCTGAGAACTTGAGGACATTTTTATAATAAAAATGTGGGCAAGTCCTTACCTCCAGTGGCACTGCCAAGTTATATGCCTATTATCTTCACACATTACCCAAAGTTCGCAGGAATTGCACTAACTCAATCTTTCATCAGTCTGCCAGCCTCCATAATATATTACACTATGTCATGTATACATCTATGGACTATTCTCTACCATGATTATAAATTGTTACTTTGTTTTTTTGGGAATAGCATGTACATAAATGGTTTATGTCTTCTGTGAAAGGAGGAACTTAATCCACATATTTCCACAGCTTCTTCAGCTCATTTGAGGGGACTGGCCTGTGATCTGCTGAGTGACTAAAACTTTGCTTTTCATCAATTTGAAACATGGTCTGTGTTGGATAGAGGATAGCTAGGTGTGCTGTAGAACATGCTGATCACCTGCCAACCCTCTGTATGAGAAAGGGTAACCCTCATAACACCACGGTATTAATCCTCACATACAGTCAGTATCTTCCCATAGCTGCATGTGAGGTATGTGGTTAAATTTATAGCACAAACTATTCCCATCTTCCATTGAAAGCTTGTTAACCTGCTGACTATGTGTCTCCTTACCACTATTATTAACAATATTGAAGGACTGAGAGAGAAGATAGTTTGTGCCATGCTGTGAGCTTGAAGTTGTAGAGTAACTCCACTGGTAAGATAGAAAAATATGAGTAATAGGTTTATATAGATAATATACTGATATATAAATGTATATGATTATAGAGAAAAATACACCAAAACAAACTTTAATTAAGATCATATGTCTGATTTACAGAATTGAGGCATACCCTTTATCCTTAATACACACTGCTAAGCCTACAATAAGACTAATGCCACACACAAGATAACATAATACATTGCTCAGAGACCAGAATGTTTAAAAGAGGTTAACATATTTTTTCTGGTTCTGTTTTTAATGCTATTAGTGTGTGTATTTGTATTGCATGTATAGTAAGAGAAAAATAATTCCACTGAGAGTTTGGCATGTCCTTTGACTGTGACAAGCTTACATGATCCATGGATCACTGACACAATAGAGATAGTGGCATGGTGATAAAATAGAAAAGGCACACATCAAAAAAGAAATGAAGCTAGAGCTCTTAATGTGTCAGGACACACTACACATGTATACATTTAAATAGGACTGCTATCTCATAAATCAAACAGCTCTGAAACATGTCTATATTTTGACTTCCAAATCCATTAGACAATGTTTTAAATATAAAGCCACTTAATGATGAATGCTCATAAATGAAAAATGCACACTCCCCATAAAAAGTTTAGCAGACATTGGCATCCACCTATTTTTAGCACAAAAAGATTATATTAGTTCATATTGTTATGAAACCACTGAGCTGCCCTTGAGAGTTCTTTCTGGGATTTCAAATAATTCATTTTAGGAATGAGCTTTCTTATTTTAATGTTATTTTAAGATGATTCAGGAAACAAAAGCATTGTCACCTGCACAAAGTAAAAAAGCCACAAGTCTGGGAAGTTTTAGATCCTCAGCACTTTAATATTAGCATAACATTCCTTAATCAAAAGCCATCGGACTAGTTGTTACAATTTTTAATTCCCTTCAGGAAATTAAGCATATATAAACCGGGACACATTGGCTGACAGAACCCAGATTTGAACTAGTGACAGTCCAAGGCAAAAGATATTCTCAATAATGAATCCTCTATTATTAAACAAATCCCCACAGGAAATTAGGCTGAGGCCAGATCTCATGACATTTAAAGAGCATGTGCAGGAAGGCACACCCTTTTAAATTAGTCTTTCCTCACTTAGTCCATGTCGTTCATTCTATACTGGCATGTAATATAATTCTTGTTGTTGTTAACCCTTTGGCCTCTGCTATCCTTCTTCCCATGCTTGGCATGTAATGGAGACTATTTTTAAAATTAATTAAGCGATCCAAAATAAAGCAGAAAAAGAAAAAAGACCTAAAAGCACATAATTAAAAACACTTGAAATAAACCATGGAAGAAGAATAATTAATTTTCCTCTATAGTAACTGTTCTTGGGAAGATGCAAATTAGCAAAAAATATTTTCAATTCTATATATGCACATCCAATTACATAAATCCCATAACTCTAAATCTTGTGCCCAGTAAAATAAGGAACAAATATGGAAAGGAAAATTACTAAACATCTAGAGGATCATGAAAACATGAGTGGTAAGGAGAATGAGTTTACAAAGAATAAATCTTGCCAGACAAAACTGAATGTTCAGGGATAGAATTACAAAATTAGCCCCAATTCTGCAAACTGCTCCTCAGGAGCAAACCTCTTCTTGACAGTAAGATCTATTAGACTATGAAATTGCCTCCAAAGGAAGTGATGAGAACCGCATCACTTGATCCATTTAAATTAGACTAGACAAAACATGAACCACTGTTATTTTTATTTGTATTACATTAACACCTAGAGGCCTCAACCAAGATTGGGTCCCAATGTGCTAGTCACACTGTAAGGGATAATCTCAGCCACCCCAGATTTACAATCTAAACCGACAAGATAGACAAAGACTAGGAGTGGAAACAGAAATGAAATCCAAGGATAAGGTCAGATTAGTGACAGCACCAGGAACAGAACTCAGGTATTCCAAATTCCAGGCCAGGGTCCTATCTATATTCATTGGCTATAGTTTAGTTTCTCTCATTATACACCTGCTTTCCATCTCTTCAGTGCCAACAAATTGGTGTGTTGAAAACAGAACATTCCCAGTGAGCAGATTTTCTACAGCTGACATGCTCAACTTGAAAGCTATAAGATTGGGTTAATCACAACATAAATAGAATAAAACTTTGCTAAAATAATGTTAAGGATCAGTATGAGATATGCAGAAAGTGACTTCCAGTTAAAACAAGCATCTTTTTACAGCCTCTGCCTACCAATTCCTTGCTGTTTACATCTCACCTTTTACTGCCATAACAATCTAAGTACAGACTTGCCTAGAGGCAGGCTCCATTGATTAGGACATGCAGGTGAATAGATTTAAGTGGCATACCACAAGTTCATTAAGTTAACATAGGGGAGGTGTGCTATCTGCCACACTTCACCTGTCTCATTTAAATGGGCCCAGTGCAGAGGATACAAGGCTAACCCATAACTCAGAATAGTGTTCTTAGCCTACCACAAGGACTCTGCTCACTTCTGAATCTTCTCACTCTCCAGCTGTGGACAGGAGGAATTAAAGGGGGATCTTGGTCTGCAAGGACTTCAGCTCTCCCGTTCTCCCATACACACAAGGCATACCAGTGAAATCCAAGGTCTCTTATACCTCTGGGACCTCACCCTTTTAGCCTTTACCTGCTCTGGACATCAGTGGCAAGGTGTGATGAACCAAGCATGCCTACAAATTCCTAATATTCATTTTTAAGTCCTATTCCTTTTAACCCTATTGTGCCTCCATGATGCTAGGAGGAAGGTAAAAAAACCTTCTCAGACTTCTGCCCATTTGTGTTAGTAGGAAAAATTCCTTCCTGGTCCCAAAAGAAGCGATTGATCAGACCCACTACACTAAAAACACTGTTCCTATACTACAACTACAGGGAAGGAGGGTGGGACAGCTAAAACTTCCAAATGCCCAGGCAGAGATTTAAGTTAATAGGGGAGGGGAGCTCACAGGTCCAATTAGGTCCCATCTCCTACTAGCTGGCCAAGCAGAAGTGAAGAGTCCTTGGAGAAGGAGGAGCCCCTGCCTGCATTCCCAAGCATGCCTACCCCATTCGGTGTTGTCTGCCATGCTGAAGTTCAACCAAGTTTCCTACCCGGCGACATTGGGGTGACATTTGCCTACAGATGACAAATCTCAAAATGTATACTTGCCACTGAAGCACATAAGATGTGCACAGAATAAGTCCAGCTGCCAAATGAAAAGTCAATAAATAACAGGCCTTCATTGTTCCCCCCAACTTCTGTAAATGTGGGGGAGCTTGCATTGGTTAATCAGGCTGGAGAGGATATGACAGAGAGTAAAACTACTTGGCATATACCCCTCTTCCCTATCCCAGAAGCTGCTGCAGTTCCGTGGTCTTTGTATCTGTACAGTCACAGAGATACCTGGCCTTCCTATGCGCAAATTTTGTAGGTACAAATTGCCCCCATACCTTAATGGGAAGCCACACTTGTGAAACTCTGCCCTCCTAATGTGTAAAGTGCTTTGTGATGCAACATGCTATATACATGTAAAATCTTTTTAAATCTAATCTGCAATGCTTCACTGGGACATGATATCTTGGGACAGCTGTTTTGCTGGGACATCTCCCAGGGAAAATGATTCGATCTAATGATAGTGAATGATAGTGACTGCTGCTTAATTGGGATGATTTTTAGAATAAATTTAGCTAGCGCAAAGTATTTTAATGATGACTAACTAGATGTTACATAAGTGTGAAATTCTACGCTCCGATATTTTGACACACAAATTGCCGAAGATTATTAAACCTGCTTTTCCTAGTATTCAGAATGCTTGGATCAAAGGTGGCTTGGATTGCGGTGCCAAGGTTCTGCTGCTAACTAGTTATGTAGTTCTAGAGTAAGGAATGTACATGGTCTATTTAAAATGTTTTACAACAAGGAGAACTTGAAAGCTCTAGAGACTATAGCTGATTTCTTTTAGATTTTTCACTTTTCTCCTCCTTTTTCTTTTAAAAATAAACTAGAAAATGGAATGCAAAAGAAAAAAAAGTTAATGTGTGCAACATTATGTGCTAAGCGTGCCATAGTCAGGAAATGTCAGTTTATACTTGAACTTGCCGTGCTAACTCTGCCCCCATTGTACATATGCATTATAACACATTTTTAATTACATGCTCATATATTGTTTATTGACTTGTATGGGTTACAGTTTGTGTGTGTGTGTATTTTTACCTGAAGTTTCTAAGTGTATAGCCCAACATTTTTAAACTTACTGGCCTGACGTTCAGAGGTGACAGGTGCCTACAGTTAACACTGACTACAAGAGTTGGGGATGACCAGAAACTCAGAAAAATCAGGAGCCTCGTATAATATTTAAATAGTGTACAAAGTATATGACCACATATATGCAAAATATCTTTTCAATATTGGTATTCAGTATATTTTACATTGAAATAATTTTATGCAAAATATTTTTCAGTGTTTACAATGCAGTTTTATTTTATAATTTGATATACTGTATACCAGGAGTTGGCAACCTTTCAGAAGTGGTGTGTTGAGTCTTCATTTATTCACTCTGACTTAAGATTTTATATGCTAGTAATAAATTTCAACATTTTTAGAAGGTCTCTTTCTATATGTCTATAATATAGAACTAAACTATTGTTGTATGTAAAGTAAATTTTTAAAATATTTAAGAAGCTTCATTTAAAACTAAATTAAAATGCAGAGCCCCCCAGACCGGTGGCCAGGACCTGGGCAGTGAGAGTGCCACTGAAAATCAGCTCATGTGCCGCCTTCGGCACACGTGCCATAGTTGCCTACCCCTGCTGTATACTAAAGGCTAGAGATAGAGCTGAATGGAGAAAGGTAATTCTGTATTGTAAAGGATTTTGATATCTCTAAATTTGTTTTCATTCCTATTTTAAGTTTCTCTGAAGTGCAATGGAGCCTCGACTGTGAGGAAGTCTACCTGGCCTGGCATCTTTGGTGGTGTGGATTCTAGAAGTCCTGGGGGCACCTGACTCTGAGGCAGTCCGCCTGATAGGGCTGCTGAGGAATCAGGTAGGCAAATCGGAAGTCAGGCAGTTTTACAATGGAAACCTGTCTGGCAGGCAGGATTCCATCAGAAGTTCGTCAAAATTGAACAATCTCTGTAGACTGTTTCAATTTTGATAAACAGAGACATTCCAACAAAAAATGTTTTGCTGGAATTTTTCCAGCTAGCTCTAATAAACTGTGCTCTGGCTCTGTGTATATATGTTGGGGCTGAGAAAGAACATAAGGAGCCTTACTTGCACCATGACTCCTCTTGTGTTGTCACTGGACAAAATCAGAACAGTTGCTTTAGGTGGAGCGCATTGACTGCTTTCCATAGTGCCACAGAAATTCAAACCACCCCAAAAAGCTTCAAAAGGAGGCAGGCACATGGCCCCCTATTCCCTTCAAAAGCACTAGTGGAGCTAGTCTGATTGAAATAGACTAGATAGACATTTCAGACTTAATCCTTTATAAGCGATCTAGAGGCATTTTTAAAGAAGTTGGTAACAATTTTTTCTAACATAATCTGAACCTGCTGATTTCAAAAATGGTTGTAACCAAGCTAAGTTTTGATGTTTAGATTATCAAACTTGCAAATAAATATAGATGACAAAATTCACCAGAAATGTTTCATATATCAACAGCATATCCGTGAACCTGTCTGCAAAATCACACTGTTTGGCATAATTCATTTTCAGTCTATTAAGAACTGAAATGAGGAGACACACTTCATGGTTTTATTGCACCCTAATCTTCAACTTGTTATAGCATTTAGTCATCTATGTATCCTAATATTAGACTTAGTTATTTTTCCTGTAATATGTGAAATCATTTTCTTGCATGCTTTGTATTTGTTTTCAAGTACGCAGCGTTTTGTAATTAGAGAAGAATTAACACATAAGTGCTGATGATGGTATTTTTTACAAATAGAGAGAACAACAGTAGTTAAATGAGGTTGTAGTTTGTGACACTCATATTAGTTACAAATGTAAGTAACTATGGAATCAGTATTAAGTCTCAAAATATCTCTGTATTATTTGCCAAGAATTAAGTAAACAAGGACTGCATAGAATAATGGAGGCAATGGCCATTAGAAAGAAACTTCAATTTGTCAAATCAGGGCCCAGAAAGAGCCAGCCAATCAGTTCCACACTGGGCCCTATGTAAAAGCTGCCTAGCAGAGCAGGAGGCAGTCTCTCCCTGACCAGTGAGAGAGAAGGACTGTCTCCAGAGCCAAGGAGACAGGCACCTCGGACAGCACAGTGCTGGACAGGCTCGAGCGCTCCAGCCCACTACCTGCCACCCTGCAGGCCTTGAGGAGAAGGGCCCAGAAGGTGCAAAGGGCCGGAGGGGAAGCAGCCCAGGGATAGTGGTTGGACAAGGGGAGTGAAGGAGGGCAGGGAGGCTGCCACTAGAGGGTCCATGGGTTGAGGTCCAGAGTAGTGGGCAAGCCTGCCCCCACCTTTCCCGTTGTACTGCACCTGATCATGGAGGAGCGGCAGGAACAGACTGCAACCAGCACTTGAGGAGAGGGGCTAGACTGAGGGGTTTTGGTTGGCTGCCACAGCTGGAGTGGTTAACCCTGCCCCTTCCCCGCAGAAGGGGGTGAGCATGGACTTGGGGGCACTGCCAGAGGGCAGTGTCCTGAAGCGGACACCGCCGAGCAGGGAGCAGCGTGGATCCGGAGGACAGCAGGCAGCAGACGACGGATGGGACACCACTGGCAGAGGGCCCTCCAGGACTGTTAAGAGCTAATTCCCAGACTGAACAGCAAGAGACACTGCAGTGGTGAGTCCCAACGCCGTCACAATCCCCCACTTAGTTATCTCTTTTCTAAGATGAACAGTCCCAATCTTTTTATGCTCTCCTTATATGGAAATTGTTCCATACCCGTAATCATTTTTATTGCGTTTCTCTGCACCTTTTCCAATTTTTTTTTTTTTTGAGAGATTGGATGACCAGAACTCCATGAAGTATTCAAGGTGTGGTCATACCATAGATGTAAACAGCAGCATTGTGATATTTTTTGTCTTATTATGTATCCCATTCTGTTAGTTTTTTTGACTGTCACTGCACGTTGAGCAGATGTCTTCAGAGAACTATCAACAATGACTCCAAGATCTTTCTTCAGTGGTAACAGCGTGTTTAGACCCCCATCATTTTATATGTATAGTTGGGATTATGTTTTCCAATGTTCATTATTTTGCATTTATCAGCACTGAATTTTATTACCCAGTCATCCATTTTTGTGAGAGACCTTTGTAAATCCAAGCTGTCTGCAAAGATTATCTATCTTGAGTAATTTTGTATCACCTGCAAACTTTGAAATTTCACTATTTACCCCTTTTTCCAGATCATTTATGAATATGTTGAACAGCACTGGTCCCAGTCCAGATCCTTGGGGCACCCTGCTATTTACCTATCTCCACTGTGAAAAATAATCATTTATTCCTTTCTTTTGTTTCCTATTTTTTAACCAGTTACTGATTCATGAGAGGACCTTCCCTCTTAATCCATGACTACTTAGTTAGCTTAAGAGCCTTGATGTGAGGAATCTTGTGATAGATGCACAAGCTTTAGTAAAGCTATCTGGAGCCAAAACATTTGGAGACATAGATCTGGAGCAGACTTCAACAGAAGTCTACAAGGAATCTGTTAAGTGTGGTACAATGCATAATTGTTCAAGATGTACAAAAGCCATCCAACGAGTGGTGGAAGGCAGATGTGTGCCTCTTCTAAGTAACTTAATTAATTTTAAGTTGTACTTCCAAAAAATAAGGAGGATCTCACAATATTTTTATTTGAGTGGCTAATGACACAAGCCCCACATGATATATAAGATCATCATGATTAAAGGTCTAGAAAACATGACCTATGAGGGAAGATTGAAAAAATTGGGTTTGTTTAGTCTAGAAAAGAGTAGACCGAGAGGGGACATGACAACAGTTTTCAAGAATGTAAAAGGTTGTTACAAGGAGGAGGAAGAAAAATTGTTTTTCTTAACCTCTGAGGATAGGGCAAGAAGCAATGGGCTTAAATTGCAGCAAGGAAGGTTTAGGTTGGACATTAGGAAAAACGTCCTGACTGTCAGGGTGGTTAAGCACTGGTATAAATTGCCTAAGGAGGCTGTGGAATCTACATCATTGGGGATTTTTAGGAGCAGGTTACACAAACCCCTGTCAGGAATGGTCTAGATAATACTTAGTCCTGCCTTGAGTGAAGCGGACTGAACTAGATGACCTCTCGAGGTCTCTTCTGGTTCTATGATTCTGTGATCATTCTGGTGGTTTTGAGGATAAGACTTAAGTATGGTGCTCAACAGTAACAGTTAGCATGAATCAGCTGTGGGCTCATCATTGAAGGAGCAAACGTAAGAATGATTTTACATGGTGTCCATAGTGGTGCTGTCAATGTAGTTATAGCGGACAGGGACACTGATTTGCTTATTCTTTGGCTGGCTCACTATAGTAAATAGACATGTAGACAGCTTTGGATGAAAGTTGGCATATCAAAGGAACTACAGTACTTTCTTATTCATGTCATTTCTGAGAAACTCTGTTCTCATTTCATGCTGTGACTGGATGTGAGGTTAACTTTTTTTATAGCAGGACACAGCAAGAAAACCACATGGAAAGTTTTTCTGTAATGCCATCTGCTTCTAACACATCATGGACAGTGTGCCCTGGACTCAGGGACAGTGAAAAGTGCAGAAGAATTTATTGGTAAGCTGCATGGCTTGCTAAAGGTCCATGTCTTTGTTCATGTTTCTGTATCCTCAACAAATGATGTTCTTCTCTTCTGCATAGAGAGAGCTCATTACCAGGCACTAATTTGAAGACATGCCTACTATCCAAACCCAATACTTCCTCCTCCCAGTATAATGGGTAGGAAACACAAGAATGGAGGTCTGGTGCCAGAGATCATGTAGTCACCCAATACCAATAAAATGCATGGAAGCAGTATTCTGTGGCTGCACAACAAGGTGCAGAAGTCAGTAACCCAAGTGCAAAATAGCATGACCTATTTATACAGAAGTATGCAAATGTAGAGAATTAGTACAAGGTTGTATCAATGTTCCTGACACTTAGTGCTTAAAGGACAGTATTATCAAGTACAGTAGACTTTCGATTATCCAGGATTGGGTTAACCAGGTTGTGGATGAACCAGAATGTCAAAAAAAAATACACGTAACTTGCAGGGCCGGCTCTGGCTTTGTTGCCACCCCAAACACAAAAAAACCCACAACGCACCAGGGTGCAAGGCAGCCAGTGAGCCAACGCCCCCTCCCACCGGCGCAGGGCAGCCAGTGAACCAACACTCCCCTCCCCATATTTCCTATGGATGGTGATTATCCAGGATTTTATTAACCAGGATTAATTTTTTCCCTATCATCCTGGATAATCGAGAATCTACTGTACTGTAAGTAGACAAAATGTGATTCACCCTTCCACAGTATAGCAGAGTTTCTTAAAACAGTATGTTAAATGTGTTTGCTTAACTTGAATGCATTAAAATATTTGTTTAACTTTTAGTAAAGAAAATATTTGCACTTGTTTTAAAAACAGGTGTTTTCTGATTGTGTGTTGTATTTCTGATAGTTAAATTGGCTGGTATATTTTTGTTTCAAAGTGCTAATGATCAAGTTCTGAGAGCCATGTCAACATGCTCTTTCATGCTAACATATACAAATATTTCTAGTACCTCTCGCAAATCAGAAAGTGAAATTCAATAGCTTTATTAAAAGATTGTGCATATTATTTGATCATTTTATTACATCCTACAACTCACTGAAATATGTTAATCCTAAACAAAAGGAAAATAAAGATTTATACTTCAGTGATTTCCATGTGTTACTTTGTTCCCTCTGTAGAGGCCATTATACACAATATATGGTAACAATCATATTTGGATTCAGTACACCCAAATTATTTTTAAAAGACTTGTTACCAAATTTTAACAAAACATGCCTCTTTACAGTTAACTAAGAGATAGTGCAGAATGCAGTCTCCATCTGCAGGCTGGGAAGTTCTCTATAATATGTGCTTCTCCCATATAGGGGATTATGGTTGTCCTGCAAATTTTCCATGACCTGAGCAGCTGCAAACATTGCTCTTTCTGTTTCTTCTTGGTTCCTCTGGGTTTAGTTAGTTGCTTGTCTGCCATGTCACTGAACAGCTTTCCTATTGGCTCCTACTAGTTGAGCTGTGCAAAACTCCTGTCAGTCACATGGTTCCATTCCCGTGCACCCACCATGTCTGGGATTTACACTGGTCTGATTTTGCACATTTTAAATTGCTGGATAACAGCTAGCCTGCTTTCCATCAAAATTATGACTCCATTAATTTGGCATTATTTTTGGAAGGCTTAAAACATCCCAAAAGAATATTATTCACATACATAATCTTTGTTTGTATTTAGCGATTATAGTACATTTTAAAAAAACCCTCTTCACTTCTGCTGAGCTTCAGCTGGCATTTATACAGAAAAACCCAGCTGAGCTAGGAAAATTCTGGCCAAGTGGCATCCTTTTGGGGGCTCATGGGAATTTTTTTGTCGCTAGCAGACATGCAAGTGCCTGAAAATACGTTCAATGCTCCACAGATTTGCTGGTGAATATCTCAATTATTTTTTTCTGAAAACTGAAAATGACTCTTTCCAACCAAAATAAGGTCTAAATTGCATAATTTTAATTTTGAAATCTAAAATTTTTTTTTAATTGACAGGTTGGCTAGAAATCAAACAAAAAGTGAAGTCGTGCATATGTCTCTCCATTATTCAGCAATCTCTGTAAATCAAAGTCAGATGAAGTAATTTAAATAGTTTTTCCACCACTTTAATACTAATCCTAGCAGCCAGCAACTTAGATACCAGATTTTAGCCTGGGACAGTTATTAACAACTAAATATTAAGAACCCAGTTTTGAAACAGTCTCCCTTTTGTTTGCAGTCTGTTGGCAAAACGGATACATTTTAAGATGTCTAATTAATATTTGCTCAATAAGCTAAAGAAAGTAAATAAGTTCTTGCAAACCTGATTAGCACAGCTCTTAAGCTTGTGCATAACTTTAAGCACATGCATGACAATGGTACTGCTCGGGTGATTAAAGTTATATTTGTTCATAAGAGCTGTGTTTTGGATGTAGTCTTCACAGCATTAACATGTAAGTAAGCCCTATTCCTAATAGCAGTTTTTTGGTAGGATGGAACCCTAATACTGTAAACGTCATAATATATCTGTTATCTAGGTTAAGAGATAGTGCTCATCACAACAATGCTATTATATATATGCCTTCACTATGAATATTTTTTTCACTTTTGGGCTGCCTATCACAAAAACAATATAACAGAAATCACAAAAATTATTGGAAGCATGGAAATCTTCCCATATGAAGAGAGTTTTAAAATATTGGACTATTTAATTTGGAGAGAGGATGAGCAAGAAATGCATGATAGATGTATATGAAAAATTTAATACATATTAAAGTTAATTTGCCTGTTCTTACTTACCCTTTCTCATAACCACAAGAGCCACAGGACACCCAAAGTTATTAAATACTACAAATTTAAGACAGAACGAAATGCATTTTTGTATAACACTTAATTAACTTTGGGACTCAATGCCACAAGATATTATTGAGGGAAAGAAGTGAGTAGGAGTAGACATTTATGTGAATACTAAGAATATTTAAAGTTATACTAACTAAAACAAAATCTCTAAGCTGCCTGAAGTTAAGAAGAAACTTTTTCCATAGGCATATAATGGCATAATTTTCCATTTGGGGGGATTTACACTTTCTTTGGTACTAGGTACTAGTATAGATATGATTGCAAGCCTCATAGACCATATGATAACTCCCATGTTCCTTTATGCAGGCACAGTCGCTAAGTGATACATCTAAATGACAGTGATTACACCCATAACTATTTGCACTCAGATTTATTTCAGGAACAAAGAGGAAGTCCACTTCTAAACAAAAAAATTAGGTACTAAAACCCTAATCTTTGGTTTGAGCTATTAGCAGACTCTTGATGATTACACAGCTTTTGTCACCATTCTGATTATGGTGGAGTTATAAAGAAAGCATAGTGAAAGTTGCTTCCGAATTTTAAAATCAATAGGGTAAATATTCCATCTTACTCATTGTCAACTAATATAAAACTGCCAATAGATAGTAAATAACTCAGTATGCTGCACAAATTCACAGTCACTCATGGTCTTATATTATTTATACTATAACATTTGTTGGTTGTCCCTTAAGGAACAGGTGAAGTCCCTATGGGACATGAAATACTTCAATTATACATTGTTACAGGTATGCACTTGCCATGTACATCAGGGTTTTGAATACTGGATTTCTTCCTGCAATCTTTTTTATGGTAACTAGCAGACTCTAGTTCTTCATTATGTCTTTTATATACTGCTATGTATCAAAACCAGTAACTGCTGTGTCAATGTTCCTCGTCTGTGTAATGTCAGATCTACCTTGAGAGATATAGGTGTGTGTATGGGTGAGGTATATGGATTGGCCTTTGTGTTTACACATTTAAGGGCTATTGACTTCCCTGGGAATTCAACATGTACAGGACTTGCAGACTCAAATCCTTAAATTATTAGCTGCAGCCCTGTTGTTATTACCAATGGTGATGCGTAATTGGCAAATGTGACTACAGATCTGGTTTTTAGGTTGGGATTACTCATTTGTTTCCTGACTAATAATAATAATTTTGGATGATAATGTGCATGCTTTGGTTTTGTGTTTTGTCACTATGTGCCTGCTTAGTAAATATCCTTATGAATAAGACTGCCTATACAAGGGCCAATGCTAAGTGAATTACTATTAATTAATAAATATATATAATACCAGTTATTAAATAAATACAGGTGGGCAAAAGAATCTTAACGAAATAAGGTTTCTCTTTCCTGTTAAGCCCTTAAATCTTTTTTCCAGCACGCAATACATCATATACACATATCATTTACACATTCTATACATGAAAAATGAACAAAAAACAACCTGAAACACAGTCTGTAATATGAGAAAATACAGAGCATGGAGTTAGTCAGTTCATGTCATTTGGAAATTTAGCAGTTTAAACCAAGATCTGTGTAGCTTTGAAGCATGTGGGATTTGCATGCCTTATTGCACAAAGAGGAGATCTGGCTTAATCTTGACCTATGTACCTGAGTGAGCAGACTAGCTTGTTCTGTATTGTGACGGAGTCAGACCAGAAGGATATAGGAGAGTGCTGGAAGGCAGGTACATTAGTCTCAGGGTGTGCAGGTCCCTGTTCCCTGGATAGCCAAACAAAGGCTACTCCAGGCCAATCAAGACACCTGGGGCCAATTAAGAACCTTCTAGAAAGGAGTAGAAACAGCTAGCCTAATTGGGACACCTGAAGCCAATCAGGGACTGGCTGAAACCAGATAAAAACCTCCCAGTTAGTCAGGTGTGGTGTGGGTGTCAGGAGCTGTGGAAGGAAGTTATGCTGTTGGTGAGACTGAGTGGTGGACAACTTATCATACAGAAGGAAGGAGGCCCTGAGGTAGGGGTGAAGTGGAGTTTGAAGAAGCGGGGACTGCTGTGGGGAAGTAGCCCAGGGAATTGTTTTGTGGATAAAAGGTCAGCCATCTTAGCTGATACTATTAGGGTCCCTGGGCTGGAGCCCAGAGTAGAGGGCGGGCCTGGGCTTCCCCCCTTTCTGCCTCCCCTAATTAGTCTCTGAGATTGGGAGACAATAGAGACTGTGCCAGGAAGGATAGCTTCTCCTCACTGGTTTGTGATGAAAATGGCTCAATAGACTGTGACCTTGTCTCCAGAGAGAGAAGGGCTCCGTGGAGGGTCACAGTGAGCCACTGAGGCTAGTAAAAATCCGCCAGGAAATGCAGGATCCACGAAGATAAGGACAGAGCTTTGTCACACTATGTAGAGAGAAATGCATCTGCATCTGGTGGCTAAATCTTAGACAGAGTTAACCAGCTAGCAGCTACCTCTGATGTATTTTATTATGATTTTGTGACTTGTATATTCTGATAGCTAAGACTCAAACCCAGGGGCTCATGATTGGTAGGAAGGAAAACCAGATGAGTCCCATTCTCTTGGCTGAGTCTGAGATCTATGCTAAGCTTTTCTTTGATAGAGGCTATTCTCTGCATTTTCTGTGACAGATATAAACAGCGCCTAGAGACCGAGGAGAAGCAGCCCATTCTTCCATTTCAAAGTCTAAAGGCCTGATCTAAAGCCTATTGAATTCAATACAAAGACATCCAGCAGATCTTATGTACTGTAAATGGATTTTCTAAACCATACCTGATTCCCTCATAACCAAAAGAAGGAACAATCATAGAATCAAAGTTAATGGTAGAAAAGACACACTGCATCCATCTCTCTGACAGCACAGGTTTGTTCCTTACATCAAATGATGCAGAGTTTTATTCAGTCCAGTATAAAAGTCTCAAATGATGGTGCTTTTACCTATTTTTCCATAACCTGTTACATTTCACTGTCAGGAAGTGCCTCCTGCTATTCAACCTTAATTTATCCCTTTCTTAATTTCAATCTCTATTTGCCATTCTAAACACTTCCTCTGCATCCTTAATATTCAAATATATGAAGACTATCCTCATGTGCCCCTCTAGTTGTTGCTTATCCATGTTGCAGTATACATATTGTGACAGAGTCAGACCAGAAGGGTATAGGAGAGTGCTGGAAGGGAGGTATATCAGCCTCAGGATGTTCAGGTCCCTGTTCCCTGGATAGCCAAACAAAGGCTACTCCAGGCCAAACAAGAAGCTTCTAGAAAGGAGTAGAAATAGCTAGCCTGATTGGGACACCTGAAGCCAATCAGGGGCTGGCTGAAACTTGTTTAAAAACCTCCCAGTCAGTCAGGTGGGGAGAGCCAAGGAGAATGGAGCTGGAGGAGAGGAAGTTTTGCTGTGACCTGAGGTAAGGGAGAAGTGGGAGAGCTGTGGGGAAGTGGCCCAGGGAAAAGTAGCAACTCTGTCAGTGAAAGGTGGCTGCCAACAGCTGCTACCATTAGGGTCCCTAGGCTGGAACCCAGGGAAGAGGGTGGGCCTGGGTTCCCCCCAACCTGCTACTACTGATACACCGCCTGGAAGCGCAGGACCCGCAGGGTCAAGGCCAGAGCTTTGTTACAATATTCAACCCTTTTAATCATGCCTCTGAAGTCAGGCAGTGATAAAAGGTAAGGGCAAAGTTATTGTAGAGAAAATGCATTATTGTGGGTTTCTTACCTTATTGATGAATAGAGGATATCATTTTTAAAGAGTTTCTTGACTCTTCTGTAAGAAGATATTTAAGGCAACAACTCAACTGCACATAGGCATGTTGATAAAGGAACATACCAGAACATTGCTGGCATTAAGTACAGAGGACTTAACTCACTTGAATACCCATCATGCTCCAAAAGATAAGTAGTGAGAGGTGGAATTAAAGGATATCTCTTTTAGCAGGTGGCAATTCTCTAATCTCTATAAGGACAAATAAATAGTGTGCTCACCTCAGAAAGATAAAGAGACAGAGAAGCAAAACCTGTGAATGCTCTGCATGTTTTATTTCAGTGCTACAGAGTTAATGGCCATTAATCTTGAAAGCAAGCTGAATACTTTGTTGATTTGTATTTCCTTGGAAAGCTTTTCCAAGTCACCACATTACATTCCAGAAGTCTTTCTGTAACCCCATGCTATCAGGGGTCACAAATGTTTAAGCGATCCTAATAAAAAGGTTGACACCTGCCCAGAAGGTGGGCAAAATTCATCCCTGGTTTACCATACCCCATTGACTGCAATTACCTGCTTTTCTTGATGCCTACAGCCTCCTACGTGTTCTAATGGCAGTAGGGAAAATCATTGTTTATTTTCTCGGAGTGACCAGATGATATGGAAAAATCAGAGACAACAGTTATTTAGTTTCTTTTTCTTCTGTTTTCACTTCTCCCTGTCTTTATAAAAAAGAAGCTATGGAAAAGCATGGGAAAACCTAAATAAGCTTAACCAGAAGGTAGACACCATGATAAAAACCTTCCCAAAACCTATCTACTAATTTTCCAAAACTTTTATCAGGGAGGGACAGTGATTAGTTGCCACCAAAGAATGCAATAAGTTCACCAAAGGCAATGAATTTAAAAGGGCCCCTTTCAATGAATATAAATAACCCTCATCATTTCACTTGAGTAGTTTAGGAAACGTGGCTGACCATTAATACTTTGCAGAGCACTGCTGACCACAGCTGAGGGGAACGAGGAGTGTGGATCACCAGAATTCTGGAAAGGAAGTAAAAGTGCCCCCAAAGTATTCCCCTCTCCAGGGGAAGTAGAAGAAGCCAGCATGGTTAGGATCTTCTGGGGTTATGCCACCTGTTCAACTCTTCTTCCATGAGCAATGGAGCACTCAAACTCACATTGTTGCCATTGCCCCTTTAATCTACAGTCTGATGCTGATTTGCCCCTGATTTGTGGCTGATCTGGTTAGGTCCTGTGATGGTGTTGCTGGTGTAGATATGTGGGCAGGGTTGACATCGAGATTTGTTGCATGGATTGGTTCCTGAGTTAGAGTTGCTATGGTGCAGTGTGTAGTTGCTGGTGAGAATCTGCTTCAGGTTGGCAGGTTGTCTGTGGGCAAGGACTGGCCTGCCTCCCAAGGCCTGTGAAAGTGAGGGATCATTGTCCAGGATGGGTTGTAGATCACTGATGATGTGTTGGAGAGCATCCTGGACAATCTCACTTTCACAGGACCATCACATGGACCTAACCAGATCAGCCACACCATCACTGGTTCATTCACCTGCACTTCTACCAATATAATATATGCCATCATGTGCCAGCAATGCCCCACTGCTATGTACATCGGCCAAACTGGACAATCCCTACGTAAAAGGATAAATGGACACAAATCAGATTTTAGGAATGGCAGTATACAAACGCCTGTAGGAGAACACTTCAATCTGCCTGGACATACAATAACAGACCTCAAAACAGCCATCCAGCAGCAAAAAAACTTCAAGACCAGACTTCAAAGAGAAACTGCTGAGCTCCAGTTCATCTGCAAATTCAATACCATCAGGTCTGGACTTAATATTGACTGTGAATGGTTCACCAATTACAAAAGCAGTTTCTTCTCTCTGGGTGTCACACCTCCAGATCACCTGCTGGAAGTGGGCTTCACCCCCCACCTCCGATTGAATTTACCTTGCTTTCTTGCCTGCTATTTATACCTGCCTCTGGAGATTTCCACAACATTCATCTGATGAAGTGGGTCTTAGCCCATGAAAGCTCATGATCCCTAAAATCTGTTAGTCTATAAGGTGCAACAAGACTCTTTGTCACTTTTGCAGATCCATACTAACACGGCTACCCCTTTGATAATGGTGGAAAGTGACATCAGTAGAAATCAGAATCAGATTTCAAGAGTACAAGTTCAAAGGTCTAACAGTAACAGCAGAATCAGCAGTGAGCATCTAAATCCTGCTGCTCTGAGATACTGCTTCCCCATGAAAAAAAACAATTCTTTCCAAGTGGATTTTTTTTTTTTTCACTGAGAAGTGGATGCATCTTGCTAACTTTCCGCAGTACCTGGCTTAGGGGAAGTAAAATGTGGAAAGCTCCTTGTAAAAGTGGAAGCGACTGCACAGCTGTCTCCAAAGCCAGCAACGGGAAATCTGACAAATAGAAGTGGTTGCCTGACAGAAGAAGGCTATACAGTAGAGAGCTCAGGGCGTCTTGAAGGCATTAACATTTAGAAGAGAAAGGGCCTGGAGGGCAGGCGGCAGGATGTTGTATTCCGAGGCTGGATAGTAGAACATCTGACTACTATATAATCAAAATACAAATGCTGGGATGTTCGGCTAGCAATATCAGAAATACTACATCACCTTTGTGAGTGTTTTGGATGTTTTTATTATGCAACTATCAGTAGCAGCATCCTGCCTGTAGTTACAAAGCAGGTTGCTAGATGGATTCAGCAAACCCTTTTGCGGTTGGAAGTAGATAGCTGATTGTCATGGTGAATCTTATTGCCTTTCCTAGTAAAGGCGCTCCGAAGAGCAAACCTTTGGGGGAAAACAGGGAAACGAGACCATCGCATTCTCTGAAAAGACAATAGAATCCTCTCTAGAAGGAGAAGTGGGGAGAATGGCATCCAGGAAAATAAAAGCTTTAATACTGTGACTTCTTGGAGCACAGCTGTGCTAAGTGGCATATATTTGGAAATAAGAAAAGTTGCTAATTTGCTCTCTGATTTTATTCTAAAGGTTATTGTCCCTCGCTGCTTCGACTCTGCATAGGATATATAATTACCTTATCTTATTTTCTGTTTCATCATGCCAGACATGCCACATCCTATCAGCTCCTTCAGTCCCGATAAAAGAGCAAGAAGGTACTTTTTTAGACATATGTGGAGGAGAGTTCAGATCATGTTGTTAACAGAGGACTCTGATTAGATAACATTAAGGATTGGTATAGTTAGATTACATATCCTTCTAAAAAGTGCTATAACTTATTGACAAATTTTAAAAATGTAGCTTTTGCCCCATTTTTTTTAACATATTAGTATAGTCCCCATAGCTATTCTGAACAGTATACATTAAGCACACTTCTTAACTAAGAAATCCCAGAAAACTGTGTAGTGACAAGGAACAGACCCCCTTTATTACATACTAGGCCAGTTTTACATAGGTAATATATAAAAAATATTTGGGTAACCCTGTGCAACCAACACTCTGCTGGCTGCCTACTTAGCTATTTCCTTAGATGTAGGAACATTTTGTTGAAATGTTTTAACTACAGCTGAGAGAGCTTGAAAAACTCTGCCATATAAATAAGCTGTCTTCTGCTGTTGCTTAAAAAAAAATTCTTAAAACTAAAACCTCAAGCTCTTCAATCTCAGGAGCCTACGGGCAGCTTAATTTAAGTTATATGCTGCAACTGAAAAATATCATACCTCCTGCGTGAATGTTGCTTTGAGAGATTAAAGGCATCAGTGAATGAGATATACCTAAGGAGCCAAACAAGGGCTTTGTTCAGGAGATTTTATATTTGTAGCAAACAGCTGGCTGCAGTGCAATTTTATCTTCTTGTTACTTGGGTTTAAAAAACATTCACTATTGAATAGTAGTCACCGTTTTCAAAAAATCACTATTTGCTAATAGTGACTACATGGTGGTAGATAACCTTACCCCAGTTTTCCCCTATACTTAGAAAAAGAGTTATCTGTGAGAACTATATTGCTGTTATGTGGTGATTGCTGCAAAGGCTGACAATATAATGGCTTCTACTTAGGGTGATCAGACGTCCCGATTTTACAGGGACAGTCCCAATTTTTCGGTCTTTTTCTTAAATGGGCTCCTTTAACCCCTCACCCCCTGTCCTGATTTTTCACACTTGCTGTCTGGTCACCCTACTTCCACTGTACATACACACAGTATGTATTCCCAGACAAAATAAAATGAATTAAACAGGAGTTAAGGTGGTAAATACAAGGAACTATACAATAGGCTATGCAAGGAACATCCCCCACCAGCCCCACCACAGAAAAGCACTGAAAAGTTAGAGGAGGGAAGGAAATTAGAACTCAGGCTTTTGAAGTGATTATGAAAATATACTGGTTCAGGGTCAAAATCTACAATTCCTTCTTTTCATAATATGAAGGCAATTAATGGAAGAACTGATGATACTTTACGCACCTGTTTCAGAAGTGGCTCATTCCAGGCAAATGGGATATTAGAATTCTGCAATGTTTTAATAAATTAACATTAAAAAAAATTGAAAATAAGGAAGTATGGGCTTGTGAAATGTTAAGGTACTACACATAATTTTAACTTTCTCCCCTGCCACTTTGATCTCTGGTCTCTGTCCACTTAGATGACAGTCTGTGGTAAATACACAGCTAACACCTGTATGCCCCTTAAACTCTGTTCATTGTACCTTGGTGGTTTGACCCCCAAACGTGCAAAACTAGATGGGTGACAAATTAAGGGTACCTTAGATCTGCATTTCTATTGATTTATATATATCATTAATTTGAAATTTACTGGCTTTCTTCAGTTGCTTTTTTAAGACTGTTTTATGCCCCTTAGGTATTAACATTAATCTTAATTCCATTTTAATAATTTGTGTATGGTAATTTATAGAACTCAGACTAGCAAAGATTTAAGATTATGAATAGGCCCATTAATTTAAAATTACTTGTGTGTGATGCTTTTTCAGTTTGTGACTATAGTTATAGACTCATAGACTCACAGACTTTAAGGTCAGAAGAGGCCATTATGATTAATTTAGTCTGACCTCCTGCACAATGCAGGCCACAGAATCTCACCCACCGACTCCTGCAATAAACCTCTAATCTATGTCTAAGCTACTGAAGTCCTCAAATCATGGTTTAAAAACTTCATGCCCCATGCTACAGAGGAAAGCGAAAAACCCCCACAGACTCTGCCAATCTGCCCTGTTGGAAAATTCCTTTCCGACCTCAAATATGGTGATCAGCTAAACCCTGAGTATGTGGGCAAGATTCATCGCCCAGCTAACCATATCCAAAAGTCTATTTTGTGGTCTCGGAAGGAAGACTAAAAGTCCATAATGTTGTTGAAAATCAACATTAATGTACAGCGAGTTCCTCAGCCAGCTATTTTAAAACTCTTGGATGCAAATTATCTGAACCTGATGATTTAAAAATGTCTAATTTTAGTATTCTGTTTTATATCATCCTCCAGTGAAATGAAAAGAGTGTTATTGCCATATGATGAAACTGCATCATCTGATTTTTCCCCAAACACAGAACAGAAATATTTATTGAACATCTCTTCTTCATTATTAATAATAATTCTACCATTTCCACCTAGCAATGGACCAATACCATTGTTTAGATTCTTTTTGTTGCTAATATATTTTAAAAACTCAGTTTTATCGTCCTTAACTCTGTTGCCCATAGATTTCTCCATGTGAATCTTGGCTTCCCTTATCAATTTTCTACAATTCCTAACATCTGATTTACATTAATTACTGTCACCTTCCCCTTTCTTCCATTATATAAAAAACTAATTTTTACAGCTGCCTTCACTTCCCTTCTGAACCAGCACAGCCTTCTTCCTCAATTGCATTTTTGGGGGCATCTAGTAAGATGTTCTCAGATACTATACATATATATATATGTATAGTATAGTATTCCTTTCTTTCAGCCTTCTTATGATGCTCATCTTCTTAGATTTTAAAGTCATTTATGTCTTTGTACTGTGCTTAATATCATGGTTAACATCAAGTTTGATTAGGACTTTATATGATACTATCACATAAATAATAATTACACAAATAATTGTTTCTCTTACTAGAAAGTGTTTCTGCCTATAAGTCCATCTAGATTTATTTTTGTATGTTTTTCTTTTTATTTATACTTTTTCATTGTACTTAATTTTAATTTTTGTTCAGACCTTACAAAATGTTTAATAAAAAAGGGAAGAAGCCATTATTACTATTTGTGGCTGTGTTAGTGAAACTTCCCTGCAATTAATTTGCAAGCAAAGGTTAACTTCATAATATAATGTGCTTCAAACCATCAAAATATAAAGCACTTTTTAATGGGGAACTGATCTCATATGTTCACAATATGATCACAAAAAGGCCAGGCCAAATTATAAGTGCAAAAACCTTAATCCTTAGTAAGTCAGAAATCCCTTCCAGTCTTCTTATCTAAAAGGTGGAAAGAGGTTTCTATGGGGGAAAAAAAGGAATGTGGGTTTTAAAAAATGAGTTTAACATGCTGATCTATTATAAAAAATTATAACACTGTATAGTTAGCAGCAAATGACATTACTTCCTGTACCATTCATTGTGATAATAACATTAATCATGATGAGTGCTCAAGGTGTTCATATCAATGTAATGCACAGTTCCATAGAAGTTCCACCATAATTTAGTATGAATTAATGTCCACTTAATGCAAAGTGTTACTGGGAAAAATATATTTGAGGACTTTATGTAGTGTTATATTCCTTTACTATGAAAGAAATTGAACAGAAAAGAATGGTACCAAATAGAATTCCTGTGTAATAAGTAAATTCAGTTGCATGCAGAGTGCATTTAATCCAATGGTGAAATAATGTGAGGCACTCAAAGCTGTTACATTTTCAATAGCTTAACTCAAGAAAATGTGAGACTTTAGGATTGTGGTTAGGATTAGGAGTCCCTCAAGTGGGTTATCATTAAATTTAACAACTCAATATAATGGACAACAATAATACTTTCAATTTATATAGCATAGCTTCTTGTATCAAGGATTTCAAAGCACTTTACAATCATTAATGAAGCAAACCTTATTGTACTATATGGCATAGTTTCCTATTATTGACTCAGATCACATCCCCTACCCCATGAAAGAACCTGAAGGCAGGTGCTCTCCAGGAGAAAACCTTCATAAGGATCTATTGTGGAGTTCCTCTGCAGTTGTTCTGTTGGGAAGGGTAGAGTTTATTCCTCATCACTCAGGCCTCAAAACCATATCCCAAACTGATGGATCCACATTGAACAAGGAGACCAAGCACATCTTGCACAGAGGCCCTGTGTCCTATCTTCCTCACATTCCCCTGGCTCCCTCCCAGGCAACAGGGCTCCATTGCATTCTAGTGTTATGTCATTCAACCAGTTTTCAGTCCATAGGGCAATATTCTAACTGGGAATAATTTAGGGACGATTTCGTGAAACACGGTATTAAATGATTGATTGGGAATCCAGTACAGCATATTACTTCTAGGGCTCTTTCTTGATCTACTATTTGTATTTGATTAAAAAACCCACAATATATATTTGTACAGGATTTAGGATGGGATCTATGAAGGTACTCAAGTTTCAAGTTCTGTTTTTAGGCTACAGAGACAATCTAACTCTTTCATTGGCCCAAGTAATACTTAATCATTTAAACATTTAAAGTGGAACAACTTCAAGAAGTGAGATTGCAGAAGACCCATATTAGAATATCTCAGAGTCAAGAGGTTAGGGCAGACCCCTAAGAGGTGGCTGATCTCTGTTCAAATCTCTTCTCCTTATCAGGAGGAACTTGGGGGTCTCCCGCATCATAGATGAGTACCCTGTCCTCTAGGTTGAAGGTGGGCTTCTACTTCTCCCCAACCCCTGCTGTTTTGTTTCAGGACCCGCACACAACTTAGGCAGCCAAATGTCTCTCTTCTCCCCTTCCCCCCACCCAGTTCATGCAATACTAGCAGAGCTAGGCACCTCCCTGTAGCTCAGACTTGGGTGTCTTTCTTTGCGAGAGCGTGGGGTTTAGCATTCATCCTTCTCGCTGGCATCTCCCATTGGCTATTTTAGACAGCCCATCCTTAGTCTTTATAATCCCATGTTCCCTACTGTTCATGGTTCCAAATATGCTCTAGATGTTTAGTAATATTTTTCATCCTAATATTTCTTACATTATTTTAACTGAAATAAAGTTGTATGTAGCATGTTTATGCCCTGCATTGTCTTATTCATATAAGTAGTGACTTCAGTTGGACTATTTGTATAACTAAATCGTGCAGGATTTGGCCTTGGGACAATAATTTGGTAACTTGATATTACATCTACTTTTGTTCATTTCCCCATGTTTTTCAAAAATAATTGTCAGTGGTACAATGAGTTATTAATAACCCAGGATGCATGCTGTCCAAGTCAGTTAATTAGTAAGTGTTTAAAATTTTCAAATATTCCCTTACCTCCTCATCTGCAATACTTATTTTCTACATGATCTACATAACTTCATAATTGTCCAGATTCTATTTGTTCTTTTACTTGTGATAACAAATTTTTAAAAGTCATATTAGCTCAGCCACTATTGCGCCATTATTTTTTTATTCCCCCTTCTTATTTATTAACAGACTGGCTTCCTTTCTAGTTTATTCATTTTTACAGTTCATTCTTATTCTTCATGAACAGACCCTGCCTAAAGGTTAACAAGAGTGGGGTTACCTAACTCATTCACTCTGGCTAGTGGAGGGACCACAGTTGCTTCTCTGATTGCAAGAATTTTGCATGGTAATAGGACTGTGCACCGATTGGGAAGGAGCTTGTTAACTAATCTATCTATTACTGCCAGCTGTGTATAAAATGGATATGTTTCAGGAGGATAGCTCGGTGTCTGTTTAGAGGTGGGGTTTTTTTTGTTTTTTGTTTTGCTTTGTAGCTTGGCTGAATAGAGTCACACTTTGGAACTTGCTTTGGACTTGGCTGAAGGGAGTTATAAGGAAAGTCCTATTACATTTGTTTCTGTCTCCAAGGGGCAGGAAAGTTTCACATTTATTCTTCAGTTTTATGATAAATCATACTACAAATCAAACCTAGGTACTCACCAAACTTTCATACACCAAGCAAGCTATCAAATGTCTTTCTATCCCTATGACTAAAATTAACTTGTTCTGCTTCTTGCAGCCTTTAACATTTCCTGCACTTATTAGATGACTCTGTATTCTTATTTAGTTACTTCCCATATTACACATCACCCCCAAAGTACAGGACCCTCCTTTCCCCCCCACATACACATAATGTTTAAGCAATTAATTAGCTGCCAAGAAGCTTGGGCATAACTGGAATGGTTCATGCCATCATAAAGGGAGTATGGTCTAGTAATTAGAGTAGGGGACTGGGAGTACCTCCTCATGGGTTTTTATTCCCAGGTCAAGTATCTTTGCCTTAATTAAATGCAGTTTGTAAAGTGCTTTGAAATCATTAGATTAAAGGTACTATGCAAGTATAAGGTACTTATTATTATTATTATTATTATTATATTGCATTTATAATCGGGACATAAAAGAGAAACTCTTGAACCACAACTACATTGTTACGGACACTTGAATGTGTGGACTCTTTCCTCTGAAGGCTGCTTAGTGTCAGTCACTGGTAAAGTCTTTCAAAGTACACAAAACCCGTGCAGTCTTTTTCAGCCTGTCCTGGCCAGCAGCCCATCAACTGTTCCACAGACAAACATATATTTCTCTCTCTGTGCATCTTTCTTCCTCTTCTTTTTGTTCCTCCTTTTGTCCCACTGTGCAGGCAATTAGCTATTGAATCCCTAATAAGCCAATTTAGTCCATCCCACATGGCTATTTTGCTGCTAATAAATCGATTAATTCAGCTCACATAGAGTGGTTTGTCATATTTACAATATCATAGCTATTTGTGTAGGCAGTACAGAGGTAAGGAGTAATTTTAGAAAAAAAAATCCAATCCACATTTTGTATTGTTTCTGTTGAGCTGCAGTACTAGGGAATTCTTTACTTCAGTTTGGGGAGGGGAAACTCAGGGTGACAGACTTCAGACCTACCAAAGGAGGAAAAGGAATGAGAGAGAAAAATGACTGGTGGTGTCGGGTGTTTTTATATGAGCAGGAAATCCTTTAGAATTGTGCAATGTCAAACTGTCCTTTTTCAGAAACATTTCTGTATGTTTTTCAGCTTTACTAATCTTAGGAGATGGCCTTTAAAACAATCAACAGAACAAAGTGAGTTTTTAATTATTGGTGGCAAATAAAAAAAAGTTTCAGAGGTTCAGTTCAGAGAAGCATTTAAATGTTTAGATGATTATGCAAAAGTTAGCTTAATTGATCTGCAGTTATAGCCTTTGGTTCCTGCAACATATGCAGTCACATAGGGCTATACATTTCCAAAGGTTTACTAACTACATGCACTTGCTTGATCCTCCTGCTGGATCCATCCAGGCAATTTTTCAGATACATTTGGACTTTTAATCAACTGAAAATCAAGCAAACAACTTTCTAAGCCTGCTTTGGGGTGGCTGACACTCTTTTCAGCTAGTCCATATTTTTGTTATTTATTTGTATTACAGTACACTAAGATGCTTCAGTTGGGTCTTTAAGCTAGCAAAACCTTTCCCTGTCATTTCCCCTTTAAATAGCGTGACTAAAAACTGGACACAGTGTATGCAATAATATCTCAGGAAATTGTTTTATAAAATATCTTAATTCTCATTCCACCATAAAAATAAAGGCTATAGCCATATACAGCTTTCAGATGTGGATCAGCCTATATGGAAAAGACATATGGTCCATATATGCAAATAGTATGGCCAAAGTTATTTTTATGTGTGAATTGTAATGTACAAAATGGTCACATTTCATTTTCATTCATGGAATAGTCCATATATGAACTCCTAAGTCCAATATGTAAAAATATACCACTTATATATCTTTAACATGTTAACTTCTGTGCTAATCCTATGTCCCCCTCCCTGACCATTTGGAGATAAAGAAGAAACCTTCTTTCCTTGGATAGTTTAGAAGAAAAATGTGACCTCATTTTCCAAAGATGCAAAAATATAGAAAATTCTTCTGAGAATTTAAAGTATCAGATCTTCTGTTGTGTATGCATAGATTTTTGTTAAGTTTGGGGTTTTTTTTCTTTTTTAACTAATCAGATGAGAATTCAATGCTTCCAGTTCTTTAAATATGTTATGTCCTAAATATAGATGTTGGCTAATCAAGAGATTTAGAATATGTGGACTGAACCTGCTCCGTAAAAATAAGTAGATGGGAGCCGTTGTCCAGTATTTACTGGCACACTAATAAAAAATAAATGTATTTCTCATGCACATAATCTCCTGATTTGCAAGTGCAACATTGACATGGGCAATGCACTAATTAGATCTTCTTGCATTAATTGAATCACACAACGCTTATTGTTAGCTTCTTTAAAAAAAAAAGTCTGATTCAGTGCAACAGAAATGACTGTCTGCTGGTGTGGGGAACAGTATATCTACGGCACATCCAAACCTGATCACATCTTCTCATACAATACTTTAGATTGATAGAGTTTCATTCAAATCTAGTTTCTCACCGCTCTGAATAATAGTGCAAATCCTCCCAGGCATCAGATGTTCTTGTCTGTGGTTTGAATATAAATTCCAGAAGTTACTTACAGAAGAGCTGCTGTCCATCACCTTGTGGATTTCCCCATTATTTGAGGTTTCAGCCATGAAGCATATCAATTCTATAATTCTGAACGACATGGCCTCCTATAATTCTGTGTACTACAGCATCTGTTTAGGGATTTACTAGCTATCTCTTCTTCTGACTCCAGAGCTGCATTTGGAGATGGGAGACAAAGGGAAAGGTCTACATTTAATCTTGGGAGACATTCCGCTAAGACACCTATTTCTCTGTATATATATTTATCTTTCCATGTATATTGTGTATATATGTGAACATAATTTCTTGCATGATTTTTTCAGCTGCCTTTTTCTCTTGCTTCCTGCACATAGTTTAAGGCCACATGTATACATCATAAGAAGAAAGATAGCAAGGAGGGCTGAGCCAGGAAAGAGACTGGAAGCCCAAGAAGAGGGGCTTGGGAGCCACTGGACAGAGAGAAATGGGTCACAGAAGGAAGAAAGATAGAATCAATGATAGTAATCAATGAATTACAAGCCACATATGAGCTAGATTAAATGGAAGCAGAGAGAGGTGAAGGTAGGAGAGGACATAGACAAGAGAAGTTATACTGGGACTGGAGATGTGTAGTTCTTCATATTAAAGCAACAAGAGCTTGCATTTAGCAACTAAATTATATTTACTTACTGATTACATAACTCCAACACAACTGAAACCAGAGCTGCTTGTTCACTGAAGCCTGCACCTCACTCTCTGCTCCCTGTCCTTGATGTTTGGGGCCCTGCCTTTCAATATGGCAGCTGACCCCTTTGATGTCTGCAGCCACCGCATACATACTTACACAATGGCTGCTCTCCTCCAAAGATGGTGAAGAGATATAGAGAACTGGGAGCAGGAGATCAAAGAAAAAAATAAAATCACTTGGCCAACTGCGTGCTACAGGGTGCAGAGAATGTGTTACAATGATATTTAGTCATCGATAGTTTTAGCCTGATGAGCTTAATATATAAAAATGAAGTTATGAGTTCTGATGTGGATTATATATTGTTAGTAATAGGCCAGTGTTTATAGCACCTCATTAGGCTGTCAGAGCTATAGTGATTGAACTTTTGTCTTTATTTCAAAAATGCCATGGTACAACATTTTAGTCTTTCTGCTGCAATAACCACTGGTTGTTACAAATCCCTTCATGAATGCATTATGGAAAACTGGGGCAGAGTTCTTTACTTGTTAGCCAAGTGCACGCCTGCTGGGGCTTTGTACTAGCAAATAGTGAATAATATTTTTAAAGCCAGAGTACAGTAGAAATTTGTTCAACACAAAGTAGCATGCTGCACAAAACTAATTTTCATTAAAGAATCCCCCCCACTGTTATGTGAAATATATATTGTTTTGTTATTTTTCAGGCAATTCTTTAAATGGGTTCATTTTCCTACTATACTTCACCTGCTGGTATCCTAGTAATAACTTATTTTAACAGTTCTATTCTTTTATTGAGAACTCACGTAAAAAGGTTTCATTGTATTTCTCTCTATGGTCTAGTACACAGAAAATGTATTCTTTAAACAGATAAAGTGTTCATTTAAATCTCCTCTGCTTTACTTATTGGTTTTAGCACAAGCAGTAAATGCCTTGTGCTGTGGCAGATGTACCGCCAGAATCCTGTATGGCCATTTCAAGTACCATCATTCTCAGCCCCCGAGTGACACTGTGAACCCTCTTAACTGGTGTGAGCATTTGTAATTTCTATTGAGCCCATTGTTCTGAATGCAGAAAAAAAAAGAACTGCTGTTTCTTACAACAATAACATGTATAACATTTGGAAAGGGACTATTTGTTTTCACCTCAAAGTTTAGTATTTTCCCTTATGTTTCTGGCCCCTGATTTCTAGTGTATTTTGGGAAAAGACTATTCTTGGGAGTGGGGGAAGGTAGTCCAATCCCAGTCTTTAAATGCCAGCAATTTCAGTTGGGTTACAATAGATAGGTTTAGTTCTCTATCCCTTGCTTCATTAAGGAGACATTGGATTCAATAGCTGTAACTACTTAGCCTTAGATAATATAATTTACTCAAATATAATAGGTTATAGGTCACTTTGCAGTAATCAGATGGGCTTGTTAGTTTTTTATTTTACTTAGTAGTAGCTAACATAATAGATGTTTAGGAAAACAAATAATAATAAAATGCTCTGTGCCCCATTGATAAAATGATAGCCAAGAAGAAATATTTGCAAGAATAAGGTCTTAGCGTTCTTTTGTTATGGAGCTTACCTGTTTCAAGGAGCTGAGGGAGATTGTGATATTTTAACATTTTTGCCTGGCAGTGTGTGGGTAGCTGAATGAAGGACAAAGCAAAGAATTTGATTTTTTATATCTCCTCTTTATATCTAGGCAGATCTCAAACTGAGCAGGTAAAGCTGTCATGCCAGCACTTCTTGCCCTCTTGTTTCCTTTCCCTTACCCTGCCCACATACGTTCTCTTTCTTCTCCCTCCAGCTGAGCAGAGAGTCAGAATGGAAAGGATGGAACAGATGGGAGCAAAGCAAGGTGGGAGAGATACCAGACTGTGGTAAAGAGGTGACAGAAACAAAGGGAATAGAAACATAGAAAAAAGAAAGAGAGAAGAAAAGGTCTGAGTTTGTTTGGGTTTTTTTCCAAAGAAAAAGGAGAGCCAGAAAGAGGAAGAGATGTCTGTGGAAAAATAGCCATGGAATCTAGGAACATTACTCTTAATACTTAAACAACCATCAAAATTCCTGAGTCATCCCAATGGAGGAATATCTAAATCTGCTACCCATTTATAAAGTCTCTTACCTTGATAGTAACCAATGAATTTACAAGCCACATTTGAGCCTATGTTTCTGGCAGGAAAGAAGAAATGAAATAATGGCATGATTCTGGAGAAGGCAGATGGGGTTCAGGCTATAGATAAAGGAAGGTGTGAAGTAGCACCTTAATTTTCAGATTTAAGCACTGATTTTACATCCCGCCCCCCACCAATAAAACCCCTACAGTCTGCCTGGATATGAACGCTAATGAACAATACAATTGGATAGCATCTGGCCTAACCCATGCTGTATCTGAAATGTTTCTGTTTCTTGAATCAAGTTGGAACAGTCAAACTGTGCACATAATTAGCCCAGTTAACTGCATGATCTTATTACTATTATTACCTGAAGAAGAGCTCTGTGTAAGCTTGAAATCTTGTCTCTCTCACCAGCAGAAGTTGGTCCATTAAAAGATATTTCCTCACGCATCCTGATCTTATTACCGTTATTTTTATCTTCCTTACCCAGCTCCCACCTGTTGCATGTAGCATCTGTTTCAAATTAGATGGTAAGATTTTTGACTGTTCTCTGTGTGTTTGTATGGCGCCTAGCATGGTGGGGCCTGATCATCGATTTTTGGGCGTTACTATAGTACAAATCAATAATAATAATAATAATTAATAATAAATAATGATAAAATCTTTCAAAACAAAGTCAGGTTTGTTTGGAGATTCAGCATAACTCCCCTCTCCTGTCATTAAAGGCAGATTAGCCCAAATGCTTGCAAATTCAGGAACTTTGCATGATTTCAGTCTTAAACCAGGTAAAACCAGGCAGTTTAGGTTGTATACCTGCATGCAGATGTCAGCTTTATTTTCTGCTAATAAAGGCAGAAATCTTCAACTGATTCATAGTCTTAAAATAAGTTGTAGAATCTCTTTGTGCATGGATCTCTGCAGTTTTATGAATGGAGGGTGTTTTTCAAACTGTACCAAGTAAAGTAGCTGTAAATATAACATGAGGTGGAAAGGGAAGCGCAATAGGTAGCTAAATCAACTTGTTTCTCCCAGCAGGCAGAAAGTCATAGTTCTGCATCTGCTTGACCAATAATGCAGGCGTAGGAGAACCTAATATCAATGAAGCCACAAATCTTTGAATTATTTCGTCCCTGTCATTAAAGGCATTAATATTCTTTCCCCATTTCATGTGATATCAATTGTCATCTGTTTCTGTGTGAATAGTCTCCTAATACTGAGTCAGAGGAGAAGTTCAGGGAATCCAAATTCATTAGGCATACACTATAAAGTTCATTCTCTCTAAAGTTTTCAAATGGCTGCTTGTGCAGCGGCCCAGGAAAGAAAACAACTCCATGCCAAAGATGGATCTCCTATACTGATGGTTATTTCAGAATGACTGGCTTTAGTGATCATGGTAAATATATTGCTGGCCTTTAAATAATGTGATGTCCCCTTTCACAGGCTTTCGCTGAGCAATACTGTACTTCATATGAGTCTTACACCTGTCTATGGTTTCACCGCTTACTGGCAAAAGAATGTCACCAGTGTAAGACACATATTTGTGTATTTGCTGTACGAAAATATCTTTCCATTTTTGGAATTAACAATTTTTAATACCATTTACCTGTTGGTGCAAGGGGTATCATCAAGGTGGTTTTATCATTTGTTTTGATGTGGGATTTGTATACTACAAAACTTTCTGATCAAGTAATTCATTATACATAAGATATTGCATGAAAGAGATGAACATTCCTTTTTTGTGCTGTAATAATGGCATCTCCTGGAAATTAGAAGTTAATGTTGTCTCAGTAACAAAATCTAGATTATTTAAACAATGGATGTACGTAATTTGCAAACAAGAATTCATCTCTATAAATATCCCCAGAATGTTAATAAAAGGGCTCGTTGTACCACAGAAACAAATTCATGGTTTTTATTGGAACAAGCATCCACAGACACTAGTTTTTGCAGCATTCATTCTGTTCTACTACATAAATTCTCATCAGAAACAAAGCAGAAGAAGTCAGTGGTGCAGGCTTTATGATACTCCAAGGTGCTATTGTCAGCAGCAGACTGTGATGTGGTACTTTTATTCCAGATCATTCTCCCAAGCGGAGAATGATGTCACCAATGAAGGCTTCTAGTCTGGAGATAAATCCAGAGACTTCATGCTGTGTGGTAAAAGTACACAAGGAGCAACAGCTGAAATAAGCTACAATACAGAAAAGTAAGGATACAGTTTCCATAGCTTATTTATTTATTTAGATTAAATAATAAAAATGCTCATATTAATGTTCTAAGCAAAACAATCTTATACAAATAATGGATTAACTCAATGAGTCAATAAATCAAAGCAGCCAAACACCCACTTTAAATCCTGCCTTCAACCTTCCCCTGAAAATTCTGTAGATTCATTGCTTTTATAGTGTGCCTGTACTGTCCATCAAGTTTGGACCATGGAAGGAAGCAATTTTCAGAGTCCAAGAGCTCACATTGAGAATGTCCTGCTGGCAGCCCCCTCTCTTTTATAACCAACAGTATGCAGCTTGAATCTCTTGGCTAAGCACAACTGCTAAGCACATCATTTGTGAGGTAGGCAGGACCAGTCCACTTGGACCTCTGTAGGTCACGACCATCACCTGAAACTGCCCAGAAACCAATAGGTTTCCAGTGTCATATACTCCCAGTAACAATCCCTGCTTAATAAGCGAAAGAATGAATTTTCCATCAGCTTCTGTTTCTAAACAGTTTTGAGGCGTACCCCTATATACAGCACATTCCAGTAGTCCAGTGGTTCCCAAACTGGGGTTTGTGAAATAAACCCCTAAGGGTTCACGAAATGTTACAGGGGGTTCCCAGGGAAAAAATCCCCTAATGACAGACAGAGCTGTCCATAGGGACCCAGGGCAGCCTTGGGCCACCAGCCCAGAGCCTTGGGGATGTTCAAGAGCGAAGCAGCTCAAAGCAAGCATTTCTATCACACTGAAGAGATTTAAACTTCAAGACTCCTTTTACGAAACAGAAATGGAGGTGGCTATTTTTTGCTGTTTTTAAAATGAAATAGGCTGCTAGTGTAGTTTTTTAAATTCTTATGAAGAACAGGATTAAGCCTTGCTGTAATGTGCATTGTTTGCCTGGACTACTCAAGACCTGAATGGTTGTAGAGGAGGAACTCTTTGAGTTGGCTTCTTACATACCTTCATTCGGTCTCACATCTGATACTCCTTGATGAAACATAGGAGCCAAAGGCGTCAGTATGGGGGTGGAGGTGACGAGTGTCCATGCCACCCCTGCATCAGTGCACATCCCATTGGTCCCTCCCCTTTTTTCCATGCCCCTCCTTTTTTGGCAATGCCCCCCCAGGCTCCAGGAGCTTTCCCCCACAGCCCTCTTTTCTACTGGCGCCTCTGATAGGAGCCTTGTCTTATAACAGGCTTAATCAAAAGTGATACAAGCTACAAAAGTGAGTTTTTGGAAGAGTGTTGCCATTTTCATAATGTAATAATACTGTAACGATAAAGAATAATTAATAAATGTGTAATAAGCATGTCATGAAAACAAATTTTATATTTCCAAGATCACTGCTTTTATAATTTATGCTGAGGTAAAATCTATGGAAATATTCATTTTTAGGAGGGGGTTCTCGAGACTTGACATTTTTGCGAAAGGGGTTCACGGGTTGTTGAAGTTTGGGAACCACCACAGTAGTCTAATCTAGATGTGACACAGATATGGAGAGCTGCCCCAAAGTCTGCACCTGAAAGAAAATATCATAACCTCCAGGCAGGTGCAGCCTGTAAAAAAAGTGAGTTGGTTATGCATTGTCCAACAGCTTGAGGCCTACATTTGCCAGCATTTGTGAGCTCTGGGGCTGATCAAAGGGGCTGATTTTATCTTCACATTCTCTTCTGGCTGCATCCTCTAATCTGCCAACATCTCATCAGTCTTGTTAGGGCTGAGTTTCAGCCAGCTCATTCTCATCCATACCCCAATCTCAACAACCCATTGGCTGAGGCACTAAACCACATCATTGGAGTCAGAGAAGAGGGAGACATACATCTGGATTACACAAGCAGACTGAAACCTTTGTATCACATGCCTCCTTATAATCCCCAAGTACACAATGAACAGGAGTGGCAAACTGTGGCATCACACACGTGAGATGAGTAGCAATTGCCCATGACTACTATGTAGCCACTAAAGGGCCTTTCAGTGATAACTATAATGTTTAATAGGCAGAACCATGTTCTGCCCTGACTTATACACTCTAGAAGCACATTGACATAAGTAAGGTGGTATGGCAGGATGGGGAATTAAGTGTGGGAAAGATTTGACCTCTGACATATTTTAAAGTTCTACTGGGTAAGTTGAGGGGAGATACCAGATGGTCACAGAACTAACCAAAGGCTTATTTTTGTAAATAAATATTATCCCAAAAATCAATGTTGTTTAATCTACTTGTTCTGAATGTGTGCCTCATTAAGTTTTATGGACTATTGTTTGTAGTCCATTTGAGGTAGTGGCTGTGAACCAGTTCCGTTGCCACTCACCAGACTGTGTGATAAGATTCTCTCCCGTTTCACCTTTTCAGAGAACTCCCAGAACCGACCCATTTACCTGAGCTCTGCACTGAGCTTAGAATTTGTCCCATAATGTTTGGGATCATAAACAAAAGCCATGTGGTTTACCTTTAAGATAATATGCATCATGTTGGCATTTATTTGAAATGAAATTAAGGCTGATATTAAAGGATCAGTCATGCAAAGAGTCGTGGCAGATCTACTGCTGGATTCTTTGTTTAAAACAGCAGGGCTTGGGGCATTTTAAGGAAGGGATAGAAATGTTAGACCAAAATTCAGTTACAGTATGCCATAGAAACATGTTATATTTGCTCTGGACAATTTTTACATTTTATTTTGAATTATATTACCATGGATGGCAATACTTCCTAAATTTCCTCAACAAAATATTGCTTGTGATACATTTACCCCTCAAGCCAAACACCAAGGTTAGCAAAATTTCTATTAATCTTTAACTATGGATGCCATTGATATTTTATTCTGTATTTTATAATGACAGCTATACATTTTTGCTGCTGTAGGTGCCACAAATGTCCCACAACTATATACTTGTAAAGATGAGGGATGGTGGATTGGAGAAGCCATTCATCTAGGGAGGATAATATAAACTAGGACATTTGCTCATAACAACCAAGGATCACTTTACAAACAAACTTGGATTAGGTGCATTTGCTGCAAAAGTGTATACTTTGTTTCTGAAAAATATATCAAATTTGTTGATGGTGTAACACAAGGCTCAGCCTCTGTTACTTTAAATGGGAAGAAGGGTTTGGGCAGGGAGCTAGTGAAGATCTTCTAAGAACCCACGGTATACTCCCTCCTCCCACTGCATGTTATTTTAAAATGCATGGTGCAATACGGAACATATGATGGAAATGGTGGAGAATTATAGTACCAAGAGACTCTTGTAAGTACCTAAAGCCCCTACAGTATGTCACCGACCTGGAGTGAACATTTCATGAGGGTTGTTTTTTTTCCTATCAGTCCTGTTGAAAGCAGATTTGAGTCATGACCACAGTGAAAACTGGTTGCTGATTAACCCATACGACCTGTCACCTAAGAGATTTGTGATGTAAAATATTACTTGAGCTTTTTAAATAAATAACTGTAATTTCCATTTAATTGATTTTTGACCATGAACTACAATTATTCAATGGTAATTTACCTCCTGGTAGAAGCTACTAGCGCAGCAGTGGCAGCATATAAACTGGTGAGGAGGATGCTGTAAAAGTGGTGCGTATGAGAGAAAGACTCCGTTTATTACAGGCTAGCTTACATTTCCACTGTACTCAGCTCAGTATTGTTTCTTTTTCCTGCAATGTAATTATCAAAGACAACAGAATTTACAAGGAAACCTTTGAGGAAACATATGGAAGCCTGCACTGTGCAAACAATAAAGATCATGGTTTGAGAACAATTCTCTGGCCCTGCTTTTAGAACTGCTGTGTTTATTAGTTACTACAGCTCCCAAGGGTGTATGTGGCACTTTACAGAACAAGCAGGAGTGCCTGGTCCCTGCCCTGAACAGCATACAATCTAAACTTTGCAAACTAAACCACCCAGAGGAATACATGGAACAATACCATGCAGAAGCCCAGTCTTTGTACCTTGCAAGAGTCGACAATTTGCTCAGACATTTCAGATTGTTTCCTATATGTACAGTTTATGATTTTTGCGTGAGTTCCAAGTGCCTCCCAGAAAAGAGGTGGTAAAGGTAGAGGGGGAGGCAGCAGAAGAGAACCATATAGGGCAGGTGAACTGAACAGACTGTGAGAGAGGGACTGTGAAGGAGTTGGAGCAAACAGCCAGTCAGGACAGAGGAGAGAATGTCCAGAGTAAAAACTGAAAAAAACAGTTGTGCATTGATGACTTCATCCATGTCTGAAAGTCTCTGCTGCAGGCGCTTGTCTCTACTCCTGTGTGTCTGGGTGGCCCCTACCAGAAGTTCCTATTTCTTCCCAAAGCTCACATTGTGTGGCATGGAGTGTGTGGGGGGGAGCAACATGGACTAGGATGCCCCCAAAAGGGAAAGTTGACCCTTCACAGTTCTTCATCTGGGGAGGTACTGACCGTCTTTTTGATTTCTGATTGGGATAAGATGGTTTTCAGTTACAAAGCCCAAGTCTTTATGTATTTGCTTTTTTAAAACTCTGTGTCATTAACTATTTTTAAAAGTTAGGTTTCTTTCATATTTTTAAAAATAAAAGTAAGCAAATTTTTCATCTCATGACTAAATAACCAGTTTACATAGTCAAGAGAGGGGAGATGTTTACAACTAATCAATGGGAGAATGGCAAAGCTCTGTATGCTATACATCAAATAGAAAGAAATCCCTGAGGTTATAATAATGCCAATCGTACATCTATCTTCTGCAAAGGGAAACAAACTGTGGGTTCTCAGAAAGTTTAACACACTTTCGAGTCCTTTTTTTACTTGCAGCAAGAATTATTATTGCTGTTGCCAGACATGAGCCAGTTATCAACAATCAGCAAATGGCTTGCAAAATCTGGTAGGTGGTTGCAGAGGAAAAAACTGATACATACCACATTGATCTGTTATTTCTGGGTAGATTTGATATTTAATAATTGTCTGGAGCATGGATAGGCATTTTTATGTCTGTAAATCCCTAATAAACAAATAATCAACTACAATGTACTTGGGCACTTTCTGTTACCATCCCCTCCCCACAAAAAAATGCTACTGCACAAGGGCGACTAGCTTCATTCTGTGAACTATGAACATGAAGCAAGGAAATATAATGTTGCTGCATCTGATCAGAAATAGCGCCTTCTGCAAAAAGAAACACACTGTTAAAAAATGTTGATTAATTTAATATGCGTTCAGCGTAGCTACTGTGAGAACAGAGGGCAAGTCCTGAGAGAAGGAGAACCAGAAAACAAAGCTGGGTTGGAGCACTCTGATAAATTCTACACTTTTCTGAAGAATTGACTCTGCTGGTTCTTCGGGTATTTAATAAATATATTCTGCTAACAATGATGAAGGGGAGCAGAAATGCTGGACTCCACAGAGAGGATTATGGGGAAGTGCAGAAGGTATTCGATACTTCAAAGAGAGTCAAGAACATCAATGCATGTGTTTATGCCAAACAGGCATCCAGGAGATTATTCATATCTGAAATCTAGAGCAGTAATTGGTGTCAAACAGGATAGCTAGCTCAGAAAAATGGGACACTCAGTGTCAGGAAGCAGCATCTGCAGTACACCTAGTCTCTGGTCATCCTAATGAACACAGATAACCTGTGGTAGGCTGATTGATGAGCTATACCACCTGATTGGCTGGAAAAGTCAGCAGACCAGTTCTTAAGCCCAGCTGCAACAACACTTCAGTGGCTGCTTAAAACATTTGCCCACAGCTGTTGTAGCTCCTGCATGTTCCCAGCACTATCCCTGCCTTAGACTTAGCCTTGCCTCACTCCAAGTAACTCATTTCTGACCCTCATTTCTGATTCCTGACCTCTGGCTCTGGTGTCCGGCCTCTGACTATAGCTCAGTCTTAGGATTCTGATTCCTGGCTGTTGACTCCTGCTCAGACCACTAGGTATAACTCTCCATGGCCTGGTCTCTGGTACTTAGTGGAGAAAACTAAATCATAAAAGCAGCTGTGGATGGAGAAGAGCAATTAAGGCTGCCAAATGGGTGTGCCAAACAGCATTTGCCACGATGAGATAGATGGACAAAGCACAAGACAGAGGAGGGAAAAATAACAACTTTCAGAGGCTTTAGCTGCCTGGTAAAGTTGTCGCTGATGCTAAATATGGCATTATAAATGTTAACCTTGGTTGAAATTTTATGCTTTCAGATAATTTGGGATATAGTATAAGGTTTAAGATTAGCAGCTGTGCTGGTCTGTATCCGTAAACAAAACGAGGAGTACTTGTGGCACCTTAGAGACTAACCAATTTAGTTCAGCATAAGCTTTCGTGGGCTATAGCCCACTTCATTGGATACATAGAATGGAACACAAAGAAATAAGATGTATTTATATACACAGAAAGCATAAAAAGTTGGAAATTACCATACCAATTCTAAGAGGCTGTTTAATTTGGATGAGTCATTATCAGCAGGAGAAAAAAAAACCTTTTGTAGTGATAATCTAGTGATCTGTGTCTGAGAGTTGACAAGAAGGTGTTGAAAGCAAACTTAACTAGGGAAATAAATTCAATTAGTGTAATGCCTAAGCCATTCAGAGTCCCTTGGTTGATAGTGTCCAATTTGTAAATTAATTCCAGTTCTGCTGCTTCTCATTGGAGTCTGTTTTGAAAGTTTTTCTGTTTTAAAATTGACACCTTCAAGTCTGTAATAGAATGGCCAGGGAGACAGAAGTGTTCTCCTACTGGTTTTTGAATGTTATGATTCCTGATGTCAGATTTGTGTCCATTTATTCTTTTGTGTAGAGCAGGGATCGGCAACCTTTCAGAAGTAGTGTGCCGTGTCTTCATTTATTCACTCTACTTTAAGGTTTCGCGTGCCAGTATTATATTTTAAAGTTTTTAAAAGGGCTCTTTCTATAAGTCTATAACATATAACTAAACTATTGTAATAAATAAGGTTTTTTAAATGTTTAAGAAACTTCATTTAAAATTCAATTAAAGACGGGTGGTCTGGCCCAGGCAGGATGGGTGCCACTGAAAATCAGCTTGGGTGCTGCCTTTGGCACACATGCCATAGGTTGCCTACCCCTGGCGTAGAGACTACCTGGTGTGGCTAATGTACATGGCAGAGGGGTATTGCTGGCATATGATGGCATATATCACATTGGTAGATGTGCAGGCGAATGAGCCTCTGATGGTGTGGCTGACGTGATTAGGTCCTATGATGGTTTCAGTTGAATGGATATGTGGACAGAGTTGGCATCTGGCTTTGTTACAAGGATAGGTTCCTGGGTTCGTGTTTTTGTTGTGTGGTTGGTGGTGAGTATTTGTTTCAGGTTGAGGGTTGTCTGTAAGAGAGGACTGGTCTGTCTCCCAAGATCTGTGAGAGGGAGGGATCATCTTTCAGGACAGGCTATAGGTGTTTGGTGATGTGTTGGAGAAGTTTAAGCTGGGGGTCAGAAGGTGACGGCTAATGGTATTCTGTTATTTTCTTTGTTGGGCCTGTCCTGTAGTAGGTGGTTTCTGGGTACTCTTCTGGCTCTGCCAATCTGTTTTTTCACTTCCCCTGGTGGGTATTGTATTTTTAAGAATGCTTGGTAGAGAGCTTGTAGGTGTTTGTCTCTGTCTGAGGGACTGGAGCAAATGCAGTTGTATCTTAGAGCTTGGCTGTAAACAATGGATTGAGTGGTGTGTCCTGGATGGAAGCTGGAGGCATATAGGTAAGTATAGCGGTCAGTAGGTTTCCGGTATAGGGTGGTGTGTATGTGACCATCATTTATTAGCACAGTTGTGTCTAGGAAATGGACTGCTTGTGTAGATTGGTCCAGGCTGAGGTTGATGGTGGGATGGAAATTGTTGAAATCATGGTGGAATTCCTCAAGGGCTTCTTTTCCATGGGTCCAGATGATGAAGATGTCATCAATATAACGCAAGTAGAGTAGGGGCATTAGGGGACGAGAGCTAAGGAAGCATTGTTCTAAGTCTGCCATAAAAATGTTGGCATGCTGTGAGGCCATGCGGGTACCCATAGCAGTTCTGCTGACTTGAAGGTATATATTGTCTCCAAATGTGAAATAGTTGTGGGTTGAGGACAAAGTCACAAAGTTCAACTGCTAGGTTTTCCGTGACAGTGTTGAGGATACTGTTCCTGATGGCTTGTAGTCCATCTTTGTGTGGAATGTTGGTGTAGAGGGCTTTTACATCCATAGTGGCCAGGATGGTGTTTTCTGGAAGATCACTGATGGATTGTAGTTTCCTCAGGTAATCAGCGGTGTCTTGAAGATAGCTGGGAGTGCTGGTAGCGTAGTGCCTGAGGAGAGAGTCCACATAGCCAGACAATCCTGCTGTTAGGGTGCCAATGCCTGAGACAATGGGGCATCCAGGATTTCCAGGCTTGGGGATCTTGGGTAGTAAATAGAATACCCCTGGTTGGGGTTCTAGGCATGTGTCTGTATAGATCTGTTCCTGTGCTTTTTCAGGGAGTTTCTTGTGCAGATGGTGTAGTTTCTTTTGGTAATTCCCAGAGGGATCAGAGGATAATGGCTTGTAGAATGTGGAGTTAGAGAGCTGTCTAGCAGCCTCTTGTTCATATTCAAAATTATTCATGATGACAACAGTACCTCCTTTGTCAGCCTTTTTCATTATGATGTCAGAGTTGTTCCTGAGGCTGTAGATGGCATTGTGTTTAGCGCGGCTGAGGTTATGGGGCAAGTGATGCTGCTTTTCAACAATTTCAGCTCATAATACACTGTATTATACCAGTGTAGCTGTTTAAAAGAAACTGGAATGACTGAGAATGGATTGTGATAAACTCTGAAGAAGAGAATTGCTGCCACACATCTGCTGTGGCTGTATCTTTTAGGAGGAAACATCCTTCTCAAACATCTTTCTCACAGGGATAACTGTAAGACAAACTCTTGGTTTCATGAGGATTTCAGAGGGACAACAGTCACATGGCCTGTATCTCTGCACACTTCAGTGCTACAAAAACAACATGCAAGCAGTGAGCTTCTGCTAATGAAAACTACTAGTTAGGTGTCTTATTAAATTCTGCTAGTATAAATCCACACATCACTTCAGAGGAATACATAGAAAGGGGAACGAGAGAACTTCAAAACATGAATCTATATTTTGTGAAAGCCTCAGAAAAATAACTGAGAATGATACACATTGGTAATGTAATTCTGTGATTCGAAGTTCCTCTGAGCTCCTTAGTGCTGTTGTTTGGAGAGTAGTGGTAATGAAGAAGCACATGCAAACAGAACGAGAAATGTGAGTGGGAGTATATCTGGAAGTAAATATGCCTGGGTGCTCAACGTGAATCTGATGCAGTGTGACTGAGTGGATGATTCAATATGGCTGAGCTTAGGTCAAAGAACGTACTGATTCAATACGACTCCAAGGATAAAAGAGCATGTGTATTGTAAAGGGTTATCTCACTGGATGTACAAGTAAAAGAGGAGTTGAATGAAAGAGTGAAGTGAAGGAAACTGGGGAACACATCAGAAACATAGTGGGATACTAGACGGAAAAGGATGGCCTTCCCAGAGGGGCCAATCCTGATAATCAATGGAAATTCCATGCTACAATACTGGCTTTTAAAATAGTGTCAGGGAGCCCCATCAAGTACATGACACTATGTCCTTTCTGGCTGACATGTCCCTGAGATAGAACAAGATGAAACGCTACCTTATATAACAAGTTAACCTGTGATCCTTGAAGTATTTGCAAGGAGCTATTGTGATCTCTACAGGATCCGACAACCCCAAACTAGGTTATGTAAATAGGTATGCAGAACACACACAATGATCTGTGTACACCAGGGTTATTTTTTGTTGATTTTCTTCTAAATTTGAGTGGCAACTTTTTCCCTTTAGATATAAATAAATATATATTGGAGATAGTGCAATGACTTCTCTGCCCCTTCCTGCCACTTATGACTTATAGGACTTCCTACATGAGCTGAATGATTCATCTATCTTGTATGCAGTATGTGTCTAGCTACTATAAGTAGGCCTGATTCTCCACTGCCTCACAGTTTATATAGTTAATTGACATGCCCCATAAACATGTGCTAAGCTACCTCATAATCCTACTTCAATCCCTCTGTGACGTTGCACTCCATATATTTTATGGAAATAGGCTTATGAGTGTGAATATGATGTAACTGGAATATGCTTTATACAAACGGTCTCTTGTAAGGTATCATAACAAAGGTTATAAGCTACTGAATATATTCCTTCTATTTCTACGCATGTATCATTCTTGTATCTGAAACTAGAAATATGAAGTATAACTCTGAGGTCCTACTGTAATTATGCGAAGCGTGGGCCACTGATGGTGGTTTAGAATCTTGATGGCTCCCATTGAGTAGGACAATTGGTTGTAATTGGTTTATTTACCAGCAAACCTTCCTATGTACATGTGGGCCAACCTAGGAAGAATGGAGACTAGGAGTCATCATGTTACATGATGCTAGAATCCATCTTAAATCTGGTACTTTTTCATTTAGAAGGAGGGCTGGGGACCCAGAAAGACAAAAGATTCCCGCCTTGTGCCAAAGCTAGAAAAGGGGGTAGAGCAGGACAAAGGGGGGTGGTCATGAGAAAACCCCTGCTTACCACCTGAGATCTCTGCTGGAACTAATAAGGACTTTACCAGGGGAAAGAATAGGTCCCAAACTATGAAGGACTTTAGTCTGTGAAAGAAGCTTATTGGAACATCTCTGTGAGTGAGATATTAACTGTAATCAATTTTTTAATGTATTAGGGTTAGACTTGCATGTTTTTGCTTTATTTTGCTTGGTGACTTACTTTGTTCTGTCTATTATTACTTGAAAACACTTAAATCCTACTTTTTATACTTAAAATCACTTTTTTTATTAATAAACCCAGAGTAAGTGATTAATACTTGAGGGAGCAAACAGCTGTGCATATCTCTCTATTAGTGATACAGAGGGTGAAGAATTTTCAAGTTTACCTTATATAAGCTTTATACAAAGTAAAATGGATTTATTTGAGGGCTGGATCCCATTGTGAGCTAGGTGCTTGGGTGCTGGAGACAAGTGCTGAGCTGTTTTTAGTTAAAGTCTGCAGCTTTGGGGGTATGGTCTGTGTTGCAGCAGGTTGGCATGTTTGATTTAACAAGACAGGGTTCTGGACATCCCAAGCTGGCAGGGAAAACAGGTTCAGAGGTCATTTCAGCTTATCAAGTGGCAGTCCCAAGGGGATCTTCGTGACTGAACCTGTCACACCCTCCTTTAAAACTCTCCTTTCCCATGACCCCTACAAAAAACTTGGCATGGTTAGACCACTGCTGTGCTGCAAACACTGCCTGTCTTGCTGGTTAGTATTATTTCATTTTTCTCTTGCACCCCTCAATCTGTCGGTATCCAGGAACCATCTTATTGTTCTGTGTTTATACAGCACCTAACACAATAGCATTATAGTCCAGGACTAGAGCTTTTAAGAGGCTATGGTAATATAAAATTATAATACTAAGTCAAGTGAGTCCAAAGGGGTTATAACAGGCTATCAAATAAGAATTGTCGCCTCGCTTCCATCCCTGTTAGCATTAATATATCCACTTTGCCCTTAGTTTCCACAAGTGTAAATGGCAATGGGAAGCAATAGAGCAATAGGGCTCTGAAACATGTATGCCTTCCTGATGAGAAAGATAAGGATTGATGAACTGGCTTAAAGCTTATCTATACATAAAAGTTGTACTGCTTTAATATACCACTATAGTTAGAGTAATACAACCCTCCCCTTACTATGGATGCATTTATACCACATAACTATATTGCTAAAATTGACCCCCCCCCCCCCCCTAACTTATATAGGTATGGCACAAAAAGCATGGGTAAGACCAGGCCTCAGAGAGAAAGTAAGAACTGAGCTAAAGATGCAGATGTAGTGGAATAGACTTTGCCTGACCTCCTGCTTCTTACATGTTTTAAGATGTTCAAGGAGACCTACAGTGCCCAACTCCTGCTGAAAATCAATGAAAGTTAGGTTCTTAATGTCTTTAGGCCTCTTTGAAAATTCCAGCCTGTACCTATATATTTCATATTTATTTTTCTGACAACTTGCTCTAATTTTTTATACCCACTTGTGGGAGCACATCTGTAGAAACACCACATTATTTGATTTATTCTCTATATTGTTGCTGTGTGCATTTTTAATTGTTGTGCCACTCCAAAGAACTTCTACTGGGAGTACTTAATAAATGATAGTCCTTAATGATGATTCTTTAATAATAATAATAAAAACTTAAACCAGCACCTCGGTCTCAGACAAAGCATTCTTTTAATTCCTTTTTTATGTGGATTTAAACTTTTTTGTTTGGGACCAGAAATAGTAAATACTGGTTAAGTATAGTAAAGTGTTAAAATATTTCCATCCTGATTGGAAAAGGCTAGACTGAAAATCAATTCTCACGTAAATGTACCCAGGCGCCAGGGGGACACACACGTTAAAAACTGATAACTAGGAAAGAAAAAAAGGAGTGAGATTTTCAGCTACCTATCTAGACCACAGAAATTCAGATCAGTTAGAATAACTATCCAGCCTTCTGTATATTCACACAACTCAAACCAAACCTGTGAGTCTGTGATTCCCTAGTTGAAAAACTGACTGAAATAGACTTTGCAGCTCTCTGCTCTTTCATGTTGTCATCCTTGTGAACAATACAGCAGGATGATAACATTGCCAATAAGTTTAACTAAAAGAATACAGACTGACCCAAGGGAATGTGAGTCTCTAAATTAAAAATCAAACCACTCCAAGTGCAGTGGAGGATATAGACAGAGAAACTCCATGCCCCAGTTAGATCAACAATCGTATACTTTGGAAAAGGGACTTTGTCCTTATCTCTCTGATGAAAAGCATGATGAATGTATACCAAGTGATTATAAAAAGATAAACGTTCTTGCACTTAAAATTAGAATGACAGGTTGCATAATTATACGAACAGCAGCATCACCTGACCAGTTTCAGTCTGCACCATATGTTCTGGAATTCATCACCTGTTTAAAAAAACAAAAGCACAACCTTAAGTCAAAATATGATTTTGATGTACTCTTTTTCCTTTTCACCAAGTTTCATATAACATATAATTATGTGAAATAAAATTGTAAAGAGACTAGACCCCTTTTAGCTGTGGGGAAATGGAACAATTCAGGACTGAAACTTGTATTTTTATTACCACATCTTTACAGTGCCACAGATGCTCTGCAATGTTTTCCATAATCTTCCTTGGATGGAAGGAGGAGGATGGAGGAGATATCTTCAGGAATAACATCACAGTATTATAGAAAATGAACTAAATTCTAGAGGGGCAACATTCTGGAATGTTGTCACAGAAAGATGGTGGGACAGAACGTACAGATGTATCACAAGCCTGATACATCCCCTTCCCATATTTGTTAACAAAAGGATCAGTTTAGACCAAGGGTTTTCAAACTGGGAGGTTGCAAAGTTATTACATGGGGGGCCCTGAGCCCTCAGCTGCCAATCCAAGCCCAGCTTCACCACCAGCATTTATAATAGAGTTAAATATAAAAAATGTGTTTTTAATTTATAAGGAGTGTCACACTCAGAAGCTTGCTGTGTGAAAGGGGTCACCAGTGCAAAAGTTTGAGAACCACTTGTCTAGATATTGGAACTGATGGATTCCAATAGAAATCAGGACTCAGGGAAGATCCACGGATAGCTGAGGGGAATTGCAGAATACTGTTGGAATAGAGGGGAGAAGAAGATTCTAGTACTTTGCCAGATGTTGCTTTTCATTCTCTTGTGAAGAAATGTTCACAGCTTAATCATTTAACTGCAGCCTATACGCACAAGAAACATAGATTCTAGTCCTGGACCGCTACAGAATCAAGCTCCTTAGAGGAGATGTTTAAAGCAGTCAGGTTGCAAGGAATCCTTGTTGTACTCATATCATTACCATCTAGAATAAGATGTACGTTGTGTAGCTAGCGATCCAAACCACTACCTTGCCAGCCAGTGCTGAAAACAGCCTCAGAATTGTAGTCACTGATTGAACAATGCAGGCCAAATTCTCAATGGTCAATGGAGCTGGATCAGTTTTCACCATCTGAGAATCTGGCCCAGTATCCAGTCAAGATCTCAATGAGCCATTGAGAATGCTTAGAACAAACTTGTCCTGTCTCATTCTAATTGAATGTTGGATTTGGGAATCTCACCTTCTTGCTGGCTCAGAACCCAGTGACTAATCCTGATGGGTTATTTTTTATCTTCTGTTCTTGTCATTAAGCAACTGTTCCATACTATGTGACAGATTTACAGTAACTGGAAATATAGCTAACCAATGACTACTTACAAAGTTATAAAGGCATTAAAAGGCTGCCAATAAAACTAGTAAGGGAGAAACTAGAATCCAGTTAGACTGGAAAAAACACTCCACTGTGGGGTTCATTTGTCACTGTCACAAGTGAAAAGTCTCCACTAATAAATGATTCTGAAGGAACACACAGACTGAGGCAGTCCTCTTCCTGTTTGCCTCTGGTTTGGACTTCACTAATGAACACTTTTCACAGTGATAGCTGCAGATCAGTCCCAGGCTGGAGTTTTTCACCACAATGAAATAGTGGTTAAGGCACAGTGATGGGGTAGTGGGAGGAAGCTTATGGTGGTGTGTATTCTAGGCTTATTTTGCAAAGAGAGGCCTTCATTGCTATTAATTTCTTATACAAAAATACCAGTTTAAAGGTGATTTTTTTTCTTTATAGCACAAAAGTTCTAAATTGTTTTGTACCAAAAGTGTTAGTTTCTCATTCCATTGATTTTTGACCCACTCCCTCTCTGGGGAAGAAGAAACAGGAGATTGAATATGCTTGACATTTATTTGACATAAAATAGACTATTTGTGAAGGCCTGAAGGGGCAAATTAGGCCAATTAACATGAGGTGGCACCTGGAGGATACCTAGGGTATGCTAGAGCCTAACTGCAGATGAAATTGCAAAGGTGGGGAGGAGCTGGGCAGGATCTATAAAGAGAGGAAATCCTCAGGCTGGGGCAAGAAACCTGCAGTTGCACTACCTGATACAAGAGGGAAAAACAGGAAGTTTTAAGGGGAGAGTAGGACGCAGTCCAGGGAAGGAGCAGTAAAGGCTGGGAAAGTAAAAGCCCAGAGCTGCTGGCTTGAAGGTCCCTGGACAGGAACCTGGTGGGGAGGGTGGGCCTGGGTTCCCCTACCTGCCATTGTGGGAGTGGCACAGACCAGACAGTGGGAAGGGGACTGCCTGAGATAGTTTGCCTCAAAGAGTTTCTGATAGCCTAGAAGGGGGAAGAACTTTAATATGACTTGGTCAGAGAGCTAAGCTACAAAGAGGAAAGTGCTGCAGCTCCAGGAACATAAGAGTGTAGACAAGACCTTTAATTTGTTCTAAGCTGATCAAGAAAAGCCTAGTGGGGAAGGTTTATCTCAACCAATTTAGCATGTTGAAAGCGTACACTGCCTTGTCTACACTAGACTTTCCAATTGTGTTAATTAGAACATGTCTGTTTTAACAACATGCCTTTCAATCCTACTCTAGATAAGGCCTTTGAGTTAGGTTCACCCCTACTGGTGTAAAATAGTGAAAATTGCTAGTCCATCCCACTGCACCCAGGAAGGATATGTTCTAGAGGATGGCAAAGCAATGCTGTCACCATCAGCCTCTCTGTGGGGATGCTGGAGGAAGTCAGCTTTCAGATCTAGCTGGGATACCACAGGAGCTCAGCTGGCAAAGGCCCCAGTGCCTCCCACTTTTGGCACTGTGTTGAGCACATGCAAGCTCCCAGCAGGCCGCACTAGCAAAGTAAATCTGGCACTCTGTGGCAGTTTCCCTATTTGTACAACAGGGACAGTAATACTTATTATCTATTTCACGGGGCTATTGTGTGGATTAATGGCTTCTAAAATTCTCTGAAACTATAGAATATAATTTAAGCCCCAAGTATTCATAAATACTTTTTTGATGCCACCTCCTGCAATAGTTTATGGAAGCTTTTCTCCAACCCATCTGGGTCTTGTATAATTATAATTTGGGAACAGAAAAGATGGATACCAACAGCTACACTCAACTCAGGGAATAATTAGTAACATACAACTTCAAAAAATTGAGTGATCCACTTCCACACCTGCCAAGAACTAGAGGTTACAAAAAGTCTTGAGAAAAAGCCTCTTGAGAAAATATTACTGATGAACAGTGAAGCTTCCTCATAGGGAAAGACATCTCTAGAGAATGTCTGAGTACTGCAGCACCGCTGGTTTGTTGGAGTGACCTTCAAACACTCTTATTACATGGGGAAATCCCACTGCTGATGAAAGATTAATTCAGCAATTCGTCTGGCTGCCATGCTACAAGTGGCTCCCTCAGCCAAGACTGAACGCCTTGCACCTGCTCCTCTGTGCCTGACAGACACGACAGTGCCTATGTCCTGCTAAACCTCTCATCCATGTTTTTAAAAACTTAAATCAAACGTGAAAAGTCCCCAAGCTTGTGAACTTATTATAAAAGGTATTTTTTTAAAAAAAGAGAAGTACATCAGAGTGACCTTCTTTGACTCTGTAATCAAAGCGAAAAGTCACTCTGATGTTGTGCTGTCTACATGCTGGAGGCTCACTTCTTGCTTTACCTCCCCCAGGTTCACCTGATTCAGAACCTGTCACTTTACTGAAGAGAAAAAAAATCCCAAACCACTCTGGGGAATTCATAATAGATAAACAGTGACTTACATAACAGGTACTGGGAGAAACAACTCTCGCTGTATCACATTATCATTATGATAAAGTATTATCCCAGTTGACACTGTTCTATCAAGGTTAGAGCAATTCACTGGTCTTAAGATGTTACTAAAATATCCCTCTAATGAGCATCTTATTTTTTACAGCAGTATTCCATTAACTACAGTTATATTTATCTGCAGGTAAAGGTTTATTTACTCCATTTGTGTTTCCAATTAACCCCAATTGTGAAATTATTATATTCATCAAGGAAATAATATTAAAATACATTAAAAAATCTAACCATGCTCAAAAATTAGGTGACATCTTGGGGAGGAGGACCACTTTTGTTTAAGCTTTCTGAAATGTTTGGGACTTACAAAAGTCAGATGTAGCAAAACCATAGCCAGGGCTGAATTCTGATCTCACTTCCGCTGCCATTTGTTAAATCAATGGATTTATGCTGCTATTAAGATGGTGTGAGATCAGAAGCACACTGCAAATCTGTAAACAGATATCAGAACTATAAAACTGGAAGTAAAATACAGGTAGCATCTCTCCCCAGGGAAGTATGCTACATACACTCAACAATATAGAGAACTGAGAAAACTGTTCCCAGAGTATATCCTCAATGGAAAGAAAATAAAGCTTAATACAAATTTTTTTTGTATCTTGCACTCACAGTTGGCTTAATCTTAGCAAGGCTTCGTTTTTCTGTTTCAAATTCAGTGCTTCACTTCCCTTGAGCCAAGAGGTTAAATACTCCAAACCACACAAGTGCCCTAATACTGTGAAGGGCCAGTTGAATAATGATGACTGAGAGTTGAAGCATTAGGAATGCAAATTATCAGCTAAGTGACAACTGTTAAACTGGATTTACTAATAAATTGCCTCTGTTTAGCCATCATATAGATGGAAACCATGCAAGTAGGGGAGAGGGAGAGCTTAAAATACTGGGAAAAAATGTCCGTTCATTTGTCTTCAAAGCAAATAACAGAATCACCTCAGGAAATATGCTACTGTGATCTATCGGGGGCAACCTCCACACAAGTAAATATAATAAGAATAAAGAAACATATTTAATGAAGCTGTCATGCAAAATTTAATTAATTATATAATACCATTATCACATAGTGAGAGTCCATTTGGATACCTTCTGTGAGCTATCACTGGTGGATTATGGGATATAAATTGCAAATGCCTATGTAACTTGTTTGTTAATGTCAAACAAATTATGAAGCTGAAAGAACTTGTTGAAATAGTTCCAGATATCAAGTTGATTTCTCTTCTCTCCTCCAAGAGAAAAATGTCTTTGAAATTCCACAGCTTATTTGAATTTAAATGTGATAAAGTAGATGTCATTTAAAAACTCAGCATCCTACACTCAAAGTATATTAATTCACAAATGTTCCTGTCCTTATAATGGATATTAACATGGTACTTAATCACTACAGAATGTCAAATGCTGAGATATTAATGGCACATGTTGTACCTATGATTGTTATACCACAAATACAAAAACCTGACACATGACCTCAAACTAGAAACAAACCAAGTAGAATATGGCCACCTCCTTGTGCTTGTGGAATTTATTGCTGCTGGGGGGCATAGAGTTAAACATTATAGTTAGATTTTTAAAAAGAGTTAAGTGAATTTTACGATACCCATCTCCCTAGTACATCATTGCAAAATTCACTGGGTGAATGATGATTTATTCTTTATATGCCTGATCCTCTACTACTCAATTCAGTGGGTGCAAAATCAAAGTCTATTTGCCACCTTCTTCTAAATTACTGGGTAATATCAAGCCTCTGCCAAACATGGATACTGGATGCACCACTGATCTGACTTCCTATGGTAAAATCTATGGTCTTCCTTTGTCAGTATTTTCCTTTATATGATCCAATGACATGCCAAACTACCCTGCAAGAGGTACTAAAGACAGCCAATAACTTTTACAAAACTATTAGAAACAATAATGTTCCTCTCACTCATAATACCATGTCTGCAATTTAACTGCAAGCACTTTTGGGTGGATTATATGTATCAAATTCTTTGTTTTGGTTGTCTTTAATAAAGTGGCTAACATACTTTGGGCACCATGCAAATAAATAAAAGTAATGACCATTAGAGAAATATAACACTTGCCTTGAAATGCATAATTTATTAATTTATGTGGTAGTGAGGGAACACAGATATAAAGAAAGAACATTACTGATAACCAGTTAGAAAGTTTCATTTGTTTCCAGAACTTTTTAAAATATGCATTTAATGAAAAAATACATTTCATCATGAGAAGATTTTAATATGGAATCAAATTATGTTAACTGGCTACACATGTATTAAAAGATGGCTCATCATTACATATGGTTATACATGTTTCTGATATAAAATCTCTGTTTATAATGAGATATTATGTTTTCTTGTGAATAACATGCCAGCCAAGTTGTGACAGATAATTTTGTCTTTGTGGTGCTATGATCACCATTATTTCATGAAGGGTGTTCTAGATAAAGAAGGCTGAAAGGTACAGCACTATATATTTTCTGGATTATTCCTTGAGAAGCATTGTTAGAATGGTTCCCTTTGAATTACATGATGGAACAGGTACACTCAATTGCTTTGCTCTTGGCAGTGGGAGATGTATTTCTTTGGCATGTGGAACACTCCTTTCTTTAGGATAAAAGATGCCTTGTTGCTTTTCGAGCAGTTGCTGGAATCTATATTAGTGCAAAATGGATGTAGGTTTCCAACACATACTGTTATAAAGTTATTACTCTGCTTCTTGATTTAATAAAACTCCAAATGAAAATATTTTGCTTTGGGGTTCCCTCCTTTTAATATAAAAGACATAATAGAATGCATAGCCAATAAAAATGTTAGCAGTCTCACGAGTATATTGGAAAAGTAACTAGCTTTCAGGTCCTATGATGTCTACATTTTGGCTTCAAATCCATTGGACAACTTTAAAATCAGAGTAATGGCCATTACTTCATTTGAATTTCTCTGGATTTACATCATGTACAGGGGAATGAGCCCAATATAATTTTATTTTTTCATTCACTTTTTGCTTAGTAGCTCCATAGAATTTCCCCTTCTTCCTTAATATTGCAGTGAGATGTCTGGCAGTATTTATGCTGTAGCATTTATTATTATTATTATTGATTTTATTTTATTAATGATACCTAGTTCTGATATAGTGTTTTTCATCAGTAGATCTCAAAGTGCTTTACAAAGGTGGTAAGTACCATTATTCCCCATTTTACAGATGGGGAAACTGAGAGACAGTGCTGAAGACTAGCTGCCCTCCAAATCTTTCCATGCAACACATACAGACGTTTCAAAACAGAGGTCTAAGTATAAGCTGTTCATGCTATATCAAGGACATCCTGATATGTAGATGATGGATAACTATAATGCATACTGACATATAATTTCCAAAGCAGCTAATCACATACCATGTGTGAAGTGAGTTTACTGTACCGAATTTATCCAAAAGGACAGCCACAAAGAACAACACACATCTTCTCCCTTGTGGAGTATCTTTCACAATTCTTTTCTGAAGTAACACTGAAGAGGAAAAGATATCCTATCATGAGAAGCAGATCTAAAGCAGACTGCATATGTTGAATGTTATGCAAGTGCAGTAGAACACTCAGGCTGAAATGGCACTTTTGGAATAGTAAGTAGTTTGTTTAGATAATAACAAACATATAATTTACAACTCCTCTAAGGAACTATCATCTTGCTTGATTCTGAATTGTACTCTTCCGATTAATACCTCAAACAGTTACAGGAATTCAGTCATATTCAATCCCTGACATTCCATTAATGTGACTTTGATTGCACTGACTACAGAAATAATTCTGAGAAAACCATATGTAAGAAAACCATAAGATTAAGGAAGTCTCTTTTCCCTCCTCTCCCTTGCCATCTCCCCTCCCCTGGCACTTAGCAGTAAAACATTATGCTAAATTAAACTTCATTTCCTGAACCAAAATAATGGAGCTATTGGGATATTACCTGCCATCATTTCCTATTACAAACAGATATTATTATGAACTTGTCCGAGATGTAGTATACAGAAATCTTAATTCTGGAAATCACTCTTGGGTTGAAATTCATTAATTAATAAATTATATGTTTTGTCTTTAACATTTTTTGTGGATGAATTTAGTGATTATGAGTATAGGGGACTTATCACACTATATTATACCAGGAATATGGTATATGTTTTCCATCACAATTCTTCCAATTATTATTATTCTATAATAATTATTATTCTTTCTTATTATTCCAGTCCTAAGCTTTTCTTGATGAGAGACTACAAGTCATGCCAAATTGCATAGTGCTTTTCACATCACTGAGAGCACTATAAAAATTAAGACTCTGTCATTTTCTAATTGTGCCTGATAATATTTCCAAAAATCCAGGCTGAACACAGTTCACCATGTTGACACAATGCTAGTATCTGGCACAAGATAGCTTCCAGGTGGCATGCATAGTTGAACCTAATGCACTCAACACAGTTGTGGGTAGAATTTCAACCCTAGATTAGGGGAAGAATGGCTGAAAATTGTCTATATGAGGAAGAATAATTTTTACTGGAGCTTGTCCTCACATTGTATCTTCCTTCTATTTGCATGTGAGCTGCAACCCCTACTGTACAATAGACAAACAGACAATAGAACTGTTCTTGTTTTGAGGAGGGCCAAGGTGGATGACTAATATCTTTTTTTAGATCAAGTTCTGTTGGTGAGAGAGACAAACTTTCGAGCTTACACAGAGGTCCTTTTTCAGGTCCCAAGAGATCCAGCTTGTGTCTCTAATATCCTGGGACCAATATGGCTACAAAAACAGCGCAAACTACATTATTTTGAAGAAGCAGGCTACAAGTAAATACACCTTTCTGCCCCAGCTGTTGAGTTACTGAGTGCTGGGCCATCAATGAAGGCCTGCCGCAGGCCCAGTGCTGCTAGGAGTGGAGTAAAGGGGTAATTTCCCTAAAAAGGAAACAATCTTAAAGGGGACCCAAATTAATGTCAGAAAAGCCAAAATATGTACAATACATAGTCTTAATGTTTTATATAAATTATAAATCACAGCAGAATTCTGACACAGTAGCCAAATTTTACTTTTTTAAATGCTTAAAATCCAGCATTTTCAAGGGGCTCTAACTAGCCTGTGGACTCCTGAAAGGTTAGTTTTTAAAATAGCAACAGTCAGGAGCTCCAAAATATCCACTTCTCTTCTCCCCTCCCCACAATAAGGAGATCCTACCACCTGTCCTGTTATTCTGGAATGTGTTGTTACAACAAAGAATGTCCCAGGGAGAACGGTAGACTCTGAGTGTGTGTGAGGCTTTCCCATCTTTGACCAGAGTGGCAGAACACTCTTTCACACTTATCCATTCATACTACTGAGAAGTACAACTTCAAAAGCTATGACTCAGTTATGATGCAAACCTGGTAGACTGCAGTTACTAGATTAAGGAAACTATATTCAGCAACTAAGCAAAGTGTAAGATATATGAATTTTCAGGAACTTCAGTATGTCTTTGGAGTGTGTGGGTGGGGGACGTGAGAGAGAGAGAGAGAGAGAGAGAGGGAGAGAAAGAAACACCTGCACAGGTGACCATGCTTGTGTGTGATTAGATCTTTAGTTTCTAAAACCTGGAAGTGGAAAGGGTTTTCAGGGGAACTGGGTGTGCGGGAAGAAGGGGTTTCCTTCCCAATCCTGGTTGCAGTCATTGACATGTTGAATAAGGGCTACACTCCAGTTTACATATCATGGGATAAAATGGCACATTATTCCCCACCCTATGCTAGAGTTAATAACTGTGTTTCCAGCCTTACTTTGATTCTTGGTGAACCAGCCTTTCCCTTGCTTCTTTGACTAACGAAAGAATTCCCATACTACTGGTAACATAAATAAGTATCACGTTAACTAGGAGCTCATCAGGATTCAAATGGTGGTGTAATGTGCCTTAGGAAGGATATATGTTTGCCTAGTTTCCTCTGTCTTCTCTTTTCTCATATATATAGCCATAATATGTTGGTATTTGGAGGGATGTGAATGGTGGAATCATCAGGCAATGCCTTAGAACTTGAGGAATGACAGCCTTTGTAATTTTGTCTGAGCTAGAGTGACTACAAATACTTTTATTCATAAATACCTAAATCTTTTATTTCACTAAACCATTTCCCTAAATTATATCAATCTTTATTCAGAAATGCTCTCTACTGTCCCATACTCTCAAAAGGTCAGAAAATTCATTCTTATTTTACTTGTAGAGGGTTTTGGGGGGGGGGTTAGTTCTTTTTAAGCTCAGCACAGAATTTTACATTCTGCTCAAACATAAACTAAAATATGACAAACTCAAGACTCAAAGACCAAGAAAAATAGAATGGATCAAATACCATCCTGGAGTAAATGGCATAACGCTGTTAAAGTGAAGTGAGTTTCAGCTTCTTACACTGGGGCTATATTTGGCCAAGCACTTTTAAAAAATGTATTTTTTGTCCTTTTACAAAAAAAGCCTTTTCCTACTGTGACATATTCAAGTATGGACTGACGAATAGCTGTGTCCTCTCATTTCTCTAAACTGGGGTGCCTTTTACACTGCTTTGCTTGAGAACTACCATTCCTGGGCTGCTCACACACAGCCTCTAGCATGTAAATTGCACCCAGACATAGGGTATGAGTATTGTAGCCAGTCACCCTTGAATTATGCTGCAGCGTGACACTAGAAAACTCCCAGTCCCAGACCTTCCACAGCAACGTACATCTTGTACTGCCCAGTTCTCGCCTGGACAATACAAGCTCATATAAAGTCTGTCATTTTATTCATAGAAAATGATATGTACAAATCCTGTAATTCTAAATGGAATTTGGACACTTCAGTCCAAACACACTGATTTAGATAAAACAATGAAACAAGTTTATTAACTACAAAGAGAGATTTTTAAGAGAACATAAGTAATGAGGTATAAAAGTCAGAACTGGTTGCAAGAAAAATAGAACACAACTAATGCCTAACTTAACCTAGAGTGAACTCAAAATGAAGATCTCTCTCACCACATGTTGCAGCAGTGTTACTGGATGAACTTCTTTCAGTCAGTATCCCTCCCCTAGTCCAAAACTGCTTCCTTTGTTCTTCAAGTGTTGTGGATATCATGGACAGAGAGAAAAGGAGGAATCATTTGGGGCATCTGCTTTCCCTTCTACTAGCTCTTTCTCTTTTTCAAGAAGCAGCTGCAGTTGAGGTTCAGGAGACAAAAAGGTGTGTAGATGGGAACCCCAAACTGCTTCTTTGTCAAGATGTAGATTTTTCACCCACACCCTCTTCCCTGTCAAAGAGATGCCATTTACCCAGGTGATGATCCATTTGATTTTGCTGATACCTGGCTGAGGCAGCAGCTTCCTTTTGTCTCCGGGGAACTGGTTTGGGGCTGCTTCCCAGACTCGGAACATGTCTTAGTTATACCATACAGAGGAATCTTATAACTTTACATACAATGGTGCCACCCATATTTTACCAGGACAATAGCGAACAGCAAATTATGAGTTTTCAAATGATACCTCACAAGGCGTACTTTATACAACATTTATCATAATCCTGTGACAGAGGTAAACACGGGGGTACAAACAATCACACCTAGAAAATACAAAAATAAACTTTTTATAGACACTACATTCTCACAGAGAGAGAGGGAGGTACATCGCTACCATTCGAACCTTTGGGAGAAAACTCTTCCCACTCTCGCCTGTGACTATTATAGGATGTCGAGGACTTTATCAGAGAATAGACTTGCTATTTGCTGTGTTTACTTGCATGTCATTTCTAAGAAATCTTTGGTTTAGACACAGCATAAAATCATAGTGTGTATAGACCTGTATTGACTTGGAGCGTGGGAAGGCATTAATCCCTAGGAAGATATAAGCCTCTTGCAGTTCCAGGGAGTACAGGGGCAGTTCACCCACTGTAGCAGAGTCTGGTAGTGTTTTCTCAGATTGTGATTATCACCTCTGGCTGCACTTTGAAGACCAACAACTCTACATAGCATTTGCTTCTCAGGGGCACACTAGATGCTGCCATAGGCGCTACTGTTGAAATCCCAGGACTGGCTCTTGGTACAAAGGCAAACTCAATGCAGAATAGAGTAGATGTAACCTCACTCCAAGCTAAGCTTTAATATTTTTTGTCTTCAATAGGAAGAGAATCTGCTCTTGCCCTTGACACATGATCAGACTCTGCTTCAGCTCTCTAGATGCTAAAATATACATCTCAGTGAGACAGACTTGGCAGTCAGAACTAGTGTCAGCCTTTTCAATAAGATTAAGTAGGCTGGGTAGAATTTATGTGACTGTTACCTTGAGTCATCCTACTGGGATTCTGACTTCCTTTCTCAATAGGTTGAAGGGAGGCCGGTGGTTTGACATGGTGGCTTGGGCCAGGAAAAATATTAAGTGGGATATAAAGTCAGGGAGGGTGTTCCACTCTGCTGGAGATTAAACCCTCAGTAATCAGGGGTGATTTGCTCAGTCTCTGGACATTTTATCCTGATTTGCAGGGGGTCAGGCACTGATAGTATGGGGAATGGCAACTAAACCACCCACTAGCTGCATTTGGAACTGGGAAAGCTATACAGAGTTAACTAGTTAAAGCATCCTAGAGAGCCACAGTAAAAGGGGAATCATATTATTACCATAGGCTTGTCTTCATGGTGCAGCAATGCACACTAGGGGAGTGTGATTTCTAAAGTACACCTATGTGTTGCACACTAATTGGCCCCTGTAGACACCGCTCACAGCTTCCCTAGTTCAGATGAATGTAGTGCTGTTTGAAATGGGACTGTGCTAATGCACAGCAGAGATTTTTTAGTTTGCTCCAGCAGGGTCAACACAGATCAGTTACTGTGCATCACGTTGGTTCGCTTTAGAAAACACACCCCTCTACTGTGCATTGCCTCACCGTGTTGAGAAGCCAGCGGGTACCCATCACTGCAGACATCTAGAACTCATTAGATACATTTAAAATAACAGAAACAATTACATTTCAGGAGAAAGACCCATGATTCCTTTCTCTCTCATGCTTTTATAATGCTAAATTAAAGATATTTGGGTCTATGTGCTTTAGTTCAGGAGACCCTTTCTATGATCACTAGACTTGTACTAACATGCATGCCACAACGATGAGTCTTAGACTGCAATTTGAAAGGTGCAAGGCTTGAGTTCAGAGTGATTTGTGGTGGAAGTGAGTTCCACACCCAAGAGCCTTCCACCAAGAACACCGTCATTGCTGGACCATTCAAATGCAGAGCTCTCTTCCCCCAGCTGTGTCCCTTTGGATTTTAGAAAGGTGTAGAGGAGGATGGTTAGTCCTTAACAGAGGTGTGTTTTACCCCCTCCCCAACCCCTCCAGTGTCAGTTACCGGGCTAAAGATCAAGCCATGAATATGTCCATGGATGTATATGGGTCCAAAGAGCAACTGGGAGAAGCCCAAGGTTGCCAAAATAGTCCTCAGGTTCTGGGTTTAGAAATATCTTCCATGTAATCCTGAAGTCCCCTAAGCCAATGAGTCTGTGACCCTGGCACCCGACTTGATATTAGTTCAGTAAATTCTTAGAGGAAACCAGTGGGACTGAGGTGGCTTGTGTGTCCCCTCTGTTTTATTTCAGGACTCACATGCTGCACAATATGGGCGCATGTAAAGCAGTTTGATCTAGATGTGAGTTTTTTCCTGTATTTTTTTTTCCTGCTCTATCCATGACTTGCTATATGACTTTGAGTAACATTGCAGGCAGTAGAAGCTGCAGGAGCTCAGCACTTTTGAAAGTCAGACCACTTCTCATTTAGGATCTTGTTATGGATTTCAGTGTCTAACCTTACACACCCACATTTTGAAAATGTCAGCACTTATTTACCTTGCCTTAGAGGTGAGGCTTTATTAATATTTGTAACATTCATTGAAATCAGTGCATGAAAAGTGTCACTTACATGCAAAATGTTATTATTTCCATATTACAAATAATCAACACTGAACACATTGTGAAAGCTACTGGAGGATGTGAGAGGTCTACTCAGGCTAGCCATTTTTATAAAATATGTGCATCACATGTTTGGCAACAAAGATAACTGGACCAAATATTCTGTTTCAGTAGTGTGACCAAGTGTGTTTGAACAAGGTGACCTTTTCCCACACCAACAAAGTCTTGAAGGAACATGGTTATGGAAGGCCTTCCAGTTTCAAAATATGGGCCCAAATTTCCATTCGTTGCATACACTCCCATTGAAGTCAGTAGGTATTTTGAGATGTACAAGGAATACTGGATTGGGTGCTGTTATTTATTACATTGTGGTTTTACAGAGATCTTTCTCCTTATGTTTCTCACACATCTCGTCTGTTTCCCCAAGAGTCTGCATAGGCAGCTATTGTATTGGCCACAGTTATTTTAAATCAAAGGGGATGAGGCCTGTGTGTTGCCCATACCACAGACAGAATCACCACAGCAGTAGAAAAACAAAGCCACCTCCCGCTGCTAATAATGTATTCTATTCTTGCTCTGGGCACCACACCACTAGCTAAATCCATGATCTGAATGAGAAAAACTGCTGACTCAACATGAACTGAAAGCTTAATAAAATTAAAAATGTAATGAAAAATAGGCCGGATGGCACATAGAGTTTAAACAGATTTCAATCGGCTCTTTTTCTCCAAGTTGTGGAGAAAGTTGTGAGAGAGAGTTGTTTCTCCAAGTTGTGGAACACGCTCGTCCAAGAGTTAAATGTTCACAAATTCTAGGCCTTTTTAAGAAGCAATCACTTTGCCAACAAGACACATATGATAAATGTAGGCCTGTCTCTGCTTGGCATCACTACCACCTCATGGATTAATGAATTCCGTGTCCTCTAATTCCCCCTTCTTATGCATCTTTTTTATATGAGTAGCCAAATGTATCCAGATTCATTTTAATGAATGTGAGTCATTCCCTGTATTCAGGAGGCAGGGCTGTTTGTGTTGTCAGTAAGCACACCATTAGCTGTGCTAAAAATAAACAAGCAGTACCTACAGGAAAACCTATACAGTAAAAGGACACACTTCTGAGCACCAAAAAAACAAAAACAAAAAAGCCACACCAAACAAGCTACGTGCTATAATTTTCTTCCTACTGTAACTTAAAGAAATAAGGCCACATTTCAATCTCCATTGCAGTGGATTTACTCTGGATTTTCACCAGTGTAAATGAGAGCAGAATAATGCCCTCCCAATTTCTTACAATGACATTTTAAATTCAAAATCTTGAACTATAGCACAGCCTTTGTACCAAGTTCAACCTATTTTGTAATAAAGAAATCCAAATGCCAGTGTTTTAATTTATGTAAAATAAATTACAATTCTTTCTAGCCAGTGAAACCCTCTTTCTGTGTTTTAGAAACCATTTCCTTTTTGTCTCCTGAAGATTTCAAGGTCAATTTGACATTGCACAAAATAAAGGAAACGTGTTGATATTTTCCCTGTGATGGGGCAAATTCTGGTGGAGTCTCTCAAAAACCAAGCTTATAAATCCTTATTTGGGGAACAATATGTTCTGTGATTTTTATTTCTTTGTGGGAAATGTGTAAATAGACACTGGCAATGAAATTGGATTATGATTGATACTTAGAAATTAAATGATTCAAGATTAAGCTTCTCCATGTGTGTTGTAAAAGGCTAATGGTCTCATTTTTATATCCACTGAAATACCAGTATAAAATATTGTTTTAAAAGAGCAAAATGTCCTCAGTTTACCATGGATGCTCATCCTTCTCTGTTGAGCAGTACCCAAAATCTTGGACAATGAATGTTTCAAGAACAAAAAGAAAGGACTGTCAGCAGAATATTTTTGTGAATATAAGCACAAGTAGCCAGAGATGCATCAGTTGCACAATACTTGCTGTACTCCAGCATGGCAGTATGCCCTCATGGAGTGGACATGGCACTGTGTTCTATATTCTCATGCTGGCTCTGTAATTCTCTGAGTGTGTGGTCTTCCATTTTCGTTGTCTCAGTGTTTTCTCCTGTAAACGTGGGTGACAAACTGGATGAATACTGTACCTGCTTCACAGGTGGCTGTGAAGATCAATTAGTTAATGTTTGTAAAGCACTAATCACACTGGTCACATAACATAAAAATCTGTTTGCAAAGAGTTTGCCAAAAGAGAAAAAAGGGTTTTGAATCAGCCTATCCATGTCTCTTTGTTCTTGATTGTTTGCAAACATGCATATAACTGAAGTTCCCATCTTACAGTGTTCACAAACAGTTAATTTAAGGCCTCTAACTGAAGTTAATTTAAGCTATACACAGAATGTATTACGTGAGGGCACAAAATTCATTTTGGAAAAAAGCAGAAGTTGTTTATAAAGGTTATCTCATCCATTCCAGGAAAATAAAACACGCCCTTTGAATTTAGAAACTAGTGACAGAGCTTCAATATCAAATAATCTTCCAACTATACATACAAATAGCTTGCAAATAACAATTCATACCTTAGATATGTTCATCAAAACTATTCACTGAAACATTAATAAATGAAGAAAAGAGTGATTTATCCATGAGCAATTTCCAATTAGGAAAAAAAAGTAAAAAATTGAGAAACAAATTTTGCAACTAATAGTTTGATGAGAACAGGAGTTTTAAAGATATTTAGGCCCATCAGTTGCATAGAGATATCCAGGAGGATTTTCTAAAGCACCTAAGTGTCCAACTCAGTAGAAGTTAGGTGCCATTCATTTTGAAAGTTTCATTAGATGCCTGCATCTCTAGGCACCTTTAAAAATTTGGCCCTAAATGCTTATAAAGTGAAAGGGATTATCTACAGGATTGTCTTCATTGCAACAGTTAGCGCAAGTTATTCCACTCAAGATAGCCTAGCTCAACTGAGAGCAGCCACACTACAGAACAACACTGGACCTACCCAGAGTGATTTCATTAGCAGTACAGAGTGACTGGGTAAGCAGTGTTCAGATTAGCATTTGATGAGTTATGCTAATTTGAGCTGTAGCCTTTAACTGCATCTCCACTGCATTACTTGCTGGAGCCTTAGCAGAACTGAAGCTTCAACCCAGGTCCTCCATGGGCCAGCTATCTGGGGTTTGAAGCACCACTTACCTCTAGCTAGAGAGGTGGGTGGACAGGAGTCAGGTTACAGGCAACATTAAAATGATACCTTGAGCTAGCTCTGGAGTGAAAGGCAAGCCCTAAATACCAAATATTAGCCAGGTCTATAAGCTCAAAATATTGTCTGGTCTTCAGTTTTAGAATATGCAATCTATATTTACTGGTGTAAAGTTTTGTGATGCCTCTAAATGCAATGCTCCTTGATGTAGCTCTCTGCAAAGCATGTCATATATCAAATCTCAGATGTAAAGAATGTATGCCTTTGAAAGAGAGATAAGTCTTTCCAAATTCAAATATACCTGCATCACTGACAGGTGGAGCTATAGGTGGTCATTTGAAACTTATCTAAAGCAGTGTGTATTTCAAACAGAAACAAAACTGAAGCAGATGAGTTTTTAAATGAAAACAAAGTTTTGAAATAATAAATATAACAGATACGTTGAAGCTAGGTTTCTCCCGTCTGTCTACCCATATGTAACTGTAAAACAAACAACAACCAAACTAATTAGAAGCTGGCACTATTAATGCTGTTAGAGGCCATCAGCAAAGGCCTCAGAAAACAAAATGGTTCCCTGCTTTCCATTAGTTTATTTTTAAGTAACTATTAGTTGAAAAGAGAGAACATTTTAAAAAAATAGGGCCTAATTCAAATCCACTGAAGACACCCACTGGGTTCATTCTGGCTTTGGATCAGGATCAGAACTCATAGTGAATAACTTATTTGATAACTGTTTTGCTCCTTTTTTAATTTGTGAAATGTCTGTATATGAAGTATGTTCATGAATGTATTCGTTGTATGAAATTCTGTTTGTGAATAATTCTTGTTCTGTAGCTTGGTCATGAGCAATTCATTGTGCGATTTTATTACCCAACTTAAAACAAGTTGATAAACAAATACATTTTAAAAAGAAGAACTTGAATTGCATATACCAATCATCACCGTGGCTATGCTGCTTGTTTGTATGAGACCATATATTTCTTCACCTTCTATACTTGGGTATTTTTTCTTTATTGGTTTCCTTTTTTCTTTTTTGCATTCTGAGTAGAAATTTTGGGGCTGGCTTTGTGTTTCTCTTTGTACTGTGCTAAGCACATTTTGGGTGGTACTGAAGTATAAGTAGGCAGTTTTTTATGGGACACAAATGTCGTGTGGTATGTCTCTATTACCTGGCTGGATGAATAGAACTCTTACAAAATTAGGATCCCAGTGGAAATTCATACATCTAATTTGAAGTTAACTTTTCACAAATATTTTGCAATATTTAGCACTTTGGCAAACCTTCCTGCCAGTAAATCCACTTGCTAGAAGATTAGTAGAAAGTGAACACAGAAGGATGCAAACCCAGTTGATAGGAATTACATTAAAAATGTAACTAAAGAATTAATGTGATGGTATTTTCCCAGCCCCACCTCCCAGCCTATCCTCTTAAGGCAACTAAAAAGACTATCTGGCCTTAGACCTGTGAAACACAAGCAGCTTCAGAACATGACTCCTTGTATTTAATTTACTTTCTGACTGCTTTGTCAACAAACTGGCTCCCTCTAGGTGATTCTAGCATGTCCTTGGAAAAGTTGTAAGACTGGTTCTGCAACATAAATATCGTCAATGGATAGTGTGACAGATTTACTGCTTCTTATTCCTATTCTAATCGCTGCCTACAATGTCACCCACACTTTCTGTTACCTCTCTTACCAGAACTTCCTGAAGCACCAACATGAGTCTTGTTATTCCTTTTGAAAATTGTTCCTTTGCTTTCCAGCTACGTAGCACATGGGCCTCAGGTGACCTTGATGACATAAAGATAGAAAATATGTACAGCAACAAGCCCTAATGAGTCATGTGAATGTTGCTGCATACACACTGACATATTACTTGGAAAAGGTGCTACTACACCTGTCCTCCTCAGTCCAGTCACGTCCAAGTGATAGCATGACACAGGAACATAGTTAAAGTACCAGCTCCGCTACAAAACAGAAATGTGGCAAACAAGATAAAGGAGATCCATTTTGTATCAGAGTCCCCAAAGGGAAGGGGGAGTTGTAATGTAGACAAGACCATGCTATCTTCTATCACATTTCCTTGCTTTTTGCTTCCTGAGTTAACAAAGCAAATTCTATTTCCTGGTCCAAGCCAGGTCTCTCCACCAGTGGATCTGCACTAGTCAGTTGCAGTAGGTGGGAGCCAGTTCCTGGAACTCCATTGATACAAAAAAGATATTCTAGTTATCATAGTTCCAATATTGCACATTCTGCTGTAATAGAAGGTTTTAAATCCAGCTACAGCATAACATCAACAGGCTGCAGTAGAAATTGAGCTCTTTATCCACTGAACAAAGCACGCTTAGAATTGGTCAGAGAGTGAATAATGTTGATCTGAGGCAGGGCTTAGATGAAATATGTGCCAGAAGATGCTGAAGCTTGAAGCCATGTTCCAGCTGCCCAAACAGAATTCAAAACTTAAAATGGATAACACTTGAATCCCTCATCATGGACTAGGTTTAAAAGTTGCAAGGATGAATCCTTCCTTTCCTGACATTTTCTTTAAAGTTTCTTGGACTATGGCAGAAATTCTTTAAACTCAACATGAACAAAACTAAATTAACTATTTTTACCAAACTGGGTGACTTGTGAAAGTATTTTTCATAAACTTTCCTCCTCAGAGCCACATGCTCTGTTTCCCTCTCCACAGACTCCTTACTGTGAATGTGAGGGCTGCAGTTCACGAGACTAAAGGTCAAATCAAAATCGTGTGATGCAATAAGTGAGGGCAACACTTTGGCCTTCAGCTGTATCTTTACTGTGAGATGTTTCACCATTGGCATACGTTGCATCATAAGGGCAAAAGTGTGTATGTGTGTGAGTGAGAGAGAGAGAGAGAGAGAATTACATTCTCTGCCCAGAGGTGATAATTTTTTTTAACCTTTTCAGCAATAAATCCAAGTAGATAGATATTTTCTAGAGAAAAGGACAAAAGAATTGGCCAGTCAGTGAAATCTGGAGAGGAATGGGTTGTAGTTTTATGTTGGGTTTTACCCAGTCACTAGTTTGAATTATGGGAAATCCTGAAAGAGCCACAGCTGCTCAACTAAAATGGAAACTTGTGAAATCACTCAACACCTCAACACTTTACAGTGGGCTCTAATGCATGTATCATTATAAATCCTGAAATAACATACGCCATAAATCGCTCTGTTCAGGGCAAATTACATTAATAATCACCATGGTTAAGATTTTCAGAAGCAACTTGTAATTTTGGCACTTTCTAGGTGCCTGATTGTCAGAGGGCGGATGCTCAGCACTTGCTGAAAGTCAGGCCAGTTCAAGATGTTTTAAACCAAGCACCAAAACAGGGACCACTTTGAGAAATATGAGTTATCTGACAAATATTTGGAACAAACTTTTGCGCATTGATCCAATATTCTGCTTTCTCTACATGCATGATTCCCACTTTGACTTCAAAGTACTGCTCACGTAGCGGGAAAAAAATCCAGAATATCAAAGGGTACATCTACAGTATGAAATTATATCGAATTTATAGAAGTCGATTTTCTGAACAAATTGTATATATTCGATTGTGTGCGTCCCACTAGATGCGCTAAGTCGCGAAGTGTGTTCACAGTACCGAAGCTAGCATCGACTCTCAGAGCGGTGCACTGTAGGTACCTATCTCACAGTCTCTACCGCCCATTGGAATTCTGGGTTTAGCTCCCAGTGCATGATGGGGCAAAACCATTCTCGCAGGTTTTCCTGGGTGCATCTCGTCAGTCGCCCCTCCCTCCATGAAAGCAACGGCAGGCAATCGTTTCACACCTTTTTTCTGTGAAGATGCCATATTGCTTTCAGAAGACAGTACAGTAAGGCTGCTTTCCAGCTCTCCTGGTGCCATGAATCCACTTCGCAGGTCCTCTTGTCCTTCTGGATAAATATCTATCCTCATCGCATCCATCGCTTCCACTGGCACTTTGCTCTCCTGCTCTTGCCTTCATAGCAAATTTTTCCATGTTGTCTGTCATAGGCTCCCAGGAACATGTGTTCTTCCTCGGGAAACCGTCGTCATCTACTGCTTCCACTGTCACTCTGCTCTCCTGGTACCATGAATCCACTTCGCAGGTCCTCTCATCCTTCTAATTAAATATCTATTCTCGTGACATCCATCGCTTCTGCTGCCACTCTGCTCTCCTGCTCTTGCCCTGATAGCGAATTTCTCCAGGCTGTCTGTCATGGGCTTTTGGGAATGTGTGTTCTTCCTCAGGAAATGTGCACAGTGCTAACCGTTGTCATTCACCGCTTCCGCTGCCACCTTGTGCTGGCATCTCCTAGCCAGGTTCTGCACGTACTGCAGGATAATGCGCAAGGTTTTTATAATGCTCACAACAGCAGCAGTGAGCTAAGCAGCCTCCATGCTTGCCATGCTATGGAATCTGCATGGGTAACCCAGGAAAAAAGGCACAAAATGATTGTCTGCCATTGCTTTCATGGGGGGAGAGAGGGGAGACTGACGATATGTACCCAAAACCACCCGTGACAATGTTTTCCCTCCATCAGGAATTGGGAGCTCCAGAATTCCAATGGGCAGCAGAGACTGTGGGGACTGTGGGATAGCTACCCATGGTGCAAAAATACATGAGTCAATGCTAGCCATGGTATTGAGGACGCACTCCGCCAACTTAATGCACTGAGTGGGGACACACACAATCGACTGTATAAAATCGCTTCCCAAAAATCGACTTCTATAAAATCGACTTAATTTCATAGTGTAGACATACCCTAAAGTAGGAAGATAATTAGAAGCAGCATTTAATAGGGAAAAACGTTAACACACTATAATAGAATCTCTTTCAAAATTGCCTAAATCAGTATGCTTTCATTGTGTACACTTTCTTTGCAAAGTTTGTGTGTGTGTGAATATATATCTATATAATATTAATAGTTTGATAGCTTTATGATTGCTTCACTTTAGCATTTGAACAGCTGTGTTTATTACAGAGCATAGTATTAGCATGAAGTACCATAAATATAATTTTAAACAGAGAGAAAGAAAAGGCATCCCTGTATACTATAGTGATACAGAGTGGGGGAAAGGATAGCTCAGTGGTTTAAACATTGGCCTGCTGAAGGTAGGGTTGTGAGTTAAATCCTTGAACTCTATTTAGGGATATGGGGCAAAAATCTGTTGGATGATTTAATTAGGGATGGGTTCTGCTTTGAGTACGGGATGGAACTAGATGATCTCCTGAGGTCCCTCGAACCCTGATATTCTATGATCAGGACCAAGCAAAGGATGTTGGGCCAGTTGTTTGATTTGCACAGACATAGTCACACTCAATAAACCTTTGGTCCTGATGCTGAAAACATTGCAATGAGTGAAATTACAGAGCCCAAAGGTGGACTGTGGTGATATTCTGGAAATATTTCTCACTAGAAAATGAGATATAAAGATATTTTAAGAAGTATAAATATTTGATTCAAATGTCTGAAAGAAAGAATGACCCAGGAAATCAGGGGACTTTAAAAAGGGGATAGAATTTGCATAAAGCACTTTCTACCAGGCTCTCATTGAAAACAAAATACTGTGATGGATTATTATAATAAAGTTCAAAGACAGAGTAGCTGCTCTTCCACATTAAGTGCCCATCAACTGACTGGATTCTCAATTCAGCTGCTGTTTTCCCATGTAATGACAAAAGATTTCCTATAGTGGTGCTTTCTGGACAGGCAGCACTGAGCTAGCTGCCATGTCACTTCTGGCATTACTCTCACTGGAAGTGCTGAACTCTCCTGAAACTTGAGATGAACCAGTCCCAGGAATTAACCCTTATTACACCACAAAGTAAGACAGCAAATTAAAAATATGAACCAAGGATGGGCCAAGGGGATAATAATGTCAACTATTTCCCAGGAAAAAGGCAAAAAAGCAGCAGCCTGTTTGCACCTATCACTGTGAGATGAAGCAATTAAATACCATGTATGGAAATTATTTAAAAGATGTTTGTGTTGATATATCTTCACTTTGGCCTGTTTCATAGCAACAAGCCATCGTCTAGTCCAGGGGCCTAGCTTTCTCTCTAAGGCAAGGGTGATGCAGAACCATACCACAGGAGCAGGATTTCTGAGAAGCACTATACAAGAGGCCCAGTGCCTCCAGGAGCTTTCAGGAGGTCACTGTTATGCCCATTAACTGAGGCTGTATTCTTCAGCCAGCCAGATCTGCTGGCCAGGAGAGGATGGGGAAAGGGCCGTAGCTTCACTTTTTCCCCGTTTCTTTGGAGGTAGCTAGCAATGCCAGTGCTGCTGTCCAGTAGCAATCCTTGAACTCACGGGAGCATAATCCCTGCACAGTAAGCACAAGGAGCAAAGGCTACTTCTCACTGACTTTTACGTACTCATATGGTGTCTAATATCAAATGAGACTAATCAAGCTTTAATAAGAAATCTGTATGAACAAAGGAAGACAGTTTGAATTAGCAGTGTTTTATTCAAACCAAAGGTATGCCCCTGTCCCTTATACATTTTTCATTAAAAATAAAGCTTCCGTAAACTTTTAGCAATATAGGTAGGGTCCTACCAAATTCACAGTCCATTTTGGTCAATTTCATGGTCATCAGATTTTTAAAATTGTAAATTTTATGATTTCAGCTATTTAACTCTGAAATGTCACAGTGTTGTAATTGTAAGGATCCTGACCCAAAATGGAGTTCTTGAGGGAGGGGTCACAAGGTTATTCTAGAGGGGGTTGCGGTGCTGCTAACCTTACTTCTGTGCTTCTGTTGATGGCCACTCTGCCTTCAGAACTGGGCAGCTGGAGAGCAGTGGCTACTGGCCAGGAGCCCAGCTCTGAAGGCAGAGCCATCAACAGCAGCAACACAGAATTAAGGATGGCATGGCATAGTATGGTATTGCCACCCTTACTTCTGCATTACAGGTGGGTTGCTGCCTTCAGCGCTGGGTGTCTGACCTACAGCCGCTGCTCTTCAGTCACCCAGCTCTGAAGGCAGCACAGATGTAAAGGTGGCAATACCACAGGCCCCTAAAATAACCTTGCGACCCCCCTGCAACTCCCTTTTGGGTCAGGACCTCCAATTTGAGAAATGCTGGTCTCACCCATGAAATCTGTATAGTATAGGATAAAAGCACATAAAAGACCAGATTTTACGTGTGGGAGGGAGACTAGATTTCACAGTTTGTGATGCATTTTTTACAGCTGTGAATTTGGTAGGGTCCTAAATATAGGAGATTTCATATTTATTGTAGCTGCATGGCAGCCAGGCTCTCCATAAGCATGATTCAGTGCTCTCCAGAGAAGCCTCGTGGCCTTCAGTGTATGAAAGCAGAATCTAAGAACATGCAGTGAGTTTCTGGGTCGGCACCCAGATACCATGGTAAAGGTTCATTAACAACAAATGCACAAATAGAAAAGTTAAAAATGTTGGTAGATAATCTATAGAAATCTGAACTCTAGTAATGCTGTTGACTAAAAGTGCTGGGTTTCTATAGTGCAGTTAGTGGGATCCTACAGCTGCTGGACCACTGCCTGAGTCTGCGTGGAACTTGGCAGGATTTCTGTACACTTATATCAACAGTTTTTGGATCGCTTTACTAAGCCTGAGATGAGAGTACCCAGTTTCGCAAAGTGCCACTACACTTCACAGTTGATAACATGAAGGCCAAATACTGTCCTCAGTGGCATACATGCCTAAGCCCTGAAAATGTGGTTTAGGAAGCTTTCTGTTGGCAGTAATCCACACCCCTCCAGCAACCATGCATATGGTAAAGTAGAGAATTGTGTGGGTGGCAGCTATTCCAGAAGCTTCGAACCTATTCTACAGGAAACACATTATTCTGAATGATAAAACTTTGCTTTAAAATAGCAGTCAGGCTGACAAATAAACCCTCAGCTGTTTTTAACATAAAGATTGCCACAAGTTCCAATACTCACTGGTTATTTTTTCATTTGTTTTTTAATTTTATTAAACTCAAGACCAAACAGATTGAATCTTGGACACTATGTATATGCAAAAGGTATATTATTCAAGACCTGCTTTAGTCCTCAAAGTTCCATTCATGTTACTGAACGTTCTGACTGTGGAGTGACTGAAGCATTGTATTTAAGGCCAGATTTGTCCTGCCAAGTACTGGGCTAGTGTCACCAGGAGCATTCCCTCCCATCTCATGTGCCAGGCAGTGTTCCAGTCCCTATAATAAGGATATGCTAACCCAGATAGTCTCTCTCATATTTCTAACATCTTCAAGTAGTCCTCCACCAAAAATTAGTCTAGACACTGGACTTTGGGCCTGATCCAAAGCCTTTTGAAAGAAATGAACAGACCCGCATTGACTGCAGTTGGAATCAGGATCCAAGAGCTTGGGGAGAAACACCTCAGCTTTGTGTTTCCATGTGAAAAATGCACAGTATACAAAAAGGACTACTAGAATTAATGCTCCCCCAAGGCTTTGTTTCACCCTGTGCATGGTTGCTGGAGGAATAGGGGTACAAGCTTCCTTAGCCTCATTGTCAGAGACTAGGGAGCTGCCTGCATGCATCTAAGGACAGTATTTGTCCTTCAGTTTTTAACACTGTCAACCGCAAAGTATGGGGGTCACCTGTGCAAAGTTAGGTACTCATACCTCAGGCTCAAAAAGGGATCTGTGTCGGGGTATGCTTGCTCGCATTGGTACTGGAAGAATTAAGTCCTCCCTTTGGGCTGAGGAAGCCACGCCCCCTGGGCCCTGCTAGGCATGCTCTGGCTGGACACCAGGTATAAAAGGTAGCAGCTCAGCTGATTCAAGGTGGACCCCCCAAGGAGAGAGGGTGCACACTGGATGCTCCAGCCTGGAAACTACTGAGGCCCCAGGCAGCAGAAGCAGGAGATGCCAAGTCCCAAGTTAATGCCCAAGCTCCTCCAAATGCCCAAGGAGCAACGGCGCTGTTGAGAACCACTAAGCCTAAATATTATAGTGTGACCCTCACCAGCTGAAAAGAACTGCAAACAGCTCCCTTCAGAGACTATTAATTTTTGCTGCATGAAACAGCTGATGAGCGATGCAGTGCTTCTTTTGAGAGATGGTAGTGCCAATCCAATTCTATTTAAAGCCAGTGGAAAGACTCTGATTGCTTTCAGTGCACCAAAAAGCAAACTACGGCTCTTCCAATCCCGGAGAGTTGCTTTTGGTCATTATTGACTATGGACTGGTGGTGAACTGGTGACAATTATCGGTCCCTGTGCCTGCTATTCTGGAAGATACATAGTAATTAGAAAACTATCATCTAGCTATCTACACCTGAGAAGAAAATGAATTAACCATTACCAATAAAGAAATCGACACTAGACCATATATGTGATTGTTCTAAGTTTATCATGCAATTGTGAAAATGGTGTTAATGTAACATATATGCACTACAGCTGTTCATTATGGGGTGCCTAAATCTCTCAATACATGGTGATGAACCCCCAACATAACTCAATGTCAGAGTAGATGAAGCAATCCGAATCTAGCATCTGTTATTCCGACCTTACCGATCTCTTCAACATTTTTAAGTGAGCAAAGCAAATGTCCTTTGGTTGCCATCGGATAGATGGTGTACACCGTTCATACACCATTTGTCACAAAGAGTATTGTGGCTGAAAGTCTAGATCTAATGGCAATAGAAAGCTGTAATAGCTTCAGATGCTGTAGATGACATGTATATGGAAGTAGTGAAAAGAGTTCCTTATGTTCCTTTATTGTATATACACATTTTTCCAACACTTTTTTAGTTTGCTTTTCCAGAACAATAGGAACATCAGACACATGATATCAAGTTTCTTATTGCTGCATTGAAGACATAGGAAGAACAGATAAATTAGCCAGTAAAATCTTGTATGCATATGCATGCATGCAAAGTAGAACTATTATTATTAGAACTGTTATTAGTAAATAAGGGCTTCCATAGTATTTTTGAGTTCAAAACATTTTACAAACATTAGCTATTCTATTTCAAAGAATAAAGTCATATCTGTCCCAGAAAAAGCTTTATTATTTCCAACTGACAAAATAATAGAATAACTGAGATCACACAACTGACACAGCTGTTAATGTTACTGTCAATCCAGAAAAATATCGATCATTTTCATGGCAAAGGTGAATAGTGTCTAAATTGACAGAGGATTATTGAAGGTATCAGTTATTTTAATGTGCCATGTTTTTATTGTTTTTAATTGTTTTGAGGCCGTGAAATGGGAGGGTAGAAGGCAATTCCTAGTGGATAGTACAGATTATCACAATTTTTGTCTGCATGTTCCTCCTACCTTTTGCCTTTCAGGGTTATAATAGCCTATCTTTCTAGGTTATGTAGTATGTTTATTAGATGAGCCTGCCAGGTTTAGAAGATTTGTGTTGTATGTGCCAGTACAGTAAGCACAGCTGGTTCCAATATCCTCACATCACACATCATCCTGTCCTGGTCTCTTAAGGTCCTCAGCATAATGACAGAGGTGCCAAAGAAACAATAAGAGAGTGACAATTTAAAAAAAAAAATCCAAACAACCCATCAACAATTTAACAGCAGATGAGTCAATGAAGTCTGTTTGAGTTATGGCTCTAACGAGTGCGACTACACTCAGCATTACTATCCATATGGGAGTCTGGAACTTGGAAGGAAGGCTTGCAAGTACAAACCCGCCTCCTCATCTCCCGGCTCCTGAGGGGAAAAAGAGGACAATTCTGAATACACAAAGCTATCTCAGTTTTATAGCACAAAATTTTGAAAATTTTCTGCACAGTTGTGTCATCTTTGCAAAGTGGTCCTGATAAATTCCAGGGACTACAAAGGGGAAAAAATGGCCTGTCACTGTGTAAAGCATCAGGCCCAGAACCTCAGCTGAGAATGAAGGTCACATAGTGCAGGAGGTGGCCTTTGTGTTCCCCCATCCTCACCTGGTTGTATGCCAGCCGAGTTCTCTGATACAGTGCAAACCTCATGCTGCTGTTAGTTAAACTTAATACCAATGGACCCATCCAGGAATCATCAGGGAATAGGAACACTTTAGCCATATCCGCTGCCCTGGCAATATGAAGGGAGTAATGCAAGAACTGCTGTTTCATTTCTTTCCCACCAGAAGATCCCCCTGCAATAAAACTCTTCTCTTATGGCTGACTATAGCAGCTATAGAACTGCTTTGCACTGGCAACGAGGTGTAAAGTCTCTGCAATGCAGAAGAGAATCTGAGCATCAGGTCATAGAATCATAGGACTGCAAAGGACCTTGTGAGCTCATCTAGTCAAGTCCCCTGCACTCATAGCAGGACTAAGTATTATCTAGACCATCCCTGACAGGTGTTTGTCCAACCTGCTCTTAAAAATCTCCAATGATGGCGATTCCACAATCTCTCTAGGCAATTTATTCCAGTGCTTAACCAACCTGACAGTTAGGAAGTTTTTCCTAATGTTCAACCTAAACTACGCTTGCTTCAATTTAAGCCCATTGCTTCTTGTCCTATCCTCAAAGGTTCAGGAGAACAGTTTTTTTTCCTTCCTCCTTGTAACAACTTTTTATATACTTGAAAACTGTTATGTTCCCTTTAAGTCTTCTCTTCTCCAGACTAAACAAACCCAATTTTTTTTCAATCTTCCCTCATAGGTAATGTTTTCTAGATCTTTAATCATTTTGTTGCTCTGCTCTGGCCTTTCTCCAATTTGTCCACATCTTTCCTGAAATGTAGCACCCAGAATTGGACGCTGAACTCCAGTTAAGGCCTAATCAGCGCAGAATAGAGTGGAATATTTACTTCTCATGTCTTGCTTACAATACTTCTGTTAATGTATCCCAGAATGTTGTTTGCTTTTTTGCAATAGAGTTTAATAACTAAATTTATACTTCACAGTGTTACACTGTTGACTCATATTTAGCTTGTCATCCACTCTGATCCACAGATCCTTTTCATATATGTATGATCTGGTCCTGCAAATAGTTTCTGTTTATTCTGGCATATTGTCTCCTCCCTCCCTATACACTTCCAGTGGAAGTACAAAGTAGGGAAAAAGTGACATGCCCATGAAGCAAAGTTGTCAGCAAGAAAAAAAAACTGCATGAGTAGTAGGGTGACCAGATGTCCCAATTTTATAGGTACAGTCCCAATTTTGGGTCTTTTTCTTATATAGGCTCCTATTACCCTCCACCCCTATTTTTCACACTTGCTTTCTGGTCACCCTAATGAGTAATAATACTGTACTTTGGGTTCTGCTTTTGAGTGAGCCAAACACTGAATAGGTTTGAAATAGAATCAGAGGGGTAGCCGTGTTAGTCTGGAATTGCAGAAGTAACAGAGAGTCCTGTGGCACCTTAAAGACTAACTAAAGTA
>ML677326.1:67326248-67713187 GCA_007922305.1 Dermatemys mawii
GTGCAGGAGAGTGGGAAAGGGGACATAGAAATTCACCATGGTTGTCCCATCAGCTATGAGATGTTTTGAAGAGATGCAAAGTGTGAGAAGGCACTGCCTCCCAAATCAGCAGATCATAGGGATCTGTGGCTGTGATGGCTCAGGGATGAGCTACATCTCTGATCTTTCTGGTGGACACTATTTCCAAGTGACAGGCTTCAATATACATTTTTCTTGGAGTGGAACCCCATAGTTCACCCTACTTAAGTTTGGATCACCAGGTTACAACACACCATATTGCCACCATCGGCCTCAGGTACCGAGTGAATGGTGGCTAATACTCCTTTGTAGTCCCTCACGAATGCACACTGTCATGTGACAAGTTCCACTACCTCACCTCTCTCAGACTAGAACCCACAGTGTGGATAGCAGGGTGGCAGCAACTGATACCTGCAATGACCGGTGGCTTATTAAAGTGACTCAAAACAGCTCCTTCTAAACAGATGTATTGTTCATTGGCCCAAAGGTACACAGCAAGCAGAGAGAAAGGCCTAAATCCACAATAGGCTTGGATGCCTGCAGCTTGCCTGCAGCTCACCACTTCTCTCAAAGGTAGATAAGCCCAGTGGTCTCCAGTACATTTCCACCATTATTTCATTTTCTGTTTGTCTATCTCTCTCTCTCTCTCACACACACACACACACATACACACACACCCCTCCTTTGATTTAACTCCAGGCAGACAGGTTGTTATCAAGCAGGTAAACTGAGGCACATGATATTCAATCAAATATGCAGATAAATGCCATATTCTCCACAATGGTGAATAGAAGTCCTCACCCCATAAGGCAGAACTTGCTGTGTTGAGGAACTATCCATCCTGCCACGCTGGGCCACCATATTCACTGGCAACTAAGCAGGACTCATTCAGGAACTTTGTTCCCATTGGCTCAGGGTTTCCTCATCATGCAGTAGCAGTTAGAGAAATGTCCAGAGCACAAACTGCTTGAAGTAGAATTGACTCCTGATTGGACTGACACATGGAAATCTGTGGAGTCAGCTACAGATGATGTTGTACAGGTAATTAGTCCTTTTCTCCTTCTCTTTATGTCCTTGGCCTCACTCCCAACATGACTCTGAGCCACCTTCATGAACTTGTGGCACAGGAACATCTGGGATTGTCAGAGAATTATTCTATAATAATGGTATTATCTTCTTTTGGCTCCTGTGAAGAGCTCTATTGATTCTCAATCCCCTGTGTTGTCTTGTGGATTCATAAGAGGCACAGTCTAGACTCAGAAGTAAGACTTTATTAGAACCAAAGCAGACGTGCATAAGGCAAAGGAGGGCAGTGCCCTCCCAGCTAAGTATCTGGTGAAACTGCCACTAGACTACTTCCAACTGGTTCCCACTAGTCCCCGTCCAACTCCATCTAATATTGCTCTGCTCTTAAACACACATTAAATACTCCTAAGATCTCCCCTTTCCATCAAACACAATCCCAAACAATTTAACATTTATACTCTTTCTGTATAAATGTCATATCGTATTCAACTTTGTTAGCAGTGCTCAATGAATCTGTCAGGTGCTCTGCACAGCCTATTAGATCTATGAGGCACCACTTCAGTTCTTGCATGAGCTGAATCAGCAGACTGCTCTGTTTGCTGATCTGAAGGATACTCTGTTGTTTTCTCAGTGCTTTGTCCTGTAGCTGATATATTGCCTCCTTATCCTGCTCTTCTTCAGGAAGATTCAGATGTCTTTTATTCTTCTCAAATATGTCCTTTAGGAGTCTGTACTTCATGTGATTGTGGGGTAACTTCACAAGTCACTGAATCCACACTGCATCTCTAGGCTTCAAAGGCTTCAACACACTGTACCCTTCATCATAATACATCTTTTGCTGACACTTACCATATTGTTTATAGACATCTACATCAGTATTGTTCTGAGGGATTATTACTAAATTAAGGAGTCTTGTTCTGAACTTTCTACCAAATAATATAGCTGCATCTGACAGTCTATGATTCACTGGCACTACTCTACAGTTCAGTATAACCAAATATGGAGCTATACCAGTCAGTGGCCTCTTTCAAAAGTCATTTACAATTTTCACACCATTTTCTACAAATCCATTGGATTGAGGATATTTGGAATTTAAAGTTACATGCTTAAACCCATACTGCCTACCATTTTTTTTTAATTCATGCCCATCATACTGTGGATGATTATCATTCCATGCCTGGAAAATATGGATTTTATAAATGTTATAACAGGTTTTATGTGGCATTTGCTAATGAAAAAAACAATGAGAATAATAATCCAATGAGAATAATAATCCAAAATGAAAACATAGTCTTCACCTACATATGTAAATAAATCCACCCCAATTTTAGACCGTGGCCTTCACTGTTCATTGTTTATCAACATAGTCTCTTTTTTCTGTTTAGGCTGGTATCTTTAAAACGTTTCACACATTTTAACAGTTTTCTCTATCTCGTTGTTCACATTTATGGCCAACAGAGTATCTCTTTGGCTCTGCATTTACATTTCTTCCCACACAATTGTCCTTCATGTGTTTTTGTGAGCACATCAGCTTGTAACATCTCAGGCACTACTATTCTATTTCCTCTAAACAATATGCCATCAACAACACAGTTCTGCTTTGAACTGGATATATGGACTTGGTATATAATGTCCTGGCCACCAGGTCATTGCCCTCTGTAAAGTGTCATCATTAGCTGTAGCTTCAGCAAATTCAATCTACTTGTCCTTTGAGACCAGAAAATTCTTTTTTTTTTTTTCTGTTAGGTTAACATGCACTATGTCGGATTCCGTCTTTATTTTTATGAAATGCTCTGGACAGCATGTCCACTATCCCCACCTCTTTTCCTGGTTTGTATACTATTGTTAAACCATAGAATTGAAGCTGAAAAAACAGTTGTATTCTGGATGGAGTGTCAGCTAGCCCCTTCTTTGCAATTGATTATCAGAGGATTATGGTCTGTTTCCGCAACAATTCGTCTTCCATAAATGAATGCATGCAATTTTTTTTTTCAACCATGCACCACAGCAAAAGCTTCCTTTTCAGTTTGGACATAATGGCTTCTGTTTTTGTAAAAGCCCTGGATGCATACACCTCAGGTCTCCAATGGTCATCATATTTTTGCATCAATGGACAATTTGGTCTGCCTTCTGTCAAAATACCTTAGGACAAGGGTTTTCTGAATCGATTGTTTTAAGTTATCAAACTCTTCATCCAGCACCTCATGTCCGTAGGCTATTCTTTTGTACGAGTACATGGAAGCTGTTGGTTTGTACAGCCAAATTAGGTATAAATTTACTAATAATTAACCATTCCTATGAACCTCTATTTTACCTCCTTATTTTCTGAGTGTGGCATATTTGTTATAGCTTGTGTTCTGATAGAATCAATATATACCCCTTGTCTCGTTTAACCTTCCTCCTAATCAGGTAATTTTTCTGAGCCTGAATTTACATTTTTATTTTGCTTCAGGCCTACTGCTTTAGACCCATCCAATGCTCTCTTTAATCTGTAATTATGTTCCTCTGTTATGCTGCCCAGATGAGATTATCATCTATATATGCTTTTGTGTTTTCAGTTTCCTCAATATTTGCTGTACAGTTCTATGAAAGACATCTGGAGTAGATTTTAGATCAAATGGTAATCTCAGAAAACAATACCATTCATAATTTGGAGCACCTCTCATTTAAGGGAATCTGCCAGAATCCAGACAATGTGTTTAAAGTAGTAAAAGACTTTGCACAAGCAATATCTCAAAAAATGTCTTCCCTGGTAGGTAACTGAAAAGGTTCTCTTTGATATATTTATTAAGCTCTTTAGGATTTAGGCATAATCTCAATGTTACATCCTTTTTTCTACTATTACTAATGAGTGCACCCATTTTGTGGGTTCTTTGGCTCTTCTAACAATGTCTGTTGTTACTAAACAATCCAGATCTTCTTTGAACTTTTCTCCCCTCATACTTAGACTAATATTTCTAGGGACATGTACAATAGGACAATTTGGTTTTGTTAGTTCAATTTTCTGTTCAGTTGCTAGTTTTTCTGTGCCTCTAAAAACATCCTGATACTGTTCCTCTATGCCTGTGGCCCTTATGTCCTCTACCATGTGAATTCTTTGTATCAGCCCATAGGTTTGACATGTTTTTAAACCCAACAGAGGTGCTCCCTTTAACTATCACAAAGTTTACCTATTCTATTTGATCTTTTGTCTTTACTTCCAGTACTCATGTACTAGTAGGAAAAGGATCTCTATTATAAGCTTTCTATTCAACCTGTTTGCTTACCTTGTTCCTTGTTTTTTTCTTCAACCTTTTGGCATTAATATCTGAAACAACCTTTACCTGAGCACCAGTGTCAGGACTTTTATAACCTATTTGTAGGTTATAAAAGTCCCTTTAGTCTCTAAGGAAATTGTCCTTTGATCTGTTCCTTCCTCTTCATATACAGCTCCTACATAGAACACCTCTTTTGCGTTGCTGTCTGTGCTCTTTTCCTGGATTTCTGCATCAGCATGCAGGCTTGCTTCCTCTTCTGCAGTTGTTTATCCTCATTGCAGACTTTGGCAAAATTACTGTATTTCTTACAAATATTGTAACATTCACCACAAGCTGGGCATTGCTGAGATCTGTGTTTGTGTCCACATCTTGTGCAGTCCTAGAAGCCGTCCCTTGCAAAATCTCGTGCTTTGCTTTTTCAGGCTTCTTTGTGTTTTTGTTCTGTACTGACTTACTGCTTGCCAGATTTTTCTTCTTTTTCTGCCCTCTCTCTTGTTAGTCTATCCAGAGTGAAAGTTTCCTGTTTTCCTTCCATTATTTTTATTCAGTTCAGAGTGATTTCTGCTGCATGACCAGTCTTACTGCTTTTTCAAAAGTGAGCTCCATATCTTCCAATAGGCTTTTTTATTGTTGTTGTTTGAAGCTTTGGATCTCTGATGCCAATTACAATTTGATTCCTTACACAGTAAATGAATCTGTTAACTGTTCTCAGTGGCAAGTTTGGCTCCTTACTTTCAGCTCTGTTAGGAATTTTTCGAAGGTCTCTCCTTCCTTTTATCTTCCAAGGTGAAACTTTTACCTTTCAAATCTCTCACTTTTTAAAGGTATACAATAGTCCTCAAATTTTTGCTAAATTGTGTCATAACTTACTCTCTCTGCCTGATTTAGTTGCATGCTATTAAAGACAGCAATTGCCTCAAGTCGTGCAATGTTTAAGAAGATTGTTGGTTTCTGTTGGTCTTCTTTCTCACCAAAGCCAGCTGCTTGCATATATACATGTGAACACTCTTTGAATCTCTTCCAGGAGTTTGCTACATTATCTGAGAGTTTCAGCTCCTTGGATGCTTTTACTTGCTCTAGCTTCATGATAACTCCTTTACTCCATTACACAGTCCTCTTTTGTCTGTCCTCACTGATACCTCACTCTGGTACCATGTATTGTCTTATGCAGTCATAGGAAGGAAGGCACAGTCTGGACTCAGAAGTAAGGCTTTATTAGAACTGAAACAGTTATATAAGACAAAGGAGCGCCATGTGCTTCCAGATGTGTATCTGGTGAAGCTGCCACTAGACTGTTTCCAGCTCATTCTGACTAGCCAAATCCAGCTCCCTCTAACTTGTGCTCTGCTCTTAAACGCAGTGTGTTCTCCTAACATGCTCCATTTGCAAAAGTAGCAATGAGAAACAGCCCCAATATCTTTTATTATTTACAGTAAGTTCCTATGTGTACCTATCCTCCCCAGCATGAATGTGTCACAATTCCACAAACCACCAATGTCCACAAGAGGATTGGTTTTAAAGATAAGCCACCTATTCTTCATGACTAAGGCTATGATTTGGTCATGAAGGTCATGTCAGTCACAGATTTCATTATTTTCAGTGACCTCCAGGACTTCAGCCTGTGGCAGTAGGGAGCTACGGGGAGCTGTGGCATACTCCACTGCCTTTGGTGGCCCCTGGAATTCCAAGCCGCTGTGGATGTCAGGGGAACCTCCAAGCTCCGAACCCCTGAGCTCCCAGCTACCCCAGCCCCTGGAGCTGTGGACGGTGGGGGAATCCCACAGCTCCCGGCTGACATGGAGTCGGGGGCACCCCACAGTTCCTAGCTTCTGTGGGCAGCTGGGGACCCCCCGGAGCTGCAGATGGCAGGGGTGCCCCACAACCCCAGCTGCTGCAGGTGGCTCATAGCCCCTGAACAGCTGCCCCACTTCAGGTGGCGGGGGACTGCAGATCTCCATTTTGTCATGGATATTTTTAGTAAAAGTCATGGACAGGTTTTGGCTTCCCTGAATTTCTCTTCTTTGCCCATTATCTGTCCCCGACTTTTACTTAAAATATCTGTGACAAAATCGTAGCCTCAGCCATGACAGCATGACAGGGAGGCAATTCTGCTCCAGCCTCAAATCTAGTCAAAAAGGCTAGCCTAGGTTTTCAGAATACTGTAGGTTCCTGAATCTCTGGTGAAGCTACTTCATGTGAGGAATGATATATAGTTTCAGCAGTTTCAAACTGCCAAAAATGTGGTATTATTTTTAAAAGAGGAAACAAATTAATTAAGGACATGAGAGGTAAACGAAACCATGTCATGGAATGAAACCCATAGTTCAAAAGCTCTTAATAAATTAAAATGAACAAAAGCAATTTGCAGAGTGTTTTATCTATGTCACTATGATGAGGTTTTATTGCTGTGATATCATAATTTGACTGTCTTTGACCCCCTTCTCTTGGCAGCTCTTGCTCTAAAAACATTATGCACAGATCATGCCAAATCACAAAGCTGAACGCCAGAGGCCTCCTTTATTTGGGCAGTAATCAAGGGGACTTGTAGGTTTACATAGAGATGTACATTTATTTTCCATGGGCCAAATCTTGAAGTTTTACTCCTTGATTTCTGTGTGGTTAATGTCTGAGTAAAGAGATCAGGATTTGCCCCCCTAATTGCATAGTTGTGAACTGTTTTCAATATTTCCCCGAAAATGACCCCCGTTTATAAATGTATCCTGATTTTACATTGAATTTTTTCCTTCTCTCCTGCCCTTAAGGATAACTGAATTCCTATACATGTTTGTACTTGCAAATTCATAGATTTATAAACTCATGCCACTTTAATCGCTATTAAACTAGTCTGAAGTCACGTAAGGCCAACTATCCACAGTAAAATGGATTAGACAAGCCAGTAGATCAGATATAGAAATTACTCTGGACACTTTTCCTGTCTACTCTTCATGCATTTAGAGTACTAGTTTCACACAAATAAGATTTGTCCTCTTTAATTCCTTTGTGATTAAGCACATTCGCAAATAAAATCAGTTCTTAGAGAATCATTAATGTGAAGTACAGCAGACAGTGCTCTTAATTAGGGCTTTTCATACCCACTGCATCTGTTCCATAGTAAAATTACTTACATGTTAATTGATGACTTTATTTCAATTTATTCAGCAAAATCTAGATATATAATTTTCATAAACACCTTTAAGAACTTCTCAAGTGTAAATGAAATCTCATGAAAAACAGAAGAATATTCTTTTAAAACCAATCTGCGAGTATATAAATGTTTACTATTTTTCTTCCCTCGGTATTTATTAGAGTACAATAGAATTATGCAAAAAATCTTGACAAGTCTGTGGTGATTTTACACATAATGGACATAGAGTCCCTTTACACTGCTCTAGTAGTATATTGCAGCCTTAAAATGTGTGTAAATTACATTTAAATCCATTTTGGACCCTTTATATTGTCAGAGTGGCATAAAAGGGGCTTTGGATAAAATAACAATAAGGCCTGTTCTGCAGATTTTTCAGAGAAGAATTGTGTTTTCAGTTCTTCTTAACACTTCTAAAAGTTAATGCCTGACACATAGAGAGACATTAAAACATACATCAGATTATTAAAATGAACTGCTGGCCGACTGAAAATGGTCATAAATTAGTTTCTTATGTATTAGTAAAATGGGATGGATCAAAAATTTTGAATATTGGGTTAAAATTTTATATCATGTATAAAATCTCTAGTCAATCCATAAACAAATAGCTAGGGTAACAAAACTGTTGATAAATTTATTATTTTAAATCACAGTAATTTCTGCAACAATTGATAATTTCATTTTGAGAATAATGCTAAAAACCCATTTTGCAAATCTGAAAGTTTAGAGGGGCCTTAAAAGGGGTATAAATTACATTGACACCCCCTCTCCGCACTTTAAGGCCCTTTACCCTGCTAGATTAGTGTAATGAGGTCTTTGTATAAATTTTAATCTGGCCCAATAGCTTTTTAAAGACAGGAATAGCTAAGGTCTCCATGATACAAAACTTTAATCATGTAACTGTCTGCAATACTGGGCTTTAGTTAGCACTTACAGAGATTGTTTAAAATAATGATCATCCAGGAATAAGTTTCAAATTCTAGTTTTCTCCAATATATTTTTGCATTTCATTGTAGTGATTTTGAATGGAGTGGAGACAGAAGAGCTAATTTAGTCACACAGCATTACAGCACAGGTAGTGAGATGTGGACACCTATCTAACATAGACTGAGACCATCAAGATTAAGTTTCTTTTGCTAATAAGAAACAGCACTTTCTGATTGTGAAGTACTTCTCATTGTGAAATGTATGTGGAGATGAGATTTTTAATAGGGACAGGTGATGCTCAAAAGGTTCATACAGATACAGGAAAGCATGCAGAAGTTCAGAAGATTATCTCAAGCGCTTAGTTCACAGAGTCAGGCTGGACAACTAAAGAGATCCACTTTTTTGTTGTTGTTGTTTTTCTTTTCACAAGATTTATGGCATGTCCTTTCTTACTACATTTTGATATGTGTGTTCCAAGCCCTGGCTGACATAAGGAAGAAAAAAGCTTTCGGAAAATAAACATAAAATCACCAGCTAAAGTTTGATGCAAACTTTTTGACCCTTCAAAACAGATTCAGGTTTGTTTCAAATTTGGTGTGCCATATCAATGCTTAAACCTGCCCATGCCTGCTACTCTATGAGTTAGGGGTATGATTCACTAGCTCTCATCGCACTAGCATGAGTATGAATAGCTGTGTAGCCCAGGTAGCAGTATCAAAGGCATGGCTTAGCAGTACTGGGTATGTACCCAGGGGATTCAAGTGGGTTTGTACTCAGCATGGTTCAGCTGCTGCGACCTGTGCTACCATGGCTACACTGCTGTTTATACTCATGTTAGCCCAATGAGAGCTAGCACAGATATGCAAGAAGAGGAATCACATCTCTCAGTGTAGATGGTGTCTTTAACTGCTTTGCTATAGCACTTTGGGCAAAGCTGAGAAAAGGCAAGAATAGGCTCCGGTAATCACCACTGATAGTCTCCCACCTGTGGGAAGGAGTGGGGGGAGGGGATAATGGCTGCGATGTTAGGGAAGCAGCAGGAAGATGGAACCGCTGTTGATGGTTTCTGTGGCAATGCAGCTGCTGCACCTCATGGCTGCTGTGTAAGTAACTGCATAGTATTATTATAGGTGAAGCTAGTTGCTTCACCTATGGCTATGGGTACTCAACTGTCATATGACCCTATTTGCAGTTGTTTGTAATTTTGTGAAATTTTAATCATTTGGTCCATAATTTTTCATGCTGGGTGTCTGTCTCAGGCTGATTTTTTGCCCTTTTTTTTTTTGTTGGTCAGCCACTTCTGAAACAAGGCTAAGGGCAAATATATTGTTTTGCCCATGTTAAAAATAGTATTGAGATCTTTTCTTTGAAATGTTCTAGCATCCCCTCAACGTGGAGCAGGGACTTGAAATTTGTAGGGAGAGGGTCCCTTCATGCCAGCGTGTGCCTTTTGTCAATCCTCTGAAAATCCACCCAAATTAGACCAAGTTAGGAACTGAAGAATCATGGTTTGCTCTTGCTCAGTAGAGACTTCTTATATTTGTAGCTAAAATCACCAAAGTTTCCTTCCGCACAGAGCATGCTTGAGTCTCTGAAAGTTCCTAGTGCTAACCAGACCGACTAAGCATTCACCAGTCCAGGAATAAGGGGGGCCAGAAGGACTTTCAGATGGACTTTTATTGCCCCAGCTGCTCTGATCTGGTGATGGGTCAGCCACCAAAACCAAAAGCAGGGAGCCTGTCTCTTCTGTGTTCTCAGTGATCCCTGCCTGGCACCCAGGCATCGTGGAGGAGCTAGCCATTTGATCTGAATGCAGAGTGGACAAAAACCAGGCCAACAGAAGTGATAAGAGAAGACTGAGACAAGGAATCTGGTGAGACTAGGACTGGAGGGATGAGAGAGAAACTATGACTGGAAGTGGGAGAATGGGACTGACTGGTCAGATAACCTGGGACTCGGAGCTGGGGATTGGGGTCTGCAACTAGATGCTGGTGAGGGAAATTGGGGGAAGGGGACTGGGAGCCAGTTGCCTGAGGAAAGGAACTTTGAGACTGGATGAGGAGCTGGCAGGAGAGAAAGACTGGAACTAGTTGAGCAAGGAGACAAGGATTAAGAACCAGTGAGGGGAACGGGAGGAGAGAGGAAGGGAGAAAGATGTGACAAGCAGCTGGGATGAGAGATGGAGAACTGGCATTGGCTGAGCAAAGAGACTAGGAAAAGACGTCATGGAAGTAGTGAGGAGACTGAGATTGGATAAGAAAACTGGGGAAGGAGACTGGGACTGGGAACCAGAAGGGAGAGAGAGATTATATAAGAAAGTGGGAGGGGAAAACTGGGACTGTCTGGGCAAGGAGAGTGGAAATGGGAGGGGAAAAGACTGGGAGTTGGAAGGAGACTGGGACGTGTTCCCAGAGACTGGCAAGTTCACAGGGGAGATGAGGATGGCTGTACAAGGAGACTGAGCCTGAGATGGGACTGGAACAAGGAGCCGGGGTGGGGAAGAGACAGAACAGGGAAAGGTTGGAAGGGATAGGACAGAAGGAGTAATACTTGGAAGAAACAGGCAGAAGAGTCTGTGTCCATTAGAGAACACTCCCCTCCAGATCCTAAAATGGAATCCAAGATTCCCGAGTCTCACTATTCCTCCGTTAACTGTGAAACCCACTGGGAAAGTGTCTCGTTGCCCTGCAGTCCTGGTCAACTCAGAGGATGACAACATCTATTGCTATCATTTAGTCTATTAGATCAAGTGGCAGATGTCTGTGCAGTACATCTAAACATTCCAGTCCCTTGATGACCCACGTGGTTGTCAATAGGATACCACATGGTGAAATTTCTGGGTTTTTTCAATTTGTTTTTTTAAAACATAGGAAACAACACACAAAAATATGTATTAAAACAATTATTAAGATTGCAAAGTCAAGCACTTAAAAGTTAGGAAATGCCAGAATCAGGGCTGCCTGTGCAACCTTAGTTCACCCTCTTTTTAAGTATTTTTAGTCATAATTTATGAATTGTCTTCAATTAGATGATCACATACTACTGTTTGTTCTACATGGTCCCTTCCCCATTCAGTACACAGGTTGGACTTGCTTTCAGCATGAATCAGGCTGGTCTGAGGAAGAAGGCTGTTGTCCATAGGAACTGCACCTCATTTGTTGCAAAAGTTGGAAGGGGTGTGTAGTGAATGAGGAAAGAGACTGCAGCAAGAAAAGGAAAGGTCTCATGGTTAAGACATTTGAATACTGTATTAGGAAACTCCATTCTATCCCTTCCTCTGTCACAGAGTTCCTGTGTGATGCTAAGCAAGTTACTTAAACCAAACTTTGTTCAGGTGGTCATTAATTGGATCTGATTCACAGAAGTGCTCAGTGCTCATAACTGCAACTGAAATCAATGCGAACTGTTCTTGACTATATAAAGTGCTATATAATGCTAAGTGTTTTGAAAAATTGTCTCCTGGATATCTCAAATTAGCTACCCAAAATTAGTGGATACTTCCGACAATAATCTCTCCATGCAACAGCTCCCTATCTGTAAAATGGGACTAATATTGTGATGTATCTGCAAAGCAGGGGACTACAACTCCAATTAGCTCCCCTGCCCATTGCACTCCCCCGTCCCCTGACCAGAGAAAGGTCATGAACCAGGAAGGGGAACCATATAGCAGCAGGGAGCTAGAGAGAAGCTAGAGGAACTGTGAGCAGAGCTGCATGTAGAACAGGTTGTGACTGTCTGATGGCACAGGTGGGTGCAGGTCTGTGTGGGACTAATGAGGGAGCAGCAGAAGCTGGGATGGGAACCAGTGCAAAGAGTCCTCCATGAGATACTCTGAGCCAGGCTTGGAAACCTGCAAATGCTTATATCCTTGAATAGAGACTGAACTGGAGAAGGCACCCGAAGTCATAGGCCTGAGGAGCCCTGACTCTCAGTTGGACTGCCATGGGTATTCTGATGGTTTGAACTGTAACTGTTTAAGTGTCCTCACCTAGAGTGTTTGCAGCCTTCCCCTTTCTAGCAACTCTAAAAACCTCTACCTTAGCCATGTGTTTGAGTAGTTATTAGAACCCACCGGGGTTAGCTCCTACAAGTCTTGGCTGCTAAAGCACCTACAGTGCTTTCCTCCAGGTCCTAGTATATTGGGCATGCTACTGGCAGCTGAGGAGTTTGGAGTACAGAGTAAACCCCAAAACTATAATAGCTCCCAGGAGTGTTCAGAGGATAAACTAATTATCTTGATGTAGCATCACATTACTATCTGAATAAGTGTCATGGAAAAGCCCATGTGGAAATTAATAATTCTGTCTTAAAGATCATAGTTTGTCTAATATAGGGGTCAGCAACCTTTGAGAAGTGGGGTGCAGAGTCTTCATTTATTCACTCTAATTTAAGGTTTTGCATGCCAGTAATACATTTTAACACTTTTAGAAGTCCCCTTTCTATAAGTCTATAATCCATAACTAAAACATTGTTGTATGTAAGCTAAATAAGATTTTTAAAATGTTTAAGAAGCTTCATTTAAAATTAAATTAAAATGCAGAGCCCCTCAGACCGGTGACCAGGACCTAGGCAGTGTGAGTGCCACTGAAATTCAGCTCGCGTGTCGCCTTTGGTACCTGCGCCATAGGTTGCCTATCCCTGGTTTAATATATACTGTAGTAAATAAGGCATAGGGCTCACAGTGAATAAAATATAGCAGCTTATTTATTATACACCATCCACCCCAGGAACTGAATAAGACAGCGATTCTTTGGAAGAAATAGTATGTGATCATGTCATTAAAGACTGTATCATAATGCATTCATTCAAAATGGAGAATTAAGGTTGCAGAGGCAATTTTAATTCTGATGTTTCCTATCTTTGGAATGATTGACTTTGCAACCTTAATAATATTTTTTTCAAGATAGTTTTTGCGTGTGTGATTTTTATGACTCTTGCATGTTTTCCCCACTTCTTGTAGCTCTTACTTGTTGCATGATTTCTATCATTTGAATGTAACATTTTTTGGACAGGACATGTATCTACCTTTAAGTCTAGAAAGCTGGTGGCACATTTTTAGGCACTTCAGAAATGTATATGATTTTGTATGACAGATGGAATATAACTTGAGAAGAGCAAAATTACAGTACTCTTTTCGTGTATTAAGTGTTAGTACTAATGAAGAAGGGAAGAGAAACAAAGGAAACTCGACATTAAGGCTGGATAGTTGCTAATCAAATGTTTCCAAAGTTTTATTTGAGGCTCTGTGTGTACGGCAAGAGAAAATGTAATCAATATATGTAACTTTCTCCATATCAGTGTAACTTAAGTTGGTTAAGATTGTGTATGAAGTAGTGTAGGGAATGACAAGTTCTGAGTTGTATGAGAAAAAATGTAATGGAAAAGAACTTTATTGAACTTTGAAGGAGCATTTTACAACAGGCATTGTTTGACATCTAAATCCTGAGGCTGTTGCAACTGTGGGTCCTTGTTCAGGCTACTGAGCACAGAATATCAGGCCTTTGGCTAGAAGAGGTAGCCCTCTAGGCAGTGCCAAGGTAGGTTATGCACTAAGCCTTTGAGAAAATTGAAACCCAAACAATGACAATCAACAAAGACAGTGACAAATGGAAAAGAAGTGGGGAAGAATAATGACATTTGGTGCTGAACCATATGTGCGTGGTATGAAAGACATGACTGAATTGTTTTTGGTGCTCTATTATTCTGACATTTAGAATGAGGCAAATTTCCATTTCCATTAATGTGCTGCCAAATAGAAGGGGAACTGTCGCAAATTTGAGACTAAAGAAAGCTGTTCCTCAAACTTGTACTAAGCATAATCAATTTACTCACTAAGCAACAAAATATTATAATGTATTATAGAACTGGTTATTATTCATTATGCCTTTTGAATAATATTATATGTATGTGATGATATAAGCTTTTTGGATCCAGGATTATGTCTTTGCACATATTTGTACACCAATTAGTACAATGGGGCCCTGATCCTGATTGGTCCTTTGGGCACTCCTGTGATATAAATATGTATGTTTAATAAGAACTAATAGTGAAGAATATAACACAATATGAAAGAAAGTATTGCAAAAAATGTTTTAAAAGCTCAATAACAACAGAATGAGGCTATATTTGATTTATTTATCTGTTATTTCATTCAAATGGAAGCAGAGGGGCCTTAGCCTCTCATGTCTGCATTTCTGGTCACAACTTCCAATTTGATTCAGTTTGGTACAGAGTAGTGAAAGAAATTCATTGTCCTCAGACGCTTGTTCAATGATGTATGTGAAATGGTTTGTTGGAGTTAAACTTCTTAGACCAATGTCGACATCACTTTTGGCACCTTTTTTGAGATTCTCAGAAAAGAAATCAAGACCCTCTAAAGTCTGAAATATATGCATGGGGCAGTGTGATGAAGCTTACACTGTTGCCCCTTTATCTACCTGTTCTATGGATAACAAGAGAGATTCACTTTCCACTTCAGTTAACACAACACCTTTCACAAGCACTATAGTCAGTTTCTTTTTTCTTTCTTGTTTAAGATGTATCCTTTGCAGGAAACTATAGTAAGCATGTCAACCTTTTCAAAGCCTGCTTTTCTGTTTGTATTTGTTAAGGTTCAGGTTTGCTGATCACTCATCCACCCACAGAAAATTAGCCGCGTTTGGGTAGAGGATGTTCAAGTGAAGAAAGCTGAAAAGCCCTTGAATTTTCAAAGCATTACTAAGTGAAGAAAATAATAGCTGTGGGGTTTGTTTTTTTTCATTTCATTCATTCCATTTTTAAATGGATGAACAGTTTTATACAAAATGAGAAAAGATTGAAGGTAACAAGCCCCAGACTCAGAATTCAGGACCCGACTTGACTGAGATATTCCTGACTCATTCATCCCTGTTACCTTCTGTGTCTCTGCCTTTCTGTTGGATGACCCTCCATGCTGTAGTATGCTGAAATTCAGGTGTTCTATTTTCAGTGTGCTTAAGAACCTCCTGAATCAATGGTACTCTCTTGACCTTTAGAGCAGCGATACATGTGATGGATGGGCCCGATGACAGGTACAATATAAAATCATTAGCAACATCCAGTGATCAAAAGAGAAGAGATAAAGGGATGATTTTTCATAACACTTCTCTATTTGGGTTTTCTTTAACTCATTTACATTTTTCAATATGACTCACTGGATCTCCGATGCTGTGGATATGGCGGGTCTGATGTAACTTCCAATGAAGCCAGTGGGCATGCTTCCACTGACTTTAATGGGAGCTGGTTCAGGCCCTATGTCAGTACATTCTTGCATAAACTGTACATGAAGTTTTGTCTTTCTGCTACATTTAACAGCATTATTCTAGAAAGTCCCTAGATGCTGAATGCAAGTTTTTACTTTCTGTGGAGTGAACTGTGGTGAAATATCTTTCATTTCACTCAGGACAATAGAAAATCGTCCACCCCAATCTTAGCACCAAGCTCTCTACCCTGCTATTTCCCTCGAGCATGCTGAATCATAATTCCTGTCTAATACCAAGTTCTGCCACCTTTATAGATTCTTGGAACACTTTCCTGACATGTTGCAACTTCATTTCTTTGCATGATTCACAAACTCTCTCTTTTAAACATACAGTGCCTGATCCTATCATATGTGGGGTTTTTCTTTTTCTTCTTCTAATTGGGAATAACTTCTTCATTCCTTGTCCATGACATTTTGCAAACTTTGCAATATTTATTTTCCATCCTGCTAGAAAGGTAAAGGTTAAGGAAAGATACAAGAGCTAAGAAGACATTACCAATTTACTAAAACAATTTATTACTAGATGCCAGATTGGCAGTCCTGGAACCTGAAGACATTAATTTATCCCCAGAGCACATAGTACAGATATTGAATGGGCAGTATGATATTGAAGAGCTAGTTTTCCCCAAAACATCCCTTCAACATATCTCGATCCTATGCCGAAGGATTCAACTCCTACTGAGAGGTTAGCTCAGTCTCCGTGCCTAATCGTTTTTTAAAATTTGTATGTATTTATTTATTTATTTATTTTGCATTTAAAGCATAAAGACACATTTAACCTTAAGAGGTTAAAAACTTTTCTTATATAAAAATGTTAAAGGTATATAAACTGTAGATTGTAACATTTGGGCTACATTTAAATAATCTCTTCTGAAGCATAAGTATGGTACAGTAGAAATTAAAAATCTAAATTGTTAGGAGGAAAATAAACACTGGAGGACAGGAAGAAAGAACGAGAAAACGGAGGGAGGAGATATTATTAGTCATATCCTGGCTTCTCTGCTAAGACTGCTGACAAAGGTACTAGTTAATGTGCCTGTTGCTTGGGAATTGATAATGTGAATGGTTCTCCAATGGGAAATAGACTGAGACCACAAATTTATTTGACAAGAGCTACAAAGAAGCTATCGAGTCGTAATAGCTTTTAATAATTACTGTCCTGGTCTGGATTTTACTTTTCACTTCCCCTTGATCCCCCCGGATAGTTCTCTGATCACTTACTTAGACACTGTGTACGCTACATTCTTCAATGGGCCACGGATGTCTTATTGTGAATTTTGTCACCAGTATCCACGAGAACTTCCAAGTTAAGAGTTTACTCCCTTTCTTTCTGTGGAGTGGGTGCAACACCTCAAGTCTGAACCACAACCTATACATAAAAAGCTTTGAATCCCAGGTCACTGAAAGTATAACTGGATCTTGAGGGTCTGTCTACAGTGCAATAAAGCACCTGTAGCTGGCCTGAACTCCTACACTGCAATTTTATAGCTCCTTAGCCCAAGCCCCAGCCACTGGTGTTTTATTCACGCAGTATAGAAATACCCATAGTGAACATAAGAGAGGCTGACACAGTCTAAGAGTAAGGGCTTGTCTATACACAGACTGGGAGCAAAATAATTAAATATAACTCACATCTTTATTATTTTAGTGCAAGTCTATGCATGATTGATCTGGTTTTAGGCTAAAGTACTTTATTGCAATATTCCTTAAATCAGTAAAAAACTAACTTAGGCCCAACTGAAATTGGACACTTTTAAATCACTTACACACCTAACTCATGGACTTTCTACTGGAGTTGGGCACCTAACTCCTTTAAGCACTCTGAAAATCTCACCTGTAAAACATTTTGGGATCCTTCAGAAGCAGAGATTATGGCAACTCCACATATAAATCCTCACTCTCTGGAAAACATTTTCAGTCAGCTAACACAGGTCATTGTCTTCTCAGTTGTTTCTCCTTTTTTAGTGTTTCCTTTATCATATGCATAATAAGTAAACAGTTTTCCTGTATCTGCTTACAACTATGATTGTATTATTTCAGAAATAATTTATAAACATACTGTGTTATTCTTGTGGCCCAGTATTGTCAAGGAAATTTTATTCCAAAATCAGATACATATAATCAGAAGTCCCACATTTTGAAGGACCAACTTGTGTATGAGTTATTGAGTTACTGTAGAAGACACATCGTTCAAAGATTTTATTTTTCCACTGGATACTTAATGGAAAGCAATTAAAATAATTGTTCCCTTTCTTTACGTCCAGTACTGTGCTCTCTACTTGAGTTACTTACAGACTGTGTGCTAACTTCACCCCAGTTTGGAAGAATTCATAGCACTGAATATTCATATGGCATATATGATACAGACACTGAACCCAATTTAGTAAATGAATACTTGTAATTTCACCAAAGCCCCTCTGAGAGATTATTATGCAGATTTATGAAGGAATATTGCTGAAGCAATTCTTGGCTGTGTTTTCAGTCACTAAGGACTTAAAGTATGTAAACCTAAAATAATTTCAGACTTATTTACTGCTGCTGCTTTCATCTTCTGAATTTTCCTGCCATCATTTCTCTCGCTATTTTGTATTCAACATTCCCTCCGTTGTCCTTGCCCTTGAGCAAAGAGCCAGTGTCACAACATTTACAAGTGTTGCCGAGTTACTCCCAACAATATCCTTGCTGCCATAGTGTCAGCAATCTGTTCCACCCCTATTGCTACAAAATTGCAATACAGACACAAGGATGCAAGGACATAGGCATGCATGCAGTACATTGTCACACAGAGATATATAGACCAGGAGACAAAGCAAACTGTGAGCCAGATTTTGACACCCTTTGTCAGGATGAATATTACCTTATTACTTGCTTTGTGAGTATATATAATCAATGCAAAGAATGGGATATTTCAGCGCCAGGCTGAAGGGGTCTGACCCTGAATCATTTTTGAGTTTGCTTTGGCATTCAGCTAATTTGCTGTAAATTCATTTCTGCCCTGGTGATTCTTCAATACCATGTCATTTTAAAAGGACTATAGATCCACCCATTTTTTGCAGTGACCTCCAGAAACCAGCATATTGCCACTTCAGTTTTGCTCCTTTAATTGTCAGAGTAAACTTATTACTGCTTTTCAATATTTAAAATATTTTAATATCTAATAGCCTATTGATCTCTTTGTGAGTTCTCTTACATTGCTACCAAAAATGAAAAAAGCAGCTAACAAATATCCCATAGTTATAACCAATCTCATATCGCAGCCCTGCAGACACAATTCATTAAGGAAATGAGTCACCATCAGCCTATCTAAATTTGTTGAAGGCACAGGGCCAAATAATGAAGTCTTTGCTCGCATTTTATTCAATCATTCCTGAGCAATGGGAGTTTTGCTGGAAGGAAAGACTGAGTTAAAGAATTTCAGAATTAATCTAGTGACTTTGCAATGCTACTGTAAGAGTTAAATCTAATATACTGTAAATATCATGCTTCTCAGGTTTCTTGGTATAAAATACAGTACCATATGTTAAAAGGAAGTGAATCTTAAAGGCCAACTTCTGCTCTTGGATTCAGCTCTCAGTGACTTCAGTGGTATCCCACTGCAGTGGAGGCTGGTGACATCTGCAAATGGGTAAGCAAACATGACAGTGCCTCTATGGGGGATCTGGGAGAACAAGCCAACAGATGATTCCTGAAGTATTTGATGTAAATTGCTGCAATATGGTTCTTTTCTTTTTACCCATGTTTTGCATCTTGAATATGCACATGTACATACTGAACATCTGGTACAAGTTTGTATATAATAGGACCGGCTAGGTGTCACATTACTGAAATTATCTGGGATCATATAGATCATTGGTGCAACCAAGGTCCTGTAGGGGCACCAAATCTTATGTAAAGAGGGTCATATAAGGAGTTCACAACTAGGTTGTGGTCTGCTGATTATGATTATGCTATCAGTATCTGTGTATCATTTTTGTAGTTGAAGTTATGAATATTGGGTCTGTACTGTCTGTCTTTCCAAATATTATGCTTTGCTTCGGGAGTGAAATTCCAGACAAATTGCTGTTAGCTCCACCTTGGCCTGCTTGATAGCCCATCAAAGACCATCAGCTAGCTGACCCATTGAGAGAGGGTGGACACATCCTGTGTCTTAGCAAGGGGGCAGGGATTGCCCATGTGCCTCAATACTCCATTTTGCTGTAAGTTTCCACAGCAAAAGACAAAGAGAATTCCTGCACCTGGGATAAACTATAAACAAACCTGCTGCAGCCTCTGCATTTGTCTTCAGTCTTCAGTCCTCCAGTCTCTAGCCTCCAGCCTTGCTCCTACTTCTGGATGGGAATTCTGGCCAAAGGATTGATGACCCATTCCTCCAGGGAATGTATTCCAGAAACTTTGATTTGAACCTGCAGTTTATTCTACAACTGATGCAAGCCATTACTGCATGTATTTGATTTCCTTTAACCATTTATAACCCTCACCTATATCTTTTTCCTTGTATAATAAACCTTTAGATTTTAGATTCTAAAGGATTGGCAACAGCGTGATTTGTGGGTAAGATCTGATTTGTATATTGACCTGGGTCTGGGGCCTGATTCTTTGGAATTGGAGAGAACTGGTTTCTTTATTTGGGATATTGGTTTTCATAACCATTTGTCCCCAGGACAGGTGGCTGCTGGTGGTGATACTGGAAAGCTGGAGTGTCTAAGGGAATTGCTTGTGTGACTTGTGGCTAGCCAGTGGGGCGAAACCAAAGTCTTTTCTGTGTGGCTGATTTGGTTTGCCTTTAGGGTGGAGAAACCCCAGCTTTGGACTGTAAGTGTCCTGTTTGAAGCAATTTGTCCTGATTTGGCATTCTCAGTTGGATCCCACCAGGAACAGCACCGTCACACTAGGTCTATGGGCAAAAAGGTAGACGGGCCACACTGGAGGGCCATATTTAGTTTCCTCCAAAGAAGGAAGAGAGAGACAGAAGAAAAGTGAAGACAGGCAAAGATGGGAGGAAGTTGCAGGAAGGAAGGAAACAATAACTGGAAACAAAGAATGGAACACAACCTGTTTCCTTCATATTATGCTAAACAACAAAATGACTTGCAAAAATAAGACAGACATACCATTTCATCTAGTGTTTTTCTGCAAATAGTATTTTGTTTCATAACATTCTTCAGAGTGTTTCCATACCTTTTTCCTCTACTTTTTCTTTTCATTCCTACTCTCATTATTCATGGGTTTCTTTTTTTTATTCCACCTTTATTCCTGGTTCCACACTCCTCTTGTCATTCTGCCTTGTTGTTGTGTTCCTTCTATCGCTTGTTCTTGGTCTCCTTTTCCCTCTGGTAACCCATCTATATATTTCTTCTCTTCCAACTTCTGTTATCTCTTAATGAGAATATTCAGAAGTTTGGGACCTCATAAAAGAGCACAGAAGGCAGAGAATACTTTGACCTAAACTGGCTCTGTTGAGTGAATGTTTTCTGGCAGCCTAGTTCATTGAAGGTCAGAAGGAAGATACTAAGTTTTGAATTGTCACTGAGCAATGTTAAAAGGGAGAGGGTGTACATTATATACAAACCACCATCAACTGCACTATAGAAAGATATTTAGATTTAAATATGGGAAAGTGATTTTTTAAAAAATCACTCCTTCCCTATGTGCAATCAGTAGACTATTACGGGTGCAAGTAAAACATGAGAAGTTTGTTTGAAACTAAAAATGGCTTGTGCAGTACAGTGCTGTATGTCATATTAGCTACAAAATAATGAAAGCCAAGTTGTATTCCTTATGGGATGAATCACAACTGTAATCGACTAGACCAATAAATTATACATAGCATGGAGACATTTTTCTCATTGACAGGAATTTTCCCATCCCTTGCTGCGTTCTGCTTTAACTGGACTGATAACCCTAGTATGATCTGGATGAAGCTTTTATGAAGTGCTGCTGGGAGTTTAGTATGTTTTTAGAGAGAATGGTATCAAGATTTTATTAAGTGATAAAAGTGGCAGGTGTGTTGAAGATAAGCAAGGCTAGTAAATGGCAAAGTGATTCCACAAAGATCTCTGAAGAGTTGCTTAGCAGCCCTGTTACATATGTTTGGGTTTTTTTCCCCATAGTCTGCATGCCTTGCATCATGTTTCATCAGTCTGGATACTCTGACTTAGAGCTGGGCCTTCTTGATTATTGTTGTATGTAATTTAGCAAGGAGTTTGTTTTTTATTAATGAAAGTGGTGTTAGTAATGAAAACTCAGTTGCCAGGACTCCACTTGGTGGTTCCAGTGACCAAGCAGTGTTTTGTAAAGTTCAGACAGGGAATGTGAACCTTCTTAAGAAAGCAAGGCATTATGGGTAGAGATCAAGGAGACCCAGAAAGTTACCGTATATTCAAGTCCCACCCTCTTCACAGCAACTACAACACAAAAGGTTTAAGGGTGACATTTTCAAAAGATCCTAATGGGAGCACAAATCCCATTGCCCTATGTTCATAATACTTCATTTTCACAACCAGACATGGAAAATTATTAAATGTATTGATTCAGGTGGCTTTGTTTGTTAAACTGCTGCTCTGCTATACCAATTATAAGTCATGCTATGATCTGAACCACCCCTCAGAATTCTGCAATTGAGAAACATTTCCAGCTTGGCCTTGATATTTTTCCAAACCCATAAATCCTTATCTAGTATACATCAGCGTAATCAATGGAGCTACAGCAATTTACAACAGATTTTTCCAAGGTTCCCTATGTATAGAAAATAGGTGTGAAAATTCCCAACACTATACGCTTACAATAGATCCAAATGAAAGCTCTGCCCCAGTATTCTGCCCAAGTCATTACAGTAACAGAAATTTAAACTTCTTCCTTTCTCTGAGTTACCCCAAGCCAGAGCTGCATATCATTCTTAAAAGTTGTGCTACTATAGATTTATTGGCTTGGTGCATAATTTGTATGTAATTTCATTTTGTTAAAATGACAAATAATTGCATTTGAGTGTGGTCCTAGTAACAAAAAGTGTAGTCAGATCCTTGTCTGGCTTGAGTTTAATAGCCACTGAGACGGTGCTCTAGCCGAGGCTTTTAGAAACCCATTCCCTTGATTGTGCAAAGCTGTGTCCCATATAAATTATACACTTCCTGTGGAAAAACACACGGGTCTTGACCATACAAGCTTAAAACTTGCTCTCCGTGAAGATTTGTGAGAGTAAAAATCAGCCACGCAAATGTTCATGAAAAGTAATATGAGTGCAGCTGCAGTAAATTTATTTTAAAATTTCAACAACTGAGGAATTTTTTGTATGATGTTAATCCAATTCTAATGTGAAAGTTTTCAATTTGCTCATCTCTTGTTTTTGAACAACCATCTAATGCTTTCTTTGTTGGAAGTACATGCCAAATCATTTAATTTAAGCAAAAGCACCCATTTCCTTCCTTTTCTACCTTAACAAGGTCTGCCATTTTTGACATTGGGAGGTTAATACCCCTTCTGCTAGTGTATCCTGTCTCATACAAAGGGTCTCGGTAAATCCCAGACCACACGACTAATGCATCCATCACTTGATCTCCAAGATCAAATTTCTTTTCTCATTGTTTGCCCTTGGTACAAGAAAGAGCTTTGAGAAGGTGACCTGAATGACTCCCATCTTAAGATATCTACTTAGGCCACAGAAGTGATTCATGATCATATAAAATCTTATTTCCTTGAGATCATTGTATCCGCAAGGCTTGGGCAATTGCACACTCTGACTAGAGACTCCCATCAACCATCTGGTGTCTGCCAACTGTAGTGTCTAGTCAGGTTATATTGAATATGAAGAGAATTTCAAGCAGTGGCACAGGCTAGGATCCTTCCCACAGACCAAGCAGAATATTAACTGGTTGCTGCCCTAAAAGATTATGAAAAATATTTCCAGTGACCCAGTGTGGAAGGAAACCCCATTTAAAATTTGAATAATAAAGATATTTGCAAACACAATCTTGCAAGAGAATTGACTAGATGACATTATAGATGATGACATTTTCCTATCTATAATTTCTATCAATTTATTAGGTTTTTTTAATTGCAATTTGTCCTTTTATAAATGATTGCTTTTTTTTGTTTGTTTTTGGAGAGGGAGTCCAAATGCCTCTTCAAAGTGTCCTTGTCTTACAAAATATCTGAGAAGCTGATTACATATATTTTCCCCAAATATATCATTATGACAGATATTGGATGCAATTCTGGGCAATATCTGTGGGGATCATGTTGTATTAAGTTTATGTATCATTGTGGGCCAGGGATTAGATGCAACTCCAGGAGGGACTATATTCACATCTCTTCCAGGAACCGAGAAGAGTGATTAAGGTGAATCACTTAGATTGTAAAAACCTCCAGAGAGGTACCATCCTCCTGGGCAGTCTTGCATATACTGGTTCAAACTGGGTTTTCCAGAAACCAACAGACAAAGAAAGGTCTTTTGATATTAAAAAGACTGAGTTTAACCTGACTCAGAGACTTCTTTCCAATACAGCAAATGGATAGGACCTACTGTCCAAAGGGGGCCCAAACTCTTATAGAAGGATTGGAAAGGCTTTGGCCTACTAGGGCCCCATAAGACTGACAGGTGACCTCTGATAAGCTTTTAGCGTGTGTATAGGAACTTTCACTGTTCCCCTCCCTCGTCCTTTTTTCTCTGTAATGCCTTTACCTTAGGAATAAACGTGCTTGCTTAGAAAGAGCTGTGTGATAACTTGTAACTGCTGGCAATACGCTGTTCATAGCCCTGTGACAAAAAACAAACAGCGGGTGCTGGCCTTTGGGCAAATTGGCTTGTTGGAGATATCACAGTGGATGGGAGAAGGGCTGTGCAGCCTGAAAAATACCGGTCAGGAGGGAGGAGGATATGGATGATGGCTGGGAGCCTAAAACTTTAAGTGGGTGCCCTCGAGGAACCATCGAGGTGGGGAATAACTCCAGTTACCTGAAACTGTGACAGTCATCTTTTGAAACCAGATTGAGTCAGTCTTTTCTTGTATGAAATGTATGATTTTTAGACCACATAACACTTTGAGATTGGGCTTGTGTCCCACAAAGACTCCCCATAATTAAAAATTCACATCCGGGCATGTTAGCTAGACACTCTCTTTGTTCCCCACTGCAAAAGTACAAGTCAGTCATATGCATAACACTCGCCCAGGTCCTCCACACCACTTCAGCCATGCAGTCTGGCTAGTTAGGGCACACAGACAGTTCAGCCTTTAAGGTAGTCTCCACACCTCTTGCATGCTGTAAAGGAGTATTTGACTTGCATAAGATGGCATCATGGGCAGTACTGGTTGTAGGCCTGGGGCAGGCCAGAAGACTTATGGGCTCTCTACTTGGGCTGAGTGACCCTAACAACCTGCATAAGTGGCAAATAGGGCTGCATCTACCATGAAGAGCCACGGAAGAGCTGCATTTGATTAGAATACTGCCCTAGCCCTGGAGTGAAGGGAGGAATTTACATAGGAACGGCCATAGCGGATCAGACCAAAAGTCCTTCTAGTTCAGTTTCCTGTCTTCCTCCCCCAGTTGCTGCATTTCACCCACATATAGCCCAAGAACAGGAGCTTATGCATGGGAAGTGAATTTCATCCACATAAATTACATAAAAACTCAGAAGTAAGTACAAAATTGCTTGTACAGGTATAGCTGTTCCTTACAACATATGAGTCTAGTTCTTCTCTCATTTACACCATCAAGGTAAATCAGGAGTAGCTCTGCTGAAGTTAGGAGAGCTACTGAGAGCAGAGTATAACGAATACCTCCTCTTCAAAATTAGGGTGGAAATCACAGAAGAATGTGCTTTCTCATAATTTCTCATGCTTCCTGTTTCACGAATGTCAGAGATGGTCCAAAATTAAAAATAAGGAAGAAAAAGGGATACAGTTTAGAACTTGAGAAAACATGATCTTTTTTAGATGAGTTCTTATTTTATTCAGTCCAGTTCACATTTCTCTTTTAAAAACCCACCCACCCCATGATGTCCAGCTAAAAACGCTTGACTATGATTTTGAAACCTAAGGACAGAAAATAATAAATCAAACTGCTAATTTCTAGATATGGATGTGGAAATTCCCCAGGGCACCATATTGAGATCTGCCAGTCCTTTTCATTTGCTGGAATTTGACCTTAGCCAAAGGCTGTTCATGTGACATGAGTTCAAGAGCACAGGTTTGTTCAAAAGTAAAAGGCAACAAACCAAAACAACAACAATTTGTCAGCTCAGACTATATTTACTACATACCATCTGCAGAGAACCCTGAGAAACATTATGTTCTACATTCTCTCGTCTATACTACAAAGATCTTTCCTGATGTGTAAACTATCATTTACCTTGTCTTTGATTTCGTTCGTGTGACCTTTTTCAGAGTATGGTAGTATAACACTCTTGCTATGCCAGGCTCCAAGATCATTTGAGGACAGGCCTTATAAAATCTGCCTTTCACATTAATCGATCACCTTATTATAGGAGTAAATCAAAGCACTTAAACTCAGGTTTCCAGAGAGTTGAAGGTCAAATGGGGGAAAAACAAACCTTATCCTGGCAAGAACATTGTGAACAATTCTCTCAGTCCTTCCCCTTTGTCCTTTGCCTTAAAGACATGACAAAATTATATGCTGCATATACCATTTAGAGAGCTAAAATAGCAAATATACAGTAATATATGGAGCGTGCTTATTGGCGTCTCAATGCCTTTTAATCTCTTAATTGTGAGTAGTTTTGGAAAAGCCTTTTGTTTATGTCTTGGGAAGGAGAAAGAGGTGATCCCTTTGTACAAATTGAAAAAAAGTATCCGAACCATTTTCACCTTAGCACAGCACAGCCTGTGAGTCAGAAGATGGGAATACCAAGTGTTTTAGCAGCCTTGATTTATATTGTTTCATTTCAGATCCATAGTGATACATTTTGAAAAATGTCTCCACAGTCATGTGCATGTAATCTACAGAGGTGCGGAGGCTCCAATAATTTTGGAAGATGGGAAAGGGGGACTGTAGCTTAAAGATTGTCTTGTTTCTAAAAAAAAAAAAAAAAATCTGCAGCATCAATCTTACCCTAGGCTCTTCCATGCTTCTGAATACCCAAGTGTGAAAAATGCCCCTTTCCTCCTCCAGCTGGCTTGGAGACTTCACCTTATCCATTAATTTGTGACCTCAGAGCTTAATTACTGTAACACACTAGAAATGATACTTCCAACCTTAAAAAATCTCCAGTTGGTTCAACAACAGAGATCACTAAGAACATATCATCCCAGCAACCCACTATTTTCACTGGGTCCCCACACATAAAAGTATCCAGGTGACTCAAAGGTTGTGAGAGCAATAAATAATGAGAGGACAGGTCATAGTTACAGAGAGATTTGGATAAATTGGTAAGGTGAGCTCAGGCAAACAACGTGCATGTGTAATGGTGCCAAATGCAAATATATACATCTATGAACAAAGAACCGTAGAGCATTTAGGATGAGGGGGCTGTATCCTGGGACCCCCTAAAGGACTTTGGGGTCATGATGGATAATCAGCTGAATATGAGCTCCCAGTGTGACACTGTGGCAAAAGGGTAAATGTGATACTTGGATGTTTAAATGAGGGAATATTTACTAGAAGTAAAGAAGTTATATTACCTATGTAATTGGCACTGGTACTGCCACTACTGGAATACTGTGTCCAGTTCTGGTGTCCACAATTCAAGAAGAAAGTTGATAAATTGGAGAGGATTCAGAGCCAGGAAAATGATTAAAGAATTATAAAACATGCTTACATTGAGTTCCTTGAGTCTTACTATATTTCACTTAAAAAGGTTATGGGGTGACGTGATCACCATCTTTAAGTATCTACATTGGGAACAGAAAATTGATAACAGTAGGCTAGGTGAATTCAGACTGAAAATAAGGTATGCATTTTTAAGTGAGGGTGTAATTAAACACTGGAACAACTTTTGAAAGGTTGTAGTGGAAATTTCAAGACAGAATGCCTTTCTTGAAAAAAGAGATACTCTTTTGGGGGGTTAGGTTTAAGGAAGTGCAGTGTTTTATATAGGAGGTCAGACTAGATGAGCACATTGGTCCTTTCTGGCTTTATAAGACTTTATATGATTCTGAGGTTAAATTGAAGGTTTTGTTCCTCATCTTCAAAGTCCTCCGTGGGACTGCCCCAAGATACATGAGACCTCCTCACCCTGCATGACCATGCAACACAGAAGCTATATTCCGTACTAAAAGGCATATATTTTGTGCAATTTATTTGAGACTGTAGTTCCTACTTCTGCATTCCCCAACTCCCCACTCCACTCTAATTTCCCCTCTGTCATGCACAAGCTTTGATGGATATAGCTCACTGAAGACCCACTTGCACACTCCTTTATTGTTGTTCTGTGGACGGAAAAAACGCTTATCTCTTTTAAAGACAAAAATGCCAAATTTAGTGGTATAAAACCATTGAAAATTTAGCTGTTAATCCATAGAGGTATCTCCACATAAATGAGGATTTAAGCCTTTTAGGTTATAGGTGCCTGGTGATGTATATATCACATGCCTTTAGCAGGTGTATGGAAAGAAGGTGGTGGCTAGCCTACTGTAATAACTTTACTTTGGCGGAGAGGAGAACTAGCGTGATTAAGGCACAGGGCAAGGATTTAAGGGCTCTAGATTCAGTTCCCATGCTATTACAGAGTACCTGTGTGACCTTGGGCAAGTCACATGTTTCATCTTTGCCTCAGTTCCCCATTGTAAAATGGTGAATAATTATAATACTGCCTTTCGCTAACCTTCATTTGTCTTGTCCCTTTCAACTGTAAACTCTTCCGGGAATTGTAATTTCTTTGAATCTTAGTTCAAGTTCTGTGATTTTTAAGCTAAAGGCTTTCCGTGAATTGAGGGTTTTTTAATCTACCGTGGATTTTTGAGACTTTTGCAAACATACAGACACACCCAATGACAAAGAGGGTGTGGGACACAAATGAGGTTCCTGGTCAGAGAAACCTGCCAATTTAACTTTCCTTTTTAACTCACAGCTTTAAAAGAGAGAGAGAAATTTGCTGACACCGTGAATAACACAAGTACAAACAATGATTTATTATTATTAATTGTTGTTGTTGTTATTATTCTGTTTACAGTGCTCTAAGTCTGTTAGGCTCTTTGCAGAACACAAACAAAGACATTATCCCTGCTCTGAAGAGCTTGCAATCTAAGCTAATTCCATTGTAAGGCACCCATTTCTACCCATTCATCGTATAAGGGCCCTCAGCTCCTAACCTAGCATTTGTGAATCTCAGTGAGTTTCTAAACACCTAAAAGTTAGGTGTGACAATGCTCAGCAGCAGGCTGTCCATGTTTCTTTGTGAATCTAGCCCCATGTGACAAGGGAAGGTAACATACTACAGGGAGCAGAGGCAGCGATGAAGGATACAGGTTACAACTAAGATGACACTATTGCTCAGTTTAGGGATGTGCAAATATTGACAATTCAATTAAAGGTATAATGGTTTTTTTTGCTGATATTGTGTGATCTTTGTTTTTGTTTTGTTTCGAATACTAATTATTAGTGACTCACTACTTACGTATAGCATAGAAAGAGTGGCTCCTAGGGAAAGATATCTATGTAAAATGGGTAGTGATTGGACCGATCAGAATTCAAAGGTCATTCCATGAATAGGCGGCAGTGTAGAAAAAGCAATGGAGGTGGCTGCGGCAGAATCAGTGGGACATTGAGGCTGGCATTATAGTGGAGAAGAGGGAGAGGGTGACAGTCTAAGTTGGATAAGTTGGCAATGGAGAGTTATGGAGAGTTTTGAAGAAAAGGACAAGGAGTTTAAAAGGATGCTATCAACTTGAAATATAATCCATTTCAAATAATAAATTACCATGTGCCCTGGTTTTACATTCACAGTTCCTGCTTTTTAAATGTGTTTTTTGCTCTTTTGTTGCTGTGTGACAGACCACCACATGCAGCAGGGAAAACTGACTGACAGACTACATGGAAGAAAGAGTGAGGAATAAGGTGTTATCAAGTGTACAAAATAAAAAAACTAGAAAAAATGAGAATTTTTTCTCATCTCTTTCAAATATAGTACTAATAGCAAAAGTAGGTGAGCAAAATCAGACAGAAATGATTTTAAAGTTGGTGGTAACCCTTTAAACTGATGCCTTGGAAAAGGGAAGCCAATGGAGGGATTCAAAGATGGGGAGCTATGGTCAATTAGAGTGCCCCATTTATGAGGTAATTTTATGAGGGGAAATACTCCCCAAAAAGTTATATACTTTGAATAGATACCAAAATGAGTGACATCATCACCATATGAGATTAGTGGATGATAAAACAAGGTGAGTCATTACTGAAAGGTATAAGATTAGCAGCCATGTTAATCTGTATCCGTAAATAAGTCGAGGAAGACTCTGTAGCACCTTAGAGACTAACCAGTTTATTTTAGCATAAGCTTTCATGGGCTATTGCCCACTTCATCGGATGTATAGAATGGAACAGAAGTAAGATGTATTTATATTGAAAGGTAAGTATTCATCAAACCACGAACAAAGGGATCGTGGGCACTTCAACAAATCAGAATTTCTTAGTTCTGGTTGTTTCTAGTGACAAAACAGGAATACAGAGACAGGCCCAAATCCTAAAACCAAGCAGATCACATTTAGTGATGAGCTGAAATCCAAACCTGGATCCAAATTCAAATTTCATAGCTGACAGTTTTTCTGTAATAGGCAAACACAATATGGGTTAAAATACCCCAAACTTTTGGTAGGCGGTCTAGAGCTGAATTCAAATGTTGTGGTTCAGGCTCATCTCTGTTCAAAAGGATAGTTGATTTTGTCTGACTAAGCATCCAAATGTTCAGATATCTTTCTGAATTCTATCTGAATAATCTATATCTCTAGGATCTATATGCTTGAGCTTTCTTGAAAGATTTTTGTGCTTCCTAATTATGAGCAGGCAAAACATATCGAGAAAACAGCTTCTCTGAGGATATTTTAGCTTTTCTGCTTCTAATCCCTGTCAGAACAAGGAAGTAGAGAAGTGAAGCAAAAGAGAAAAATTATGGGAGGAAGTTTCAGCAAAGGATTCTGTTTAGTTTAGGTTTGAATATGGGGACAAAGATTTGGACTGCTTCTCATTTCATCCCAACCAATTCATGTGCTACAGTGGCAAACTTTCATGGCTAGAGTGGTTTCTCTGCATTATCCTGCATGTGTCCTGCGGGGGAGGAGAGGAGGACAGGAACTTTAAAAATAAAGCCATGTCTTTTATCAGTTTCCCTTGGAAACAAATTCCAGCTGACTAAACTGTTTTGTTTCTAAGTAGATGTGGCTTCTTGCACGCACCCCGCTTAAGATGCCATTTCAATAATACCAAAAAATGATTACATCCTAGTCTATATCAGGCCTCAAGACACACCCTAATTTTTTATAAATGAAAAATGACTATTTCATATAAGGTTTATGTCCTAGAGCAAGAGAATACCCGGAGGCAAAATCTGTATATAGATCTGAAACAAGTCAAATGTAATTAAAATTCACAATGCATAGGTTTTTCATTAACTATGTATTCTAAATGCAATTAGATATGCAAAATATTATCCTAAAGTCAGAGTACTGTGAATGTTGAATGGCCCTGTTTGAACTCCTAGATTACTGGAAGCTGAGGGATGAACATATGGTAAATCTTTCAAAAGATGTCCTCTGGATTTACAATTATGTCTTGAATTTGGCCTTTGATCTATACATTTGAGGATATTTGTGCTCCCTATAGGTAATACTCAGACAAACATACCCTTTATAGGCTTCTTTCATAGATTTGCTAGAATTTGATTAATTTACAATGATAAAACTCTACTAGCCAAAAACTCATTAATTTCCAAAATATAGTGTGATTATACTGATGGTTAGATTTAAAACATTAGGTACCTTAGGTGCAACAGACCTGCACTGGGACATTCATATTGGCACTCTTAGACCCATGTGCGGTAGCACCATTAGTAAAAGTCATTAGCAGAATAATTCTTTTCAAGATATACTGTGTTCAAAATCAATTTTTTGAATAGTCCATTCTACTGTTTAAAAAATGAGATCTTTCCCCCCAAATGCCATTGTTTAATGAAAAGAATATAACAACTAGCTTGGCAAATGTATGTGAAATTTCAACAAACTATAAATTATATTAAATGGCCAATAAAAATGTTCAGTCAAGAACTCATTTTAAGATACGTTGTTAATGAACTGTATGTAATGATGCTTAATCAAAACCTGACACCTTCCATGGGAGAAAAATTCCATAGGACCTCAGGAGCACTATTGTTCTGAACAAAAGATAACAATAGAACATCATAATTAATCGCCTGCAGTCATGTGGCATTCTCCAGGGAATCCCAATTTCTAAACAAGCTCCATTGTTTTCAAAAAGCAGAAATTATGCTGCATGATCTTGCTAATGCCTTGAACTTGATCAAACATCAAGACATCATTTATCTGGCAGATTTTGTTTGCTCTGGAGTTTTGATCATTTCCCCATGCAAGGTAATTTTTAAAAAGTGAAACTTTTCCAATAAAGGCACAGACTTCGAAGGAGACTACTACCTTCTAGCATTTTCAACTTTTGTGATTCTGAAATTACATAAGAGAGTTCAGGAGTAAAATTCTAACATATCATCTTCACTATAATAGAAACATCAGTAAGAATTTAAATATGATTATACCAAAATGCACAGTAGATTTACTTTATACAGTCCACATTTTAATTGTATTATTTGACATTCCATATTTAAGAAAACCTTATTAAAATCATGTCCTGTTCATCATTGCTAGGAAAATTCTGAAATTTGGAAAAGATATAGAAAATGCTATTTCCTGCTATTAGAACTCAAAAGTATGCAGCACCAATTACAAGACGCATCAACAACTAAATATTAATTTTTTTAGCCCATTGAAAGTTAGTTTGACTTAGTGGCTAATTCATTTTTTAAAATGGGAGTTTAGGCTCGTAAATTACATAAGCACTTTGGAAAATGTTACCCAATTTCTCTCAAAGTAAGTATAATGATAGGATGTGAAGGAAAAAAGTCTTAAAACATACATTTCTCTGATAACTTTTAAATATGCCAAAATTATATTAAAAAAAAAAAAATGTCAAAACAGACTGATATTAAAGACAAATGGATACAAAATTTCCTGTTAGTATGAGCCTTACTTTTTGAAGTGTTTTACATTGCTCTTCAGGCAGCTCCACTGAAATGGACAGAATAAGCTGACAAGGGAATCTGTTGGACTACGTTAGAACAGTGCAACTTACAGCATAGAGGTGGCCTCTGTAGTAATTTGTTTTATTACAGAAGATAAATACAATACTGTGCAGGCCTTATTAATAGATCTACTAATATGTCAGTTATGTGTAATACACAGTATATTACTATGTCATTAATAATAGTATTTTTGTTGTTTTGGTGCCTTTGCTAGGAAACTTTGGCCCTGTTTCAGAGCACCACTCAAAGAGCACTGCATGCATCTAACTCAGGCTGTGTCAGCACTATACAGCTTTTAGCAACAGCCTCTACACTGTGAGTATAGCCGCTACTTGTCGACAGGAGAGAGCTCTCCTGCCGACAAAAAACTGCCCCATCCCCCAACGAGCGGCGTTAGTGTTGCTGGGAGGAATGCTGTTCGTGCTGGTGCTTGTCATTGACAAGACTTTTTTTTGACTTTTCAGGGTTTGGGTTTTTTGGTTTTTTTTAACACCTCTGAACAATAAAAATTTTGTCTTTCGCTTGCCAGTGTAGGCAAAGCCTCCAGGGGAAAAAAGAGTGCAAAGAAGCCATTTCCCTTTGCCCAGCCATATCATTGGACTGGTTCTACAATTGGCCAGTTAGAAAACTGGCAAGGGTGATTAGACTAGCTACTAAACAGCTCCATGGGTCCATTTCGATAACTCAGGATAGGTGAGGCTCATGTCACACCCCTTTCTTCTCAGACACACATCCCCTTTCTTTTCAGACACACTCCCAACACTGGAACTGGGAAGAGTGTGTCACGGGAGCCACTACAGTAGCTCTATGCTACAAAAAGATTCCCCTCCATCATAGGAGTCCCTTATCAGCTGGAAACACTGCATTTAACTCTTTTTATTTTACAAGATTTATGAAAAGCAGGTTAACAGGGCCAAGAATCAGCCTATTTGTCATCATTTGTGTTTCTTGTATTAAATTATGTGTTAAATTATTTTATTTACAGGATTTTCTTTGGCACTCAACACCCCACTAATGAATTTGTCCTGGAGGTAGGCAAGTGTGTGCACAACATCACACAAAACGTGTACGACCAAACAGGAAAGGGAATCTAGATCTTTCACATTTCAGTGCTGTGCTTTAATCACAAGGCCATTGTTCCTCTCTAGTCCTATGTAAATTCATCAGTGTCTTCCCTCAATTTGACACACTTTCAGAATTGATTTGATCCCATGACTATCAACTGTTCTCTACCAATCTAATATAAATCATCAGTGTGATTTTCAGTGAAATCATTTCCCCCCAACTAATGATTTTTAAAGGCTGTTCTATAATTTTGTTTCTCCACAAGAATGGATGGACACTTATTTTCTTATTTTCAACTTCAGGTATGATCCCTCTCTTGTGCTTCCATTTTTTAACCTTTACTTTTGATTTCCTTTTCATATCCTGCAGCATCTTATAAAATATAAAATGAAAAATATAATGAAACATTCAGAAGTTCTCTCTCCTTGTGGGTTTTAGGGGATGCAACAGTGTGCTGATGTTTCAGCTTGCATTTTATTACTTCCAAGAGGGTGCAGAGAATAATAATAAACACCTGCCTGCACTTGTAAGCTTACAAAAGCAACATGTTCAAAGATCCTTTCACCTCAGCTCTGAGTCACAAGTAGACACCTGGGGGAAAGAGGTGGGGAGCTTATATTATTTTTGTTTCTTCATCTTCTCTCCCATTTCCCCCTGGAAGTATTTTAAAAGCTTATTCAAATACTGTGTTCACATCATCTTTATAGGGTTTTGAAGTAGAGCAGTTGTGGTACTGTATTAGGAATAAATCATATGACATTTAATAATTATTTAATTTCTCTTGGTCACATTTCCCAAGAAAAATTACCCTGGTTTAGTTCCTGTATCTTTCTAAGTCTTTGTTATAACTGCAAGATTCATTCCCCTACCACTTGTTTTACACCTTCATATGCCCTTCTTCTTTCCTGTCAAGTTCTTCTTTATCACATTCTTTCTCCAGGTCATATGAGTTACTGTTGGGTAACATAAGGTACTCACTCACTCTGAGACTACATGAGATTCCACCAGAAAAATTTGGTCTAAATCTTTCTCCTCATCTCTTTCTCGCTAGCTAAGAATAGTTTCTTAGGTGTAGCTGCTGCCTACAGGTTATACTTATGCAAGCAAACAAAAACATTGCATAATATCAGAAACATCACTTGGCGTCAGAAGTACCATCAAGACAAAGCGGCCTAAGAGAGGATGATAGGCCACAGTCCTGACATTTGCTGGAATTCAGTTGTTCAGAATGAATCAGGAAAGTATGAAACTACATAAGCAGTGTTGGAAACTCAAGCATTCAGAGCATATTTTCAAGAGTCCCTGGAAATCCACAGCTAAGAAGGGAAAATGCTATTGGCTAATCTGGGTTGAAGAGAAAGGTAGATTCATATGTAATACTTGGATATCTGTTAGTTGAAAAGAAAAAAAAAGATATTTAGCAAACCTATTGTAATATATATCTCCCCAAACATAAACCCATTGTTTGCATGCTAAAATTATGTACCAGAGGGCAAGGGCCAAGGAAAACCATATTTGTAAGAGTGTGAAGTTGCTAGATAAGGACTGTGCATTGACTGACATGGGTGAAATGTTTTGTGACAGGAGGAGTTGTTACAGAGTTTTGAGAGTCAGTACCAGACCCAGCATTCTGAATAGCCTGATGGAAGAGGAGAGTACTTAGTTGCCTAAACAAACTGGGTGTTGATGAGCTAAGGAGCTAATTATTCTACTAGCGGGGGAGACTAGTTAAAAGTACAGGAAGGAAGTGCAAAGGGCTAGCAAAGCTCAGAGGAAGAACAGTCTCAAGGTGGTGAGAGATGTTTTTCTTTCTCTCCCTGGAGAAAGGCCTGATGATTAGAGAAAGAAGAAGACATGATTGTGATGGTGGTTTGGTGAAGGTAATGAATAGGGTGACCAGATGTCCCAATTTTATAGGGACAGTCCCGATATTTGGGGCTTTTTCTTTCTATAGGCACCTATTGCCCCCCACTCCCTGTCCTGTTTCACACTTTGGTCACCCTAGTAATGAATAAAACTCAGAAAGGTGATAATCAACAAAAAGGTGTCCACAACTTTTTGCGAGGGTTCTTAGAACAGGAGAGAAGCCCGCCCTCTTCCCAATAATATTTGAGAGATGTCCACCAAAAACCCATGAAGATCTGATAAATCGTGGAGCTGAACTTGATTTAAGAAAAGCAGTAGTCATTGCTGGCGCTTATAAAATGGCACAAGCCCGCCCACAAATCTCTCTCAGGAGGAGGCAATATTTGGAGTAGCAACGCTTCATCATGCTTTCATACAGACAGAAAAACAAGAAGTATCTAATGTCAACAAGCAAGCAGGCAACAAATTCCTAAGGAAAGGGGAGAAGCCGTGTCAGATGTCAAAATCCAGATCAACATCCAGGCCCCCAAGATATTGCAGATGTAAAAAGGGAAATCCAAAAGGATACATGTGATAGTTCAGCAGTCCCAGTACAGCACAGATGATGTACTTGTGGACATGTGTCCATGACAGAAATAGAGATCTTTGACTGAAACAACCCAATGGAGCCATGTTCACAGAGGTTACCAATAGGGAGAAATGTTACCAGGTTTAGTATAAATTGATCAATGGTGTAATACCCATTAAAGAGTTAGAACAGATAAAGCTCTCAAAGCCCCTTATACCTCCTACCTAAGAAATGTTTGGCTGTGGAGCTGACTCACTGAACATACAAGATATGTGGATGCACTATAATATGTAAGCACAAAGAAGATGAAATCTTTAAAATTCTACCTTGTAGACACAGAGATAATACCAGTGTTTGATTTCAGAGTATGCATGAATCTTAAACCGATCACACTGATAACTCTGGGAGACTCCTTTCTTCTAGTGCCACTAATGCTTGCTAAGCTATAAAACCTAATGGAAGACTATAAAGATGCATTTCATGAAACAGAGCAGTTTCCTGGGAATACAAGATTAAAGTAAATCTTGTACATGCTCCATGAAAAATCCAAATTGCACCGGAAGATATATTGACTAAAAAGATTTTGAGAATAAATGATGTTGCAAAACAGTACATAAACTCCATGGTAGGAGTGGAAAAAGCATACATGGCAGAGTTGTGACTATATCTAGATTCAGGAGATCTGAATTTGGCAATCAAGGAAGAACATTACCATATGCTTGTATTTGATGACAAGTAAATTAGCTGATGCCTAGTTTTTCAATAGCCTGGACACTTCAGCTAGGTACTGATAAAACTATACAAAACAAGCTCATTGATAACCCTGTTTAATACCCCACTGGGAAGATACAGATTTGCCCACAAAACCTTTGGTATTCATTAAGCCCACAAAATACTTCTAAAAAAATGGGCAAAACATGTTGGAATCAATGAATTTGTAGCAATTATGAATGACATATTGGTGTCTGGAGTTCTCACAGAAAAAACATATTCTACATGTTATGATCCAAGGAACTAGAAAAAAAGGAGGAGCTTAAGTTAAAATGTGATAAATGCATCATCAGAGCAATTTAATTCAAATATTTCAGTCACATTTTCTCAGCTAAGTGCAACAGACAAAATCTGGAAAAAATATCAGCAATCTCTGAAATAAGGCCGCCAAACACTCATGCCAAGTTAGAAAAGAATTTAGTGTTGGTGATTTACCATGCCAGTTTTAAACTACACCTCACAGAAGTTTTGGCACCAGTAAATGAAACTCAGAGTTTAAATGATAGACCCAACAAGATCCTGCCTCCACAAAATGAAGCCAGTGCAGACACTATATATGATATAAATAAAGAGGGAAGTGACAGTTAAAATCAAGTGAGGGCCTGGGCTGTGTAACTCCAAATAGGAAAAAGAGTAGTTTATGCATCCAGGCCTCTTATTTCCATGAAAATAAACTATGCACAAATCAAGAAAGAGAGATACCTAGTATGGTTTAGTTGTAAAGCTTCCATCAGTACATGTATGAGAACAAAATTATAATGGACTTCTGTGTTTAAACTCGTTAATGGTGTGGCAGCATCACCAAGGCTATACAGAAATGCAATATTGTGGATAAACTAAGATCAGGTAAGGATATGCCATTTGTTGGCATTTGAACAGATATTTCTAGAAGACTGTGATATGGCAAAGTCATTTGAAGAACAAGATGAACTAGACACAACTAAGGGTTGCAGCTAAACCAGATCCATAGTTATCCATATTGCTGGAAATTGTCTTTGGTGACTGATCAAAATAAATTTATCTGTATCTTGAGCACTCAAGATTATGTCCATCTTCATTCAAAAATACTTACTCATGTGCTTAACTTTCTTTAGGTATGTGTTTAAGTGCTCTCGAAGTCAATGGGACTCAAGCACATTCTTAAACAGATGCTTACAGGTCCTCCCTGAATAGCCAAGTATCAAAGACTAAAATCGGTTAGCCTTTAAGGTGCCACCGGACTCCTCATTGTCTTCCTGAATACGGATGCCTTCCTGAATCAGTGCTAGAGTTCTGGACGTTACAATGATAGATGGCTTAACCTTTAAAGGTGAAAGAGTTGTTATTCCATGATCACTGAAATCAGGAATGACAAAAATAACTCATTCAGGGCTTACTGAGCTGAAAAATATAAGCTTAGAACCATAGATTTACTGTTTTGGCCTACTATTAATGTACAAATGGAAGAACGAGCTTGCCAGTCTACCTGTTACATCAAGAAGATTAAAGCCTTGCCTTGTCCATAAGGGGTAAGCACGTGCATGCAAAATTGTGATTGACATTGACAATCAGCCAAATTATGCACATTGAAAATTTACTTGTTTTGGACTGGCAATGGAGGAATACCTGATCATAGATATTTGCTCAGATTGAAGGAACATAATTTTAATCTATTTAGTTCTGATTATGACTCAAGAAATTTTAATTTGGACCAGATTAAAGTTCTGTTTGGGATGAGGATTTTACAATATTTTTACTTGACCTAAAAGTTCTTTGCCAGGGAGAAATTAAAAGCCACAATCTTTTTTACCTGTGCTGGCTGTGCTGTAAAACCACCTGAAAGGTTAAATCTACAAATATTTAGTCTGCTGTTTGCATTTAAATAGTGGTTTTGGAAGTTAAAAAGTAGCGTTCTGGAATATTAACTAGAGCAACATTTCAAATCTGTCAACTATAAATTTGAGGGAGCAAACCCTAAGTTCCTGAACCTATGACAACTTTTATCTACGAAGACCTGCTCTGAGATGAATTTTTTCTTCTGTATAAATGGGGGCTATAATGTTATTGGGACATACTAGATGATATTATTACACATACAACCATAGTGCTGTCAGTTTTGTATATGTGAATGTAGAGGAGAAATGCTTACCAGTTGTCAGTCAAATCTTTTTAGAAGCTAAGCATATTACTAGTAAAGTCTATCCTACCTAAGTCTGTCTGATTAAGAATCATTTCTTAGGTGTAAATGCTGCCTACAAGCTACACCAGTGGTGGGCAAACTTTTTGGCCTAAGGGCCACATCAGGATTACAAAACTGAATGGGGGCCTCTGCCTCCCATCCCAGCCCCTCCCACTTCCCGCCCTCTGACTACTCCTCAGAACTCCCCACCAATCCAGCCCCCTGACTCCTTGTCCCCTGACCAGCCCCTCAGAATCCCACCCCCTTTCCAACCTCCTGCTCCCTGTCCCCTGACTGCCACGAAGCCTATCTACACCCCCGCCCCCAGGGATTCCCACACTTATCCAACCCCAGCCTCCCCATTCCCCGTCCCCTGACTACCCCGCCACAGAACCTCCTCCCCATCCAACTACATTCTGCTCCCTGTCTCCTGATCGCCCTCCCATCCCAAAACACCTTATCCAACCCTTCAGCCCCAGCCCCCTTACCATGCCAGTCAGAGCAGTGTGTCTGGCAGCTGCGTGGCCCATCTGAGCCAGACACTCTGCCACACAGGAGCACACAGGCCCGCCACCTAGAGTGCTACCCCCCCCCCCCGGTGGCGTGGCTGCCGGGGAACAGTAGGGAAGGGGCTGGGGGTAGCATCACCGGCCGGGAGCTCAGGGACTGGGCAGGACGGTCCCGGGGGACGGATGTGGCCCGTGGGCTATAGTTTGCCCACCCTGGGCTACACCCATATAGATTTTTAAAAATTACATGTATTTAGATGTGTGAAAGTGTTTGTAGGCTTTTCTCAAGAGCAGTCTCCCTAAATCAGAGGATAGTGAAACGAATGACTCTTCTCCCCTCCTTCTCCTGCCCCTCCCCCCCAGATTTCCTTTGTTAGAAGAATTTGACTCTAAAGAATCGCTGAATAGTTCAAAAAGAAGTGTTCTGTGATCCCTGTCTGTCAAAAAAACATGGCAGCACAGACACCTCCTAGCCTTGGAACTCCTACAGGAATCAGTTGCGTTACATGACTACAAAGCTTGGATGGTTGCATGTGGGAATTCAAGCCCACCTAACGTTAGTGCTTCATGTCACATGGTGCTAAAAAGGCAATAGTATAAAATATTAGGCCTCTGAAGCCTTCTCTATTCTCTTGTTCAGGCTATCCAGCCATCTGCTGGATCCAAAAGGGCAGTATATAGATCTTTAACGTGCTGTGCTGTTACTGCACAGCATGTTATAGACCCCGTTGGTGTGCTCTAAAAGGTACTTAGTTCATGTCAACATCTATGTTAATCCAAATTAAGTGCTTTCTAGAATGCACTAGCAAGGTCTGTCTGGGGCAGCTAAAGTGTAGCACATAAAAGAGCTTTATAAATCAGGCCCTTTTAGCTTTCTTTGCTGTGCTGTGTAGAAAAGCCCTTAGTTATTCTGTTGGTTGGCTGGGAGGATTATCCCCAAGAATCTGGACTGGTAGAGAGAATAAAGAAGGTAAATTATAATAGGAATACAAAATGTTGATTTTAAAAGTACATTTATGATGTCTTTCAATGTATTTTACTTTAATAATGCATATTGCATAGGAACATGGCACAATTCACTCTTAATGTATTTACAAGACTCGGGACTTGCTCCACTCCATGCAGTAAAACAAATGAATGCTTTTTCTGTTTCCTGACTAATCACATTGGTTGCAACAGTTACAAAACAACTTTGGATTTTTTTAAATCTCTTAATCAAAAGTCAGTTTCCTTAAACAAAAGTAGAGTAGGAAACCTATAGTAATAAAAATGTTTCAGCCAATTTATTTACAAATAAATGTATTTTAAAACTAATTTGTCAATTCTTTCCAATTGCTTCAAAATGTATCTCTGTTACTACAGGAAAGATATGCTTACTTAAATTAATATCTGATTTTTCTGTGTGCAAGACCTTTGAGTGTTTTTATGAAGCCTAAAAAAAAATCTGTTCAAAATAAAGTAATCAGAGAAAACCATTTGCATGTCGACTGCCTAGGTTTCAGTGCTTGCATTTTCCAGGTGCATTCTTGCTGACCTTGACTGTAACAAATAGGTGTAAATGACATTCAGGCCTCTGTGATTCTGTCTTTAGAGGATCTTTGTTATACTACAGGATATGCATTAGCATAACACTGAGAGTACAGTATTGCAGGTGAAAGAGAAACCTGAACCTCATGGATATTACAGTTGAACAGCTTTGGCTCAGATTCTTGAGGCATTGAGCCAAGAGATCACAAAATTTAGGCAACATTAAATACAACAAAACCTCCTACATTAGCATTGGCTCTGATTAAACTCATAAAAGGAAAAATGTTCTGAGGCAAGTCTGCTTCTAGCTGAATTCTGAATTAGGAATGTGGTCAACCAGAACTGGGGGTTTCTTAAAGTCTAATTTGGAGAGACTGGCCTTTAAGAATTCTAAATGGACAACCTATTCTAATTCTCAATTACTGAGGCACAATCTCCACTCATTGATATATTTTACTTTCTACCACCAAATCTCTGTACAACTTTTAATGAGTGATGTGCCCAAGTATTCGGATTCTAATATCTAAACTATATTGTTAAATCTATTTGCCTAAATTTGGGTTATTGCTGATTATGTACTGTATGTATCATGTGACTTTAAAAACAAACTTTGCATTTGTGGATAATCTAAGCACTGTACTGAGATGTACAGACATTTATTTCCCAACCCATTATATAATTTTTTAACATTAGCTTTAATAAAATTTTTATATCATGTATTTTTCTAAAAATTCCTTTTCTGTTTGTTTTGCACCCTTGTGGATAATTTATGGATCTTTGCAGTTAAGCAAGGCATGATCTGTGGTCAGTGGGAATAACTGCATTAACTTCAGTGGGCTTTGGATCAGGCTATCTATGAAACAGCAAAACTGAATTAGGTATAAAGTTTTGCCAAATGGACACAAACTATAGAAAGTGAAAAAATACAGAAAACTATTTTTGTTTTAACAAATTTATTTCAGTTATAATAAACGTAGGTGTTACTTGTAACTATTGTAGGTTCAGATTTTTCAGAAAGAAATGTGATTTTTCAAGTTCTCTTTAGGGCTTGATGATTAATCTTGCAGTTGAGTAAGTGATTTTCTTATAAGCCAGAATTTGCAAACTGTTGTTTGAGTAGTAGTTCCTCATGTGAATTTGCAGTATCTAGCTCTATATTTGCTGTGACAGTTGATCACAGTCCACCTTTATTGTTTGGTTTCATTCCTTTTTAATTGTAGTTGCCTTTGGATAGTACAAAGAACCCGAGTGACTAGTTTTAACCTGTTGCATAATAAAATGTGTTTAGCGAACCCTATTTTTTTATTTTAAAAAGGGTTTAAAATGAAAATACCAAAATCACCGTGGTTCCATTATTTTAAGTAATTCTTCATCATTAGTCACAGAGGACACAAAATGGGATTTGCTCTTGTTGCAATTCAAAATCTGAATTCTTAGTCCTAACTTCTATTTTTTAGTATTAATTACCAGATCTTATAAACCATAATGTCTTAGAAAGTAGTTAGACAAGCTGTTTGCTTATAATTAACTGATAAAGAGACTTAAAATAATGTCTTGGTTCAGTGAAGATGCATGAAGTGTAAAAAAGGCTACTTGTACCAATAATGAAACTTTCAAACATGTATCAGAGCTATATGAGGCAGAAGTTAAGAGAGGTGCTAAAAACAATGCCTTTTGCAGTGTATAATATAATACCTATAATAAAGCTTCCTGTATCAAGCAAGCTAGTTTGGTTTATGAAACTGAAGATAACATCTTTTCATAAATTAAAATTGTTGTAGTTACATGTGGGTGACATTTTTTAGACATAACTTTTTTCAGAGAAAAAAATGCAGATTCAGTGGCACCAAAACATTTTACAATTTCGTGTTGATTTTGCCGAATTGTGTCAGACCGAAATAAGTCAGGTTTCCCCCACACCCTACCCCCAAAAAATTTTGCTTTTAGAATTCCAAATGACCTTTTATTTTGAAATGTATTTCAATTTTCTTTAAAAATTTAAAATGTTAAAAATCTCAAGCTCAATGAAATTTTCTTCAACTTTCTGATTTGTCAAAAATTTTGAATTTGTTTTGATTTTTCTGAATTCTTAAAGAATCAGAAAATCAATTACTTGCACAACTAGTGCTAGTTGTAATGTTAAGTGGGAACCAACAATATTTAAAGATTGGTTATGTGAATTGTATTTTAAATTGTAAGCTGAAAATGAAACAAGTCAATGAATGGGGTAACTTCCATCCAGGTAGACATTAAGTTTTGTGAGTAAAAGTCCAGCTATTTATCAAATGTTCTGTTAAAATAATGAACTATGGAAAAGAGAGGATGAATAAATGGCATTGTAGCTTGAAAATGCACCAGAAAAAGGTCTGTTGCTAACCTTGCCACTGAAAACTAGAGTTTGCTCACAGTTTAGAATGAAAAAAGTCAGCATTTATTCTTACATTTTAGTGGGCACTGTGGAGCAGGTCATGGTTTACAAACATGTCATCTACATAACTTAATCCTATTTTGTGGTCCTTGTACACACTGTCTCATTTCCCTTGCAGTGTTCTCATGGCCTAGTCCCTGGGCAAAGGGATTTGTTCTTTTTTCTGCAAAGGCATCCTTTCAAACTTCCCTGGGGAGAAGAGGTTTTCAGCTCTGTCACCACTGCTCCTGTCGTATCGAATATGTAAACTATGTACATGTTGGAGGAGGTAGCTTAGACACTTCATGGTAATGGTCACAATTTCTGCTTCCTCAGTCAACAAAGTAATGCTTCTATAAAGGCAGACACACCACAGGCGCCCTGCAGATAATCTGCCACTTTGTGGGTGGCACTAGCCTCTGCTGAAATGCTCTCATGTTCTTACAGCACACAAGGTCAAAGTCTTCTAACATGTCCCAGTAGACTTTTCAGGATCATTGCTCTTATTCCTCTCCTCATGCTGCTGGTGCGGCTGCTAGCCTGATTCAGGCTGGCTGTTGTGTGGGACTAGCCCTTCCTTTGTCTGCTGAGCCACCATATTAATCAGAAGTTCTTTGCCTCTCCTCTCCTCCAGTCAAGAAGCAGAGTTGGTATCTTTGCAAAGGCAAATAAAAAGAAAATCAAATCTATTATTTTTACATTATCTTATGATTTTAAAGCTAGTCTCATGATTTTTGAGCATGTGGGGCTGGCAATACTGAACTAGCCCTCAAACTAGGAGATAGTGGAATATTGAAATCCTGCTCTTTATACTAATATCATGTACAGCTATCCAGGCATGCAACATACGGTGTAAGGTGGACATCAGCCTGTATCTGTCACCTACACAGTGACCCCTTTGCATTTCAGTTTCTAAAGTGTGCACTTGTGTAGGTTTTTTCATTAACGAACAGATGTTTAGACAACAGTTATGTAAAAAATTGGGAAACTCTGCTCAGGGAAGCCTCTCCTCAGCTATATGCCTAACTCCAACCTGGTTTAAACTACATCAAACGTTTTTGAAAAGATAGGCCTTGCTCTGAGTGTCATCAGATCTGGGCTGTACCAAGTCGAGTGAGTTCTAAAGGACATCTCTTCGAGAATGCTCTCCCAGCATCACTCTCATTGTATCAACAGAGGAATACTAGTGTCTTGGCTGATCCAAAGTAACATGAGGAGGGAGGTGGATTCTAAGGCAGTCAGGGCCTATTTAGGGCTTCATAAGTCAGAACCATCACCTTAGCTTTTGAGCTGGACATTAGCTGGCAGCCAAGGCAGGCTTTCATCAGCCCAATGATACATTTCATCTGACTGCTGGAAAAAATTCTCTGTGTTGTCTCACTATGAGCAAAGAAATGACAAGATATCTTAATCTTACTTCCAAGCATGCAACCAATACTACAGGGAGACTTATGCAGCGGGAAAACAGAAAGTGTGCAGCACAACATCCTGTTCCCATTCCTGGATCCCTCTGAGGGGTTCCTCCTGGATGTTCAATCAAATCAAATTAGAGTACTAAGCTGTTAGCACAGCTTACAGACTAACAGAGCATCTTCATCTACATGCCCAGCTGCAGGCAGCTTCTTTTGACCATCCCAATTATGTGGGGTGGGATAAGCCAATGGGGAACTAGAACACATAATAGGTTACTTGTATCCCATGTGAGCCTTCCCAGCAAAGCCAAACAAATACCAGCCTTGCAAGATTTATGATAAAGCAAACTCTTATTAATTCAGTTCTGGTAAAACATTGGCCTAGACAAAACATTTTGAATGAAGCCCTCGTGATTCATTTGCTTTGTGCAAACCCAGACCCAGGCTAGTACCTTTGTAAATGCTTTATACCACCCTAACTAGCACACCTTTTGGATCCAACAAAATAAAAATGACAAATCAATAAGGTTGAAATTATGTCCAGAGCTTGAGTGAGACCTATCCACCACTTAAACTCCATGATAGCTCCCATTATGGCCTAAATGGGTCTTAATAGGTGCATAGGTCATCTGCAAGCACTCTGCTCAGGAAGGAATTTCTCCCTAAATGAACAACTGCACTCCAGTATGTTTAAAAAAAAAATCGAGACACAAACAGCTAGTACGAGTGATGCAGTCACACAATTCGTCGCATATTATATTTCTCCCTCAGGTAATCCAAACAAAGACAGCTTTTCTCTTCAGGTTCTTGTGTTCTTCTATGCCTTGTATAATTCATACTCCATCAATGTCCTCCATGCCAGAGATGCATTATGAAGCCTCAGTAAATTGTGCAATATTGTCAAAGCCATTCACGCTACAGTGATGGTTTGGTTTTAGAAAACTCCCTCTCCCATCTCTACTTTAGCAAGAAAGGTATATTGGTCAAGATCATGAGAATTTGAGCAGTGGGGATACCTGACTGACAGCCCTTTACATGCTATGGAGATATACCATCTTTCAAAATATCCTACAGCAAGATATTCAAGACAATGACAATTTAAACAAATCCATAGACGCATATACAAGCATCCATCTAAACATGAACATATATATGCCAATGATATTTAGAGAAACAGACTTCAAAACTAGTGATAGATTGTGAGTGGAAAATCTCTCAGTGGAGCCTTAAATACTATTGCATCTTAGACGGAAAGCTTTATTTTGCTATTTAGTTAAACGCACCATTGCTTTATAATAAACCTGTAATATCCATGTTTGTATTATAAATATGCTTTATTTTCATGGCTCTGTGTGGCGCTTCTGTTATGTAATTGTGAAATGGCTTTATCCATTAAAGGCGCAGTGCCAGTGCAGTAAAGTATTGACCCAAAACCAGGTAATACTATAATTGTGAGCTGGAATAATGGAGCTATTACTGTACAGTACTACAATATAATTTCAAAAGTACAGTATTGACAGTTTGTTTCATTTTTCTTTGCTTGGTCTCTTAACAGATGTATGAATTCTTGCCCCACTACTTCTTTCCCTGAGTAAACAACATCACATTTCTAAAGATTAGACTTTAGAAACATGGAAATAGCATATCAGTTACCTCTCAGGATGCCTACATCTTATGGCCTCCTATCTGTCCGAAATATATATTAAATGAGGGGGATTTAAGCAATGTAATTTTCAAAAGGAGCATTTGTGCCCTTAAAAGCATAACTTAAGTGATCAATCTATTATGGTTCTCCTGTCCTGGCTTCCTTGAAGACATTAATTCATGAGCCCATTTCATACCTAATAACTGAACTGTGAACTTTGCTTCTGCACAGTATATTAGGTTGTGCTCCCAAACCCCTAGACAATGCAGTGGTAAAAACTGGAAAATGCAGTTATACCTCATTCAAATCACATGACTCTCCTCTGTTCTTGACAGTTCACAATCTGACTTAACTAATAAAATGAAACCTTATAACAAGGGAAGCATGCAGAGGCGATAATGGCTACAGGCTGAAATGCAGAAAGAACTGGAGCTAGGCATTAACACATGCAAATTGCAATTCAAGGCAAAAATAAATCAAATGGGCTGAAAAGACCGCAACATATCCTGGAGATTTTCTCTGAGCTATAGAAAAAGAAGGCCACCCAGGGATTTGGGGGAGGGAAAGGTATCCTAGTCCTAAAGAAAGATTTATGTGTAATACCACTTCTGATATAATTTTCTTTACTGTGTATTTTCTTGACCAGCTGTAATTTTGCAGCGTGTCTTGTAACATTGTTCCTGTTCTGTTGCTTGCAACAAACTGACTCATCAAGTGATGTATTTTTAATGCTTTGTTTACACTACTGTACCAGCCCTGTTTACACAATAGTACAATAGTCCACTGCAATGTCTTAAAACAAAAATAAAAATGCAGAGGCACTCAAAATAACATATCCTCCTCTTAGTTGTCCCCCTCAGGACTAAGTATAATATGTCCTGCACTTATTCTTTAGTAGTTTTTACATATATTCTCTTCTAAGTACTAAGTTATAAGTACTTTTTAAGTACTTAGAAAGTCCCCACCACATTATGCCCTGTGCCGTCAAGAAACCTCAGCGAGAGAAACATGGGATTGGTTCTGAAAAGAGGAAGGATGACAGGGAAAAAGTGTGTGAGTGTGATCTGAAAAACCCCATTTGCATATTTCATAAACTGGCATACTAAGCAGAAATGTTGCAGAAATGTTGCAGAAAAACAACACTGAGTTGATTTAAAGAATGTTCTTGTCTTAAGTGTTGTAAAATTGGGGTAAAAGGAATCACTTTGATTTGGATTTAGCTTCTTGTTTCACTTTCAAAAGGATTTTTGGTCCCACTGGAAAGTTTTAAAAATGCTCATTTTTTTTACTTTAATAACTGGTTGACTTATGCATATGCATAAACAATAATCAAAAAGTAGTTGCAGCCAGGCAAGCTTTAACTACACGACTCAGCTACTGCACCTCAACTACAAAATCCTTCCTTTTCTAGTTCTGGAGCTCTCCTTGGATGAGATTGCAAATTAAGTAGAATTAAGTGAAATTGTGAGGTGATTTTGTGATGCAAACAAACACCCACTGGAGAGTCTATACTGAGACTACAAAAATCAGTTCATACACAGTAAGCATTATTTGAACACAGGTCTTCAGATGTACCATTTACACAAGATCACGAATTTTGAAGAAAATGGAGACTGGATCTTGGGTTATCTAACCCAGGTATTTTTGTCCAGTTCTCAACCCCAGTCAGCCCGTACTAATGCTCGCTAATGAAGGACAGGAATAGTAGTAGTGATAAGCAGCTACTAAAAGCCATGTGCCACTGCTTCAGCAGGTCAGATATGCAGACACAACTGAAGGCAGCTGGAGGGTGCAACCAATGCAGATCCAGTAATCAGGGTTGGTAATCAAACTGCAGCCAGGGTTACAGTTGCCTAACTAGATTCACAAACATGAACCCCCTGATATAATGAAGACCAAGGAATCACCTATCAGAAAAGACAACCCAAAGCATACAGCTTCTAAAAAAACTCCCAGCCAAGTTCAAGGACTTCATCTTTGAATATGGAACAAACTGGTCAAGTACTGACTTTCTGCAAAAACTATTCCAGCCTCCACACTTCGATGTAGCTTGTTTGTGCTGGAAAATGTTCTGGGCACAATTTTGCAAATGGGTATAAGCACTTGGCAGTGCACAAATATACATATCTAACTACATGATTAATTTACACTCACACTTAGCACAGCTACATGCAGAAATCAGGTTAACAAATATACAGTTTGTCCATGTAATTGTAATTTCATGAAAAAATTAAGAACAAAATTGCTATCACTATTTCAAAAGGAATATAATATATGTATAGCACTAGAACCCAAATGAAGGAAGTCAGGGCCTTCTGAAAGTGGAAAGTCACTGTTTCGTGTTGGAGAAGCAGTTTGTTGCTCCTAGAACAGAGCTTCACCGCTAGTTCTAGCAGCTTGTGTATCAAAAATCTCAAATTCCTACAGTCAAATGTGACTGTAATATGGAGTGCTGCAAATATAGGAACTTATTTTAAAATGAGAAAAAAATAAAGAAAAACACAAAATGTACAGCAGAAGTCACTTAGCAAGGACATTTCAAAAACAACACTGTAATGAAGGTCACACAAATGGTTTGCTGCTTTGCTTAGTAGTAATTCATTTTCATTAGTACCCTTGACATCACTAGAAGGTGGTGAGAATAATTATACAAAGGATGTAGCAGAACCAGGAATAAAGCAAAAGAATTGAGAGAGAGATCAAAACAGCTTAAAATGCATAGAACTAAGCTTCTTTGAGATAAGCACCTTTATTCCAGTTTAGTTGCATCAACATTAGGGGGTTGCAGAGATTTACCTTTATTGGTGTCAAATCAATATCAGTCAAACAGTACCAAAAAATGGCCTATATTCAGTAAAGAATTCAAGGAAATAGCCTTCAATGTTTAGAGCAAGTGTTTGGTAAGGTGGGGTAACATAAGACATATACAGCTCGGTGAGAAAAGGAAATCTTTATGAAGAGGACTTTAGGTATCAATAAGTCATGAAAATACCTACTGTACTTTAATGAAAAGTAATAATTTAAGCCTCATCTAAGAAGTATATTTTACCATGTTGTTGTTTAGTCTTGCCTGTGCAGATGGGAGTAACCCATGTTCTAACCATGTTGTCAACCCATTCTCAGTCATCTCTAGTGTTGAAAAATCACTGTCAGGTGTGTGTGCCAAGGGATGCTCATACCCACATATATCTGGACACTGGATTTGGCTCCTGGAGATCATACGTACCATCAGAGCTTATCCTATTAAATTAGATCCACATGCAGCACTGGGCATTGCTAGGTGCCTGCAGGGTTTATGCTGCAAAACTAGATTCATGGGCCTCCAAAGCACTAGAACAATGCAGATGACTAAATTCTTCCAGGACCCTGCCTAGAGCTAAGTAAGCTGGTGCACATGAATGTATAGATTTACTCATGCCTTTTCACAAGTGTCTAATGGTGATTTTCAATATATGCCTGCTTATCACTTTAGGTACAAGGCATGCTCAGCCGTAGCCCATTCTAGATACGTTAGCTTATAATTGTTCACTGTTATTGTTCACTTTTTAATAACTTCTTATCACATTCTGTTTGCATAAAAATGCACTGTTTATAAGATGTCAAACTACCCACTGCCAGACCCCCAGAAACATTACCACTGGTATTGCTGCTGCGGAAGGATGAGTGGGATTCGACAAAGAGAGGTCCTGGCAGTAGAAGGAGAGAGGCCTAAAAGAACCCAAAGTTCAATGTGGTGAGGGGACTGCTGGGAGACCTCAGATTAGGGGCTCTTGCTCTCTCTGGATTAGCTACTAGTGTTTAGCTCTCCTGAGCGGTGTGCACAGAATTGGTATATGCACCTTGAGGTAGCTGGCTGGCTGGCTGAAATACTCTGTGTCTCCAATAGTTCCCTCAAAGGCCACTGTGGCTTAGAAACATGGTGTGTAGCAGAGTAGCAATGCACCCCTGCGGCGCCTTCCACTGGTCATCCAGGAAATCAGCTCTTTCCAGCCTCTGGAGCGCCCTCTGCAAGCCGATTTCCCACTTGCCACTGGCCTGTCCCCCTCCTGGACCCCGGTGCGCTCTTACCTGGGCTATTGCCCCCTGGCAGTACCCCCACAGATTTCTGGGTCTCCCCTCCCTGGGGAACCCCACCCTTTATCCCCACCTTACCTCAGCCTATGGGCTACTGCCAGTCACCATCAAGCACCCTTTCACTGGGGCTGACTGCAGTCTGTATAAGCCAGTCATCATAGGCAAGGAGGGTTGGCTTGCTGCCTCTACCTACCTGTGGGCTGCCCCCAGTACCCTTTTTTGCCCATCTCCTAGGCCCTGCAGCCTGGGGGGTTTCCAGGCAGGAGCTCCCCCAGCTCCTCTAGCCTTCCCCCCAGCAGCCAGGCCTATCGGCCTCTGTAGCCAGAGGAGACTCTCTCTCAGTTTTAGCTCCTCCTTTCCCTGGCCTTTATATGGCCAGCTGGGTCTGCTTGGGGTGTGGCCCCCAGCTGAGGCTGCCTTCCAATCAGCCCAGCTTTTTGCTTGCCTCCGCCCTCTCCCAGGGCTGACTTTCACCCCTTTTCTGCAGGAGTGGGGCAGCTGCCCCCCTACATGGGGTTATAAGATACTTTGATCACCAGAAGCAGAATTCGAGTCCAATGAATCCAGCTGCTCAGAGCTGTTGTGCATGTATCCAGTCGATACCACTGGAACGCTGGTTTCTCTGACAAGTTCAGATAACTAATGTGTGGCTCTCCCTCCTCTGCCTGAGTAAACAGGTTAATCACTTCTGCTTGTCTCTGCCTGCTAATTTTCTCCTCCTCTTCCTCTCTCCCCCTAACTTCCTGGGTCTTCTCCTCTCAAACTCTCTGAATCTTTCCTTCATTCTTTTTTTCTCATATTTGAGTACTGAACCTGCATCATCCACATCCGCTGTCTCTTTTTTATGGCAGCAGGCTAACCAGAAAATCTACAATCAGCGAAGTAGAAAGCCTACCTTACAAAAGTCTCCAAAATGTAAACATGAAAAAAATAGTGTTAAGTTGCCTTTGCCTAAGTCATAGACAAGAAACCATGAAAATTGTGATCTTCTGTGTTCTAATCCATCTTCACAATCTACCTCCATTGCATGAGCCTAACTTGCATATGGTTTGCTTGTCCCCAAATATCTCTTCTGAATATTATGTGCATGCCTCCTTTCTGTTTGGAGCACCCAAACAGAATCATATATTTCTCTGGATTTACTTGCATGCAAGTCTGAAAATGTTTCTGAATATATAGACCATTTGACAATGCTTTAAACAAAACCAGCAGTATTCCAAAAGTCTTAGCCATTGGTTTTGCCTTCTTTCTAGAAGTTACACCATGAACTTTCTTTTTCCTGGCATCTCAGGCAGTCTCTTTCTCTGTTTATGCATTTAGTCACTTAAAGGAAAACTACTGTGTAAAAACGTAACAAAAGCAGTAAAACTCATTCTGATTCACGCTTTTCATGTGCTATGTTTTCTCACAAAAGTTTCTTACACTCACTCCTTCATAAAAAAGAAATCAATCCCATAACTAGCCTTTAATTACAAATAAAACCTTAGCAACCCAAAGTCCAATCACAAATAGAAGCAACGTTCAGTTCTTCAGTTTATTTAAGACATAAATGGAAACACAGAAACAGCAAACAGACACAGTTCAAAACATGCATTAATCTTTTGAACCATTCATATACCATTATCCCAATCTTAAAATATGTTAAGAATTGTATGTTTAAGCTTCAATTTCTGTATTGTATAAGCATAACAAACATATATTGCGTGCTGACAGTGTAATCCAAATTGGCATCACAGTTTAATTAGTCATTAGTGACCTAAAGGATCAAAGTCTTAGAGAGACTAAATAAGGGTTTCGAATGTTCAAGTATCTGAATAGGATAAAATAAACATAATAAATTAATTTCACTGAACCATATTATAACTATTCCATTTCGGTCCTAAGCCATTAAACAGGATAAGGATACAAATTCTCATTCACAGACACATGTTTTTAAACAAAAGAATGGCCATACTGGATCAGACCATGGTCCATCTTCTGAAAGTGGCTGTTGCCAGATACTTCAGAAGGAATGAACAGAACAGGGAAATTTATTGAGTGACCCTTCCCCAATCCCAGCTTCTGGTAGTTAGCAGCTTGGGGACACCCAGAGCATTGGGCTGCATTCCTGACCATCTTGGCTAATAGCCATTAATGGACATATCTTCTGCTAACTTATATCATTCTTTTTTTAACCCAGTTCTACTTTTGACCTCAACATCCCCTGGCAGCAAGTTCCACACTCTGTGTTGTGTGAAGTTCTTCTTTGTGTTTGTTTTAAACGTGCTGTCTAATAATTTCATTGGGTGACCTCTGATTTGTGTTTTATGTGAAGGGGTAAACAACACTCTCACTTTCTCCACACCATTTATGATTTTATAGACCTCTACCAGATTTCCCCCTTAGTTATCTCTCTTCTAAGATGAACGGCCCCAATGTTTTTAATCTTGCCTCATGGAAGTTGTTCAATACCTCTAATAATTTTTGTTGCCCTTTTCTGTACTTTTCCCAATTGTAATGTATTGTTTTTCAGATGGGGCAACCAGAATTGTGTGCAGTATTTAAAATGTGAGCGTACTATGGATTTATATTGGCACTATGACATTTTCTGTAGTATTAGCTGTCCCTTTCTTAATGGTTCCTAGCATTATGTTAGCATTTTTGAATGCCACTGCACAATGAGCAGATGTTTTCAGAGAACTATCCACACTGACTCCAAGATCTTTCTTGAGAGGTAACAGCTAATTTAGACCCCATCATTTTGCATTCATAGTTGAGGTTATGTTTGCCAATGTGCATTACTTTGCACTTATCAACACTGTAATGCAAAATTTCATCTGCAATTTTGTTGCCCAGTCAACCAATTTTGTGAGATCCTTTGTAACACTTAGTTAAGTCCAAAGCTGCCTGCAATCTCGAGAAAAAATTTATTGTCTGTAAACTTTGCCACCTCACTATTTACCGTTTTTGCAGATCATTTACAAATATATGAAACAGCACTGACTGTTACGAGACCATGCTATTTACCTCTCTCCACTGTGAAATCTGACCATTTATTCCTACCCTTTGTTTCCTATCTTTTAACCAGTTACTGTTCCACAAGAGGCCCTTCCCTCTCAGCCCATGGCTGCTTACTTTGCTTAAGAGCCTTTGGTGATGGACCTTATTAAAGATTTTCTGAAAGTCCAAGTACACTGAGCCATCCCTTATCCATGTTTGTTGACCTCCTCAAAGAATTCAATAGATTGGTGAGGCATGATTTCCCTTTATAAAAGCCATGTTGACTCTTCCTCAACGTATCGATGTGTCTGTTCTTTACTATAGTTTCAACCAATTATGCTGGCACTGAAGTTAGTTTTACTGGGCTATAATTGCTAGGACCACCTCTAGACCCTTTTTTAAAAAAATGTGTTGCATTTGCTATCTGTTAATGAATGAGACTAGCTTTCCTTTTTTGTGTTTTGCTTTGTTCATTCAGGAGGATCAGTTTTATAAAAGCTCAGACTTGGGACCTAAATCCTTTTAAGAGAAAATGAGCTTCTTATTTATTTATCAGTATAGTAAGCTGACTTCACTTAAAACAAAACTAGGGATTCCCCATTACAAACATCATGATTCCACTTTGTCACTACTGGAGGTGTGACAGCTTGAAAACCTTATATCAATTTTTTAATATAATTCTCTGACTTCAGGTGCTTCTTCCATACATAAACTTTCTGATAGTAAATCTACTCTAAAACTCTAAGCCAAACATTTAAAAATCTTTCTTTTGATTTTAGTAGGAAATGGATTGGTTTCTACATAGTCTATGGACCATATACTAAAGGAGATCTTTCTTTAGATCTCTGTACCACTCAGAAGCAGTAGACCCTTGTGGAGCTATTTTCATTTTTTTTCTCCAGGATAAATGTATCTATCCTCAACACAACCAGTAGATTGTGTTTTATTTTTTCAGTTTGATATGTCCCACCATCAGGTATGCAAGTGCAACTTATATACACACACACCATTTCCTATCCCAAATTGTTATGGAATAACTATGAAAATGACTGGTGGCTTTGGGTAGGTTACAGACATAGTAAAAGACATATTTTTCAACCTGCCAGAGCTCAAATGTGGGATGTTAGCTGTGACAAAGACCCAAAATGAGGAACAGACTCCTATCAGAGAACATTTGGGACAAAAGCATCACAGAAAAGATCAACCAACTAATTCTCAGGATCTTTAAGCAGTATAATCTGAGAATAGTGCAGCTACATCATATGTGTCAATATCAAACCTCTCTAACAGAGGGAGATGACAAAAATGTGAAGCTAAATAAACCCCTGAATTCCTATAAAAAGAAAAGCTAGAGAATGTCATAAAAACATTACAGACAAGAAAGCACAAAGTTTGACCTCAGAATGAACATGAATAAAACCAGAATCACAAAACAACCAGCGTGTCAAATCAAAAGTTTTCATTATTGTACTGGTGAAACAGATGACTTTGCAATACCTATGGGAGCAGATAAGTATTAACTACAGCATGAGAAAGATGAAAGAGATTAACTAGCTATTCAGCCTGCGTGTCCTTCCTGCCCTGTCCTACAAGGCAGTGCAATGCAATTCACTTTTTTATATAGAATACTTAACATGTCTCATAAAATGCTTTGTATGGAGAGTCAGACAAGGCATCCACAGGTACAGAAAGAATATAGAGAAAAGGAATTCATGAGGGCAGAAATATCCACAGGTAATTGTGGTTAAGGTCTACAGAGATTTCCTGCTCTCCACTCTTCCTAAAAAAATCTGCAGATTTTTTCTTTGTGTTTTCTACTCTAAACATCTCTGCTTTGGTATCTGAACATCAGAAATCATTGTGAGATGCAAATAGGGTCATTCCAATGTATTTATTAACTGTAGCTTACGTATTACACCAAACTAACTGCCTTTGTTGCTACTGGATCAAGTTTAACAGAAAACACATAAAACCACAAGCGCTGCACCTGATAATCTCACCCTCTTTTGATGACTCTATTAAATCTAAATTTGAAGCGTCCTAGCAAACAAAACATAGTTTATTCACTGCTTTGCAAATTCAAGTCCTGCAGCCTTACAGAATGTTCTTTCAATCAAAGGAATTACCAATAAGTAACAAATATATCCAGCTACACCAGAGAAGCATGTTACCTTGTTGTTTCTAGTACATCAATCAGCCATGAAAGGCTTAGCTATTTTTGTATGTGAAATATTGCAGTTAGACTACAAAATGCTTATCCTTTCCAGATTAATGGGGGAATCTGTAGTAGTGCTGTAGTGTCAGGTTCCCTGTAGACTTAGAAAGTGAACAGTCTATTATAATGGACTCCTTTGCAGCAAGCAGGACAAGAAACCTCAGCCAGAGAATCTACCATAAATAGGTGAGAAAACCATAAGTCCCAGGAATGTTTAGCTCCTGTTGATTCTGTGAGGGGTTTTCATACTTATTAATGGCTGAGAGAAAAAAGAAACTCCCAGTTAAATATGGCAACAGAGGTCAAACAGTGATCCCTGTTTGACCTCTGTTGCCATTGTACAGTGATGTACAGACTCTGAAGGAAGGTGTAGTGCGGTGGTCACCTGCTCCAGACCAGATGGGGTTAAAACAGCCCTGGAGAGGGCTGTTGCTGGGGGAAAGCAGTGAGCAAACGCTGATTGGGAAGGCAGCCACAGCTGGGTCTAGGCCCAATCAGGCCACATCTGGCCCTTATAAAAGGGCTGTGAGCCAGGCATTCAAACAGTCTCTCTCCAGGCTGAGAGGGAGCAGGGCCTGGTTGCCTGCAGGACAGAGTACCTGGGGTGGAAAAGTGCTGGGGGACTAGGCAAGGGAGCTTGGGAGCTCCAGCCTAGTAACTGCAGGCCTGAAATGGGGTCTAAAGGAGGGTACTGGGAGTTAGGCAAAGGCAGCAGGTCCAAACCCTCCTTGTCTGTGATGACTGGCTCTTACGCTGCAGTCTGCCCCAGGAAGCGGGGGCTCATTGCTGACTGGCAGTAGTGGTAGACTGAGGCAAGGTGGGGATTAAAGGGGTTGGGGTTCCCCAGGGAGGGGAGATCCAGAGTCAGAGTGTGGGGGTATTGTCAGGGGGCAGCACCCCACGTAAAAGGGTACTGCCAGGGGGCAGCACCCCACGTAAAAGGGCACCAGGGTCCAGGAGTGACCTGGTGCCAGCAGACAGCGAGACACCAGCCTGCAGAGGGCGGTCCAAGCTGGAAGAGCCAATTTCCTGGACAACCAGCAGGAGGCACCACAAGGATGAGTTGTCGCACCACTACAGAAGGGAAAGAAATAAGGCCAATGTGGGAGACGTGCATACAGAGGGGATGGAGTTGGAAGCTATGAAGTCAGTGAAGTACAGTGGAACTGTATCAGGGTGGGCTGCCCCTTTAAGGGCCAGTGATCTGGGGATAGCTGTCCCTGTTTACTAATCAGATGAAGATGGGAGGAAGTTGGGAGAAAAGGTATACTCTATAGAGAGCTGCAGAAGGAGGCTCAGTTGATTGGGGAGTTACCAGAGAGAGGGTGTTTTCCGTGGCTTGTCTTGAAGGTAGCTCTGAAAAATACAAATCCGGTGAGAGATGGGTGAGTAAAGATTTTGCTTGGGAAGAGCTAGACATGGGAAGGTCTCTAGGGATGAAGTCTGGAGAGTCAGTGGCTTGAAAATAACTGAGCCTTCAGTGAGAAAGCCCTGGGAGGCCGTGTTCTGCTAAAAGAGCAAGGAAGAACTCTGCAAAACCTGGAAGCAGTATGAAATATCTGTGGAGAATTGAGCCCAAGACGTGTAGTAGATTATATGCTCTGTTATATTTACTTTCCACTTTGGAGAGCATAACCGAGGATGAGCCCCTCTGGGATGAAGAATTTTGTGTTTATTGCTTTTGATTTGTGGGCCACTATTTGATTTGGGTTTTCCTTATCCTGGAATGGGGGGATAGAACTGAATGTGATGTGACTGAAGAGGCAAGTCACTTAGGGCCTGAAGGAGGAGATGAGATGGAGTTACTGTAATGCTATTCTTGCTGTGAACAGCTACCTTGAAGATGGTAAGTCTTATAACAGGAAATAATGCATTAAAAGTTTTCAAAACCAGGAAGGCAATTTTTTATTGGAGATAGAGATGGCTTCCGCGGGAAACCAGTGAAGGTTGTAATGAAGACATTGACTTCTACAGAATCAGAATTTCAACCAATGGGATCTTTGTCATTGACTTCACTGAGGCTAGAAAATCACCTATATTGCTAAAGTCATACCTGGCATCATTAGATATAGCTTTGTTGACACAGTCAAGTTGTGCCTGCATATGCCAGTGCTGAATGTGGCCCACCTATGTTTAGAAACATGTCAAGCTACAGATGCAGGTTGAGTGGTAAAGTATGGAGCAAGCAATGACAGGAATTGCAATGACCTATCATAAAATAAATGTCTGAGCAAGGAAGAAGAACCAGAAATCATGCAGCATATCAAAATGAACACAGGAATAATGGGCCAGAGCAAAACATACATATATCTCAGTTGTGATGATAGCTGGACCAGGTCAGTGACCAAATTTATATTTTTATAAAGGAACAAAATATTGAAATACTTAAAAAAAAGAGCTACTGCTAGTTCTGTGTCAAAGTCTATCATAACTGAAATGAATACAGTACAGTATAGCTATTGGTACAGATAATATTTGTATATAATTTGAAGATGGGTGGTGGCTAGATCTCTGTCTTTATAATGTCAACAGTCCTTTGAAATAGGAGCCTATACTACAGCATGGGTGGCTGATGGTAATTCTACAGACTGGCATTTCCTATGGACCAAATCCTGCAATCCTTGTCTGGACAGTAGGATTTGACTCAATATGTACTGAAGGATTTAAGCTTTTCTTCAATAAACTAATATACCTGGTCCTATAGCTCAATTGTAGTGATTCATGCTTAAGTCCAGAGATCCTGGGTTCAACCCAGTCCTGTGGAATTTTGAACTGCTGTTGACGTTGACTTCAGAATCTTGGAGCTAGCTTTCCCAAACAGAGGGAGTATGTAGGCCACTTCTGGGACTAAAAGCAGAGCCCTTTATTGCTAAAATTAAAGGACAAGGACTGCATGTTTAGAGGAATTAGCAGACTCAAGAAACTACATATGTGATGTCTCCCTGGGAGGGGATTAAAAGATGCAGTGTTTAGTGTAGGTTACACAATGTTTCCAGGACAGGAGAAGGTTCAGAATAGTTTAGAATAAATATGAATCTTACAATGATGGAATACAAAATTGATTCAGTGTATTAACGGTTGATATTACTTTGGTCACATCATCACTGTTGTCATTCACTGCTGGCGTTCACTGTGGGAACAAAGGTCTCAGAGCCATAAGCCTTCCCAAGCTGATTCTCTGACAAGCCCTGATTCTGGTACCTTTCACCCTTACACTGCTCCCTACAGCAGAGCAATAAGCTTCGTAAGGCTCACAAGATGTGCCAGAAGTCCAGAGGAAGGATGCTAGCAGGAAGTGTGTGTGTATAAATGTTACAGAGACAAAACTTTTCTGTCTGTCTCAGGCTCTTATGCATGGCTGAGTGATTTTTTTTTTGGGGGGGGGGGGGGGGGGCAACCCTTGGAAGCATGAAAAACAAGAAGGGGAAGTCTCCACCATTCCTTTTCCTCGAGGAAAAAAGGTTCCAGATACTGCTTACAATGATATTCATCTCCAAAAAACCCTCACTTTCATCTTCATGAGATACTAAAAAGGGAGATGTACTCCAGCTTGAGGTACATGCTGCTTTTGAGTTTTGTAGATGACCTGAAAGTTGCACAAAACTCCTTATTTTCATGTTTTCAAGAGTTTGGATGAGGGTGGCATATATTGAGGCCACACCAGTGCTGAATAGAGGGGAATAATCACTCTATCTGCTGGCAATGCTCCTGCTAATACATAAGCCTGCATACTCCCATTGAAATAAATGGGAGTTCTTTTCACAGAGGTTAGCAGGATCAACTATTTTGGATGAAGAGGATGGAGCTGGGCTGTTCACAGTGGTGGCAGATGATGGAACAAGAAGCAATGATCCCAAGTTGCAGTCGGGGAGGTCTAGGTTGGATAGTAAGAAACACTATTTCACTAGGAGAGTGGTGAAGCATTGGAATAGGTTACCTCAGGATGTGGTGGAATGTTCATCCTTAGAGATTTTTAAGGCCCAGCTTGACAAAGTCTTGGCTGGGATGATTTAGTTGGTGTTGGTCCTGCTTTGAGCAGGTGATTGGACCAGATGACCTCCTGAGGTCTCTTCCAACCGTAATATTCTACGATTCTATATGCAGAGCTGAGCCTTTCATTTTCGTTTAAGGATCAACCTGTTATCTAGTACACACAGATAACCTTTGAAAATTATCACTCCGAAGCTGTCACAATAGTTTTATACTGAGTGGACTTCAATTATTGCTCAATTACAGTAGAATTCTTATGAAGCTACTTATCACATTCACATGTGCCACTACAAATAATCATGATTAATTGTATTCCATTGAATGCTAAAAACTTTATGATTTCCCATTTAGCATGGACTAGTGCCACATGGAATTGACATAGAACTGAAATAAAGAGAGGTATTGGTGTACATAGCAGACATCAATGTTACAGTAAGCACATGAGTAAGTTGTCATTTGAAACTGAAAATATGTGCATAGTTCTGTTCACAATCTTCTTGTGTCTGTATATTCTATTTAAGAATATCATATCATTTTAATAAGAAAATGAAGTTTCATTAAAATAGTGGATACAATAAAATGTTCCTGCTACACATTTACTTTTGTAAGACTCACAAAATTTCATGGTGGAATGTGATTTAGTGTTAGAACAGTTGACTGAAAGTACAGGGCTTCTGAGTCCTACTTCATACTCTGCCACTGACCTCTGTCCTACCTTGATTTAGTCACTGAGACACTAACTTTTTCAATGTCTTTCTTTGTAACATGCTCATTACAATAGCATCTAGAAAACATAACATAAAATTTCATTTGAAGTCCAGATAAAGTTTTCTCTTCTCCTCCCTCAGTTTGCATGTATTTTGCATGTCCTTTGGAGAATAGCCTTTTGGGGAAAGGAAGATATTTCTGGTTGTGTTTTGCATTGCACTGTAAAGGAAATGGGAAATGAGTTAATCCTAATTCTAATGGCAGGGGATTCCATATCAGGAGCCCTTTACCAAAAATAATCTGCTCCCACATCTGATTCTCTGATTTCACCCTGGACTCTCTTGGCATAAATCCCAATTATTTGACTTCTAGCAATAGTATGTAAAAAAAGAGTTTCTGAAGTGGGCAGACTCTAAAGGATTTGTATATTAGGACCTGGACCTTGAACTAGATTCAGAATCTGAAGGCAAACCAGTGTATTGTACGGAGCACTAGTGTGATAGATTTTCTATGGTATTATAGACTGACGTGTGCTGATTTTAGCTCATTTGTGGACTTGTATCCTACTCATTAAAACAGTGTAAAAGCCAAGTTTCTTTCATAATTAAAAACTTTTATTTGTGATATAGCTATGATGTCATTCCTGTGTTTTTCGCTGGAGTGAATTTCAGCCTATATGAATAAACTGCAAACAAAATTACTGCAAAACATTAACATACTGCATGGCTTAAGTATGTAATTTGTTACTTTTCTGAGAGGAAATGATCTGTTATATTCCACCTGACAGACTTAGCAATTGTTAAGGGACAATTGATCTAAACATTTTTCCCACTTAATTTCACATTCATGACAGTATTGTTTAGAAATACCTTAATATCTCAATCAAGATGTCAAAATCCCTGATATATAACAATAAAAATATAATTGACCTGAAGAAGTCTGTATTGCTCAAAAGCTTGTCTCTTTCACCAACAGAAGTTGGTCCAATAAAATATATTACCTCACCTACCTTGTGTCTCTAATGAAAACCAAATTAGTTTTTGCATCTTTCCATTGTATTAACATTTTCTTAATTTTTTTATCACTTAAGATTTTCTGGCTTTTTTTAAACTTGCTTTTTCTATTCACTTCTTTACATTGATTGTTTCTTTGTGGAACAACTGTGTATCAAATTTATGCCAGGTCTATAATGATTGTTTTAATGGAATCATGATGACCCTGTGTGTTTAACATCTACTGCACTTATTCATTTACTACTTTTATAACCAAAAATAAAATGTTTTAAAACTATATTTTTTTTCATTGGCTACAACATAAGAACATTTACAGTACAGAAACTAATTTTAAATGAAAAATAAGGTTTGATTCTGATTTCACATCAGCGTGATTTCAATAGAGCTATACAACTGTAAGTAAGATTATTCTAAACTGATTTAATGTAGACTTACTTTAGCTACTCAGCACACTTACCAGGTTGACCTAATCTGCCCAAACAAACAGAGCATGTGCCTTCTCTTACAATTATTGACTTGAATAAGGCATGAGCCTTATCCTATAATTGTGCCAAGTAATATTTTTGTTCTCTTGCATTGCTACAATATAGCTCATCAATTCTATGCTAACCGTTCAAAATACAGCACACTTTAACTACAGATGGAAATTTTACCTCAGCAGCTTTATTCAGCTATTTATTTTCCGTTCTTCTAAAAGACTTTTTACTTTGAATCTGCCTACAGTCTGACCCCTTTACTATCTAGTAACCCTTTGTCACATTCATCTTTCTCCACGCTTTTTCCTTGTACAGATCCCAATGTAGTGATTCTTTATTTTCTTACTCACCTTATTTCAATCTAATTCCTTCTCACATTTTGGCTCCCTGGTTGTTAATTAATCTTGTGCTTATCTGTTGTTCCAGATCTCTATAAAAAGGCTGTTGGCTGAACCATCACATGTAATCCCATTATCCACATCTACCATGTGTGTAGCCCCTTTTCTGTTTTTAAAGCTAGTTTTGGTACTCTATATTTAAGAGAGAAGGAGCAGTAGCATGGCATGCTTTTACTGACATGGTAATATAATTATAAGAGAATCCTAGTAGCAAGCGAATAACTGAACTGGACATTGTGGTTTCCCCTCTTTAATTTTTTTATTGTATTAACTGATTATATAGCTACTTTATATCAGAGGATCTGCATTCATGTAATGGATCCATGTGTGAGATGGAAGAGTGAGAATGGGTCTGATGAGCTTCCACTGCTGTCAGTTAGGGCTACGGTGACCAGATGTCCTGATTTTATAGGGACAATCCCAATTTTGGGGTATTTTTCTTATACAGGCTCCTATTAACCCCCATCCTGATTTTTCACACTTGCTGTCTGGTCACTCTAGTTAGGGCTCCCTTTGACTTCACTGGCATAGGATTCTGGGCCTACTGTGAATTGAATCCTGCTGCTGCAGAGCCCTAAAGCTTTAGTAACTCTAGTGTGCAGGCTCAAGAGTAGGCTTCTGGTCTCTTGTTTTATACCAGGAATATCTCCAGGGGTTCATCTCCTCTTTCCTCACTCTGGTTGCCAGGGATGGAACTTGGATGGACCTTTGGTCTCTTCTCCCTGTCTGAGCTTCCTTTCAGAGGTAGTGGCCAGGGAGATATCCTCGGATAAGGCTTAGAGCACACTTCACCTGTCAAGTCTCTTCATAGCTGTCTGTCATTTAGCCAGAAGAGAGCCTGCTGGGATGCCAGAGAGGCACTGTGCATAGTTGATGCCTAGTCTACCCTAATGTCTCAGACTCTGCCCCTGCAAGGGGGAGGAGTTAGGGATCTGTTTAACCAGTATGCAGCGTCTCAGGGTCAGCTCTCCTTTGTCAGCTGATGACTCCAAGCATCCCAAGCGCTTCTGCACTCAGGCTTCCTCACATGGATGGTATTATACCCAAGTGTGGGCCTTCCTTGCTGCATGAGGCAACAGCCCTCTATAGTTGACTACTGGCTGGTTAACTAGCCCTCTTAAATTCTTGACAGTTCTCACAGAACAACTGCATATTTCTAACCTACAGGACACTTAAACCAATTAAATCCAAGTGCACAGGCTGAAACCTAGGTACAGCCTTCCTGCTCTTTATTCACCTAATTTCTAAATGATTCTTTACAAATGTATGCCGTTTACCCTAAGTTTACCCTAAGTCTACAAATCATCCCACAGTCTTTACAGCTCCAGCAGCAAGAAGAAAGGGTGTGGTGGGGAGGGTATGTGTTAAACTGCTTGAGTGCAGGAGGAAAGGGAAAGGTAATTTGCACTCTTAAGCTGTTCTGCAGCTCCCACTCATGGGAAGCTCCCTCTTCCATTCCATAAGCATCAAGGTGCATTTCTCCAGCACCCAGTACAAAGCTCACTTATCTAGCTCACTGCCATGTATATTGGCTTCAAAACAGCATTCTATCCATACATGCTCATTTGTAAACAAAAGGATAAACTGTGTGCTGGTGTAGCCATCAGCAAGCACCAAGGGATAACAGAAAGATACACATTTCACTCCTCTTCAGTGGAGCAGCATTGTATGTTCAGTTTCCCCACTCCGTAGTAACCGTTAGCAAACAATGCAGCTAGCTCTGTGCTCCCCTTGGGCTTGTCTTCACTAGCGCGGGGAGAGATCGATCTTATGGAGATCGATTTATCGTGTCTCATCAAGACGCGATAAATCAATCGCCAGAGGCGCCCCCGTCGACTCCGTAACTCCAGCTCGCCAAAAGGCGCAAGCTGGAGTCGAAAGGAGAGCATGCCGCCGCCTGCCGCCGCCGTGAGGATGGCAGGTAGGTCGGCTGTAGATACGCCAATTTCAGCTACGTTATTAACGTAGCTGAAATTGCGTATCTACAGTCGATCCCCCGCCCTAGTGAGGACCAGCCCCTTCTTTGAGTTGATCAGGGCCACTGTGGATAAATATACTAGACAACACTTGCTCTTGTGCCTAACAACTAGTGCTTGAGTGCATAAACTGAGATGAGGCAGAAGGGACTGGCAGGTTTTTTTTTCCTGAATCAGCAGAAACTAGTTGGCCATTTTAGCTATAAATTACACAGTTATATAAAGAATCAAGTGTTAAAACACTTCAAATCTCTTCAAACACTCTGCATTGGCAAGATGCAATTAAATAAGTAATTTTTACACTGATGTGGCATGAATTACTCCTCTGATTTACTGAGTAGTTAGTGGATCAAAAGCCCTTCGTAAGAATGTAAGGAAACCAGAGAAAAGTGGACATATGGGTTGATATAACAGCCTATGTACAATTGTGGAGTTCTTTTACTTCTCAGTACATAATGATTATGGTCTAAAACATGGTGTGCTTTAATCAAAGCAGTAACTGTATCCAACTTGTCATTATCTTCCAGCCTTTTGTATACCAAAAGTCCCATCAGTTACAATATGCTCTTCTGCTGAAGAACAGGAAAATTAATTTACCTTTTATTTATCATAAAAGCCCTAGAATGGGTTTCTGTCCATAGATCTCACTCCTAATGTTTTTGTAAAGGGACCCAAATTCCTTTAGATATGATGAAAGATTATGTGGTTTGGGGACCTGATTACATTACATTTTTGAACATCTATTTTCACGTATTACGTTTTGGTGTTATAAAAGGATACTAGAATTACAGACTTTTTCTTCCTTGTCTTTATTCTCTGGAATGAGTTGGCCTATGATTTTTCATAGTTAATTCCATGTAAATGGATAGTTCTTGTGTGGAAATTTGACCACCAGAAGACTTTCGTAGAATCTCAGAGCAGATTCTAAGAAAATACTTGTCAGAAATACTTTGTGAAATATGCTCAGTGTGAGATGTAGCAAGAGAAATAACACTGTTCCACAGGAAGGGAAAAAAACAGCTCTTTTAATTGAATAAATAAAAGCTAAACAAAAGCCAATACATTTTAATACCATACTTAAAACATTGTAATCAAAGGAGTCAGTCTTCTTTATTCTTTTTTAAAATAAAGAATCCATTGGACTTGCTATGCCATTTTGGCACGCTAGTTGAATGTCAGTGCTTTTGCATATCACAGAATGTGAACTACAAGTATCTGTAAGTTCTAGGGTAAAGAAGGTGTATTCAATCTTGAAAATTTTAAATTTAAATTTAGAAGATTGGAGAGTATAAGAACACTGAAAGGAAGAGGAAATTGGCAATCACTGCTAAGCACATACGTTCTCGAAACCAAGAAGTTGGTAGATCCTAACTCTCTTTTAAAACCAGCACTATATCATATAATAGCATAAGATTTCTGAATGCAATAGCAGATGGCTTGATCATCGCTTTATGAGCTGCCCTCAGTAAAGGGTAGCACTTTGTTGCACTGCCCCCGGAACAGCCTGAGAAGCAGGTTGTGATTCAGCTTGTGAGACTGCTTATAATTCATAATAATTTACACTCAGAAATTGTCCTGTTAGTGAAAAATAACTAAATGCTCCCCAATAGAGCACAAAGTTCTGTTGCAGATCAGTTTAACAGATTTTCAGTCTTGATAGAAGACTAGTCAATTAACTATTGCTTTCAGTTTTCAAAACCACCTTTATTCAATTTTTGGACTTGTATCTAAAGAATTACAGCAGTAATATTTTATCCTATGTTAAGAATTTAGACTACTTAATATTTTACCATTTAAAATTAATTAACACTGTTACTAGTAGAGTTGCAGAACTTCCTTACAGATCACTAAGATTGAGACCCAGGAAGCAGGAGACATAGGCTGCTACTTTAAATTTATTTGAAAAAGATACCTTCACAGCATTTTTTAGTAACTAGTTTCAGGTGTCAGGTATTGATCTAATTCTCAAGTCATAGATTTGCTTGCAAACACTCTTTACAAACTTTGCAGTTTCATATCAGTAACATCAGTCCTGCTTCTCTTACTTTGTCATCTTGTTTAATACTTTACTGCTTGGTGGTGCACAAGAATCCGATGGTACAATGGATGAAGAGGATGTATACATTAATTGTGTTAAGTATATTTACTGTCAAAACCAGTTGAGTAAAAAATACATGAATGGAAGTGTAAAAAAAGTTAATCAAAGAACAGTTTAAATTGCAAATATAGATAACTTAATTATCTTAAGATTGCAAATATAGATAGCTATTCATTCCAGAAGCGACAAAGAGTCCCATGGCAACTTAAAGACTAACAAAAGTATTGAAGCATAAGCTTTCATGGGCTAATACCCACTTCTTCGGATGCATGCAGTGGAAGTACATGCATCTGATGAAGTGGGTATTAGCCCACAAAAGCTTATGCTTCAATACTTTTGTTAGTCTTTAAGGTGCCCCAGGACTCTTTGTCACTTCCGCAGATCCACACTAACGCGGCTACCTCTTTGATTCTGTTCATTCCAGCTGATTGCAAATATAGATAACTATTGGAATATTCTTGTTTTGTATTTGGGGTACGGTAAGGTTTCACATTTAAGTATTAAAATATGAGTAGTGCATTTTGATTGTTTTCTTTTAATTAAAAATATCCACTGGCATTAAAAAAATGCAATTTTTATAACCGCTCAGAGAGAAGTAACTAATGTTTTTTTTGGGAAAGTAGTAACACCTCTCAAGTTTTTGGATTAAAAATGAACAGTGGTAGAATGACAAACAGAACTCAAATATGATCTTGTTTGGCTACAAAAGAAGAAGAGACTGAAGTCACTATTCATTTTCCCACCAATCGGCAAGTATTCACATTGCAGTTCTACTGCTTTTGGGAAACTGCCAGAATGATGCACCTGTGATGGCGTGAGGGTTGGCCCAAGAAGTCACTCCCACCCCACTCCTGCTGGGCATGCTCCCAGTGGAGGAAGCATTCAAAAAGGAGCAGCTTAGCTCAGTCTGAGCTGGCTGAGGATGAGCGCAGTTGTGTGTACAGCAACCTCCTGCTGGAAAGCTACTGGGATGCGAATCTGCTGGGCCTCCTAGGGGCACTGCAGGAAGCCAACCAAATGTGAGAACCGAAAGGGACAACTTGCTGTTGCCAGCAGAGAAACTGCCAGAGATGAAGCAGAAGGGACATGAGAGGAACCCCACATGCAACCCAAGAAATGCTGCCAAAGGGACTGGGGTGAGGATAGGAAGTGACCCAGGGGACGCGCTTGGACCTGAACCCTGTGTCAGGGTACCTTCTTTTGAAGGGCCCTGGGTCAGAACCCTATGGAGTAGCGTGGGCTGGGGTTCCCCTTCCCTCCCCACTCTCGCTGCTACGCAACACTTCCCTGATATTGGCACTAGGCAGATAAGCCCATTGAACTCTCTCCACCAGGTGAATCTTCCTCTGATATTGCTGCTAGGTGAAGTGGCTGCTTTGAACCCTCACCAGTAGGCATTACACCTCAGAGTATCACCATTAGGTGATACTGCTGGCCCAGGGCACCCAGAAACCCCTGACAGCACCCAGTATAGAACTACAGTAACCGATATTCTTAATGCACAGCTATAGAACATCAGACTACTGTACTTTTCGGTTTGTTTTACTTTTAACTGTTGCACAGACATTGAGGAACTCCACCACACAATGCTATTGTCTGAATGCAGCACCTTTTCCATCCCCCATCCAGTCTCCTAACTATGCCTTAAATATGGAGCCTTCAGATGTGCTTATTAAAAAGTTATCAATTCCTCAGTTATGCCTTGCAAAACACTAATAATTCCTATACCCTTAAAACATATCTTTGGTCAGCAGACTACAACTTGACAACTATGGACCTAGAACAGTCCAAAAATAGAAAAACTTAGGACTCCATGCCCTCTGTCTTAAACATCCTACCATGGTCTGAGAATATGGGGGTTTCATTCTCGGGGGGTTTCATTTTCAGCTAAGTTACATATAGTAAACAGTGAGTTGGTGTACATAGCATAATTGTAAAGGCCTGACCAAGCAAAGCATTTACATGTGAAATGGGACTACTCACATGCTTAAAGCTAAACATGTGCTTGCATGCATTATTAGATTGGAGCTAAATGAGGTTATGAGGTAACCCGGAAGAGGCCTGAAAGAGGGCTTATGATAGAGATTCTGAGCAGATGAATGAGGATGGAGCAAAGGCAGCAATGTCACATTGATGGAAACCAAGAGAGCAGGAAGGTGGTGGGAAAGGTGAGAAGAAGGAAGGCTAGGAGTGCATGATAGAGATGACCAAATGCATCTGAAAGTATCTGTTGAATTAAAAAAACTGATCTCTATTTAACTGAGTTCACACAACTTTTTATTTCAGTTTTATAAACAGCAACATTCAGAGAGAGAACCACTCTTAAGCAAATACTAGAGAATATTAATATTCAATGTATTTTGAAATAACAAGTGTAAGAGTTCACACCAGGAACTTCATTATAGGGGTTATATTCATTCCATCCACAAACAGAAACTGTGCTGTATGACCTGTGTAGTCAAAACTAACCAAAACAGTTCAAACTTAATCAAATATAAAAATATTCATGGCGGGAGGAAGAGACCAAGAAAAAATCGTCAGAAAAAATATTTATTTTAATAGGGAATAAATGTGAGAAAATTATAAGTTGCTGTCAACCAATTCATAAATAGAAAATGCAGTTAAATTCAGAAGCACTCAACTTCCATTGAAATCCTGGAAGGCAGTCAGTATCTCGCCAAAAGTTTGTACTGTGTTATATACAGTACTACAAAATGTAAACTATTCTATTTCATTCTTTTATTATTGAACATACAGTGTTACAAGCCCACTGCTAATTGTCAAGACAAGTTAACTGATTGAGAGCATCATAGAGGGAAATCCTTTTAATTTTCCATAGGCCAGAAACAGAACAGACCTGTGACTTCCTCACTGGGAGACTAGGATGCCATTGGGCAGAGACTGTTTTGCATTATTGTGTTTATTTAATATATTTACATTCTTCAGGGCTGATTCTCCCCTGACTTACATAGACTTGTATTACAGGCTGTCACACAAGTGTGAACCAGGGATGCTTCTCTGAGTTCCTCATACAACAGTTCATTTGGAAATACAGTTTTTGGGACAAACTGATGCATTTTGGTCATAAAAGCTTAAATTAATTGCCTGGATAAAATTTCAGCAATTACAAATACATTCCTGTGGTAAAAGGCAGTCTAAATAAGAGGAGAATCAGGCATTTCATCTCTTTATTAGTCTTACAGAGAAGCACCATTTTCATGAAGTAGTCCTTGAAATCAGTGGGAGTGGGGTGCCTGGGCACTTTTAAAAAAATCACTAAATGCCTATCTGTATCTTTAGGTTCCTAAGGGTGAGGAAGGATGGTCCAGGGGTTGGGGCACTAGCACAGGACCTGGGTCCAATTCCCTGCTCCACTACAGACTTCCTATGTGATCTTGGGCAGTCATTTAGCCTCTCTACGCCTCAGTTCCTCATAGGTAAGATGGGTATAATTGTATTTCCCTACTCACCAAGGTATTGTAAGGATAAATATTTTAAAGATGTGAAGGTGCTCAGATGTTACAGCAAGGGAGGCCATGTAGGTACCGTACATAGATATTTGGCTTATCTACCATTAAGAGTTCCACATCTTAGTCAGGCCCAAGAAGGAAAGCTGTCTTCTGAAACTATTTTAAGCTGTTCCTATTTTGTTCCTAGAAGAAACTTCATGTAACATGTTTCTTTTTGCTAAAATGGAACAGAAGCAATGAGAAAGCCAGGTATTTTCACAATTTTCTGAGTTTTGATATTGCTTTCCTAACTTGGAGAAACAGAATCTTCAATAAAATTATTTTACTTAGAAGAACTATAACAATTTCTTGAACTTCCAAAGCACCAGTTTAAATTCCCTCATGAGTCCCTCTGAATTTGGTCCCCATTCTCTCCATGAGTCATAATATTGTTGTGCCAATCAAGGAGGTACATTAACTTTTAAATCAATGTCAACTGACCCACTTTATATAATGTAGGCCAGCAGAGGAAGTGTTTTAGCAAAAGCTCTCTATTTCTGGTTACACCTACAAACATATAGCAGCTATATCCTGCAAACTAAGTTGAACAGTTTTAGTATCTTGCCATCACCAACTGTATGTTCATCCCTCCTAGCTTCAGTAGAGCACACACCTTCACAAGAACAAAGAATTATTATGTGTGTGAAGGTAGCTATAGTCCTTTGGTTCATTTGCTTTATCAATGAAGTTGTGTTCACTGGTAGACTGTAGACTTGAGTCATTTTCCTATCATCTATATATTGTGCACCATTTGACCAGAAACTCCCTTCATACTAAATCTTTTTCTTTAACTTTTTAAGATAATGCTTCTATAGATCTCCAGTCATGCATGCATTTGTTACTATCCTCTAGTATGAGCAGAATCTTTAAATTTTTCATGTCTGGGATTCTTGGTTTCTTTCTAATGACCACAGGATACAATTTATCATTGCTCTGCATATTTACCACTGGTGAAAGAGCTGTCTGCCTGTTTTGCTTCAGTAACAATATGACTAAAAGTTACCCTAGGAAGAATTGGTACTGGTCTTCTCATGTGAATTAGATTAGCAATTAGACTTTCATGACCTTATGGAGAATTTCCATTGTCTAACAGAAAATTCATCAGCCTCTTGTTTATTCACCACACTGTCATTTTAATTATATTACACTAGTCTTCATCTTTCAAACCACCCGTTAGTTGCCACAAAATGTAACTAAAAATTGCATTCTCAGCTTTCCTCAACAACTGGATGGCTAATAGGCATGATGATATTCAGTGCTTGCTAGCACAGTAGAGCAAGGCTTCTTACATATCATCTGCCTTTCTGATCTTGCATCTTTTGTGGTCTGATTACAGCTTCTGTACTCCATCATTTCTCTAATTCTTTATGATTTTAAATTCTCAAGACTTAAAATGGCTCTAATTTTCACTAGCAGCCTCAAAAATTGTTACCTTTGCTTTTGTTTTCTATTTTTTTGCCATTGCATTGACTTTTTCCATAGTACTGACCCATAGAGAAGGCAAGGTACACTAAAAATGAATGCAGCCTGTGCAATCTCCCTGTATATCAGACTACTTGGAGAGGAATTATCCTTGAGGTATTACCCTTCCTGAAATTCTCTCTGAGGCAGAGTGGCTCTCTGTTGCTCCCAGTGCTGGTCGATGCTAAAATGACTCAAATGAGCCCTCAGTAGTTGCTACGCTATAGTTGAATGCAATTAATTCCTGTTAAGTAGAATTTTTTTTTTGCTTGTTGTAAAGATGTTATTTCATGACAAAGCTGAAACCAAAACCCCAGGGAAATAACATTCAGAAATTATATTGAGATTGAAAAAAATGATATAGTGTTTCTTTCAGAATTAGCGTCTGTTTGCTTCAGAAATAAAGTACAGGAACAGTAAAGAAGAAAATATTGTTTTAAATTGAATAAACATTTTTCTTCTAAATGTCTTCTCTTTAAAAACTGATCATGGTTGTGATCACCATATGCAGTTTTCAACTCATTTATAAGGAGCTGCTGCACATTTGTGAAAAATATTTGCTTTCAAGTCTGCAATATTATTATTATTTAACACAATGTAACTTTCCTCTTATTAGCTCATATTATAATGACACTATTTATTGCACAAATTATAAGAAAGAGTGAGTGATCTGGTGGTTAAAACAGAAGCCAGTGCTTTGATTGCTCTAGGTAAGAAGACATTTTCTAAAAATAATTATTAAAGATCTGGAGTATATTACAGAACACAAATTAAATTTCTTCACACACTGGATACCACACTCAGAGATAAGTGTGTTAGGAATATCTGCCTAATCATGATTGAAACTGATCTCATAAAACCTCCAACGTTTTGCTCGGAGTTCTTTTCCAGGTCATTTCAGGATAGTTGAGCATTTCAGGATAGTTGAGTAGCTTTAAAATAATATCACAGCTAGCAATGAAGAAACCTTGAAGTTCAGAGGTTCAGTTTGTACAGAGCATTCAAAAATTCAAAGCTTATCCATATGATCTGTGTCTCTTCAGTCTGAGAATCTCTATCTCTCTCTCTCACACAGAGAGAGCGAGAGAGAGAGATCTATTCTTAAGATGTTCAGTAGTTCCTGCTTTTATTCAGATCAGAAATACTGCAAGAATAGGCTGGGGGAGGTTTTGCGCCTCCCACCCTTTTTTGTAGTATTTTCCTGTATTTCTCTCTGTTGTTTGTTCTTCTGTCTGAAAACAAAGCGCTGGGGCAGGGAAATTTACTTTAAATAAGGAGCAACATTTGTCAAACTTTAGGAACCTCAAACATATTTGAATCCAAATTCAAAATATTGAACTCCACTTTCCTCTGGCAATAATTTAAGTGCAATTTAGTATAGCTGGCCACAAATTTTTCAATGAACCATTTTTTCTGATCAGAAAATACCAATTTGTTGAAACGTTTGAGAAATGTTTGAAAAAAAATTTCAAAATTGTAGATACCTTTCAACCAGAACAAACTGAAACAAACAACTATAATAACAAAACTCAAGTTTTTAGTCTGAGTTTGGTTTGAGATTAGGATAATATGTGCTACAAACCAGCAACTCGCTCAGGAGAAATAAGAAGGAAAACTAGACATATTGCAGTGATTGATTTCACATTAGTTTTATCCGGAAGCTGGCATTTGTATCCAGTTTTGATTGGTATCACTGTAACCACCAAAACAGATTTTTACAGTGGGAGAAGTGAAGGTAAAGAAAGATTATGTCACTTGCCCAAGATTGCACAGAAAGTCTGTCATAAAGTCAAGAACAGGGTATAAGTTCCTGATTCCTATAACACTGACTTTATAGAAAGAATTAACTTCCCAAAGGTATGATTTTAAGTTTCCATAAAGATTTAATATGTAATTTAATCTTATACCAAGTATCAACTGCAACATTAATTCTAGTCACTGAAGGCATATGGTTTGCTTTTTAGTCAAAATTAAAACAAAGTAAAATAATTAGCTAGAAGTTTTACTTTCTATCTCCTACCTATTCTTTATAGCAAACGTCCACTTATATTATTTTTCCATATTTGGTATGTTACATCACCTAGAATTACAGTAGGCTGTGTATAAAGTTTGAGTCAACATTTCCAATATAAAACCATATTTTAGCAGGTTTATAACTCGGTCGTATAAATGCAATCTATGCCGAAACTCGGCATACAGAATCTCAACCTGGAATGCACTTTTATCACCAATATTTTCTTTTTAAATTGCTCAGCTGTTTTTTCAGTTATCTGAGCAGCATGTAAAATAAGACTTTTAGGATGTCTGGGATAATAAGGCAGAGATTATATTTATTTAAGTCTTTCCTTGTAAATAGCAAAGCAATGAAAAACAGAAGAACTTACAAATAAAAAGCACCCTCATTCACAAAGATATATGTTGAGCTGGATGCAACACAGGTCACCTCCTTTGAGACAGCAATGCTCCTTATGTGAGTAACTCACTTAAAACATGGGGATTATTTTCATTTGCCCTCACTCCACTTCCAAAACCTCGTGAGTCGTTGGGAGGAAAGATTGGGTGGAGTATTTAAATAAGAAGCCTCCTAGGAAAGCTGCACCAGACAGCCAGAAGACCATCAGAAGAATAGACCCATGAGTGGCAGCATCCAGAAAAGGCTGGAAGGGTTTCGGCCATCGAGAAGTTATAAAAGTCTGGATAAGCAAGTGTATATAGCCCTGTTTAGTAAGATTCAGATTTTTTTTTTTTTTTACTCTGGTTAAAGAAATTGCATTGCTGAGTTAAGTCTTTCATGTAGTGGATTTTGGAAGCTACCTCAGAGCGAAATGTTATAAGTGAATGCTAAATAACTGCTATAAGTATGCTGGTGTTTACTGTATTTGAAACTGGTTATTTTCAAAAAATACCTAAATGACTTAGGTCTGGTCTATACCTAAACTTAGGTTGACCTAGTGATGTTGCTCAGGTATAGGAAAAATTCATACCCTTGAAAGACTTAGTTAAGTCAACCTAAGTCTCAGTGTAGACATCACACTGAGGGGAAGGTGGAGATTTACTACAGTGAAAGAAAAACCTTTTCCATCAGGGTAGCAATTGACAACACCACAGTAGAGTAGCTATAGTACTTATAATGAAGACATACCCTTAGGTCAGGTTTACACGAGGGCAGGGGAGGGAGGATGACCTAAGATATGCAACTTCAGCTACGCAAACAGCATACTTCGGTCAACTTACCTAGGCATCTGCTCCCCTGCTGCTCCCCTGTCAACTCCGCTTCCACCTCTCACAGAGGTGGAGTTCCAGAGTTGATGAGGAGAGCAATTGGGGATCGATCACTACCTGCAAATCCGTCGGGTACTGTAGATGTGGCGTCTGGTTCCTAAGTCCAATTTTCAAAAGTTTTAGGTATTTAGGTGTCTAAAGCTGACCAGACAGCAAGTGTCAAAAACTGGGAAAGGGAATTGGGGGTAATAGGAGCCTATGTGAGAAAAAGACCCCAAAATCGGGACTGTCCCTATAAAACCAGGACATCTGCTCACCCTCTTATGTCACATGATGGATTTTCTTTTTTTGTTTATTTTGCTTTTTTTCAAACCTAGAAAAATACATGCACAAGCTATGTCACAAGAGCATAATTACAATTGCAAAGTCAACTCAAAAGATAGCAAATGCCCCCTGGTGTGCATGCAATATAATATAGCTTTCACTTATATATTTTTTCCGGTGGGAATGAAAGGGGGGGAAGAATTCTTATTGAAAACTGGACAGAAATTCTCATCTCTGCACAAATCTCCCTCCTTAATTCAGACTCTCCCTAATAACTTATCAAGTAAGATGACCTGCTCGGTATTTATTGGAGTCCCCCTTTCTACACACAGTAGTTTTATCAGATTTATAGTTCTTGAGTTGAGTTTTCTTTCCCAGTGGACCAGCAAACTTTGCACACAACTTTCCTCTACCATCTACATTGGCCTAATCTGATGACTCCTACAAAGAGCCATTCTGAGACCAATTTTCCCTATCAGTGATGCACTTTCCCTCTTGTAATTTTTCTGGTGCTGGTCTCTTGCTGAACAACCACATCTATTGTGGATCAGCTCAATTTATAGCTTAACTGATACTTTTATCAGGTGTTACAAACAATGCCCTTAGTTTCACCAACTGTTAAACTATATTTTTTTCTTCCTTGTGTACTTTGACTACCCAGTAACCTGTTTTTCTCTGTTTTTCATTAATTTCTTCCCTAAAAATCATACATTTAATGTAAGAAAGCTCTGCAAGACTAAAGGAAAACAATCAAACAGCTATATTTCTAGTTGCAGAGGAGAATTAAGGGCCTTAATAAAGTGGACCGCTGTATGATAGAAATATGGCCAAAAAAAGTATGCTGCAGCTTTTACTGTCTTGCAACATACTCTGTCTGAAGAGCTTGTCTACAGAAAGGAAGCTTTTTCCCAGGCAGCTTAAGGTTTAGTTATGTTAGGATAAGTACCATGAAAATCTAAGCCAGATAGGAACATGGACACTCAGAGACAGATTTCAGAGATTAATCAATGAATCCACACTAAGGTTTCTCCTTCACATTCATTGTGTAACAACTGATTCAATAGATTGATCTGCACAATATGGGAACAGCTAGTCTTCTGCTTTCTTGTGAACAATAAATTCTTTAGTTCACTGCTCCAAGAGACAGTTGCATCAACACATCTTACTAGCCAGTCAAAGTAATTTCAGTTACTGTTTTCATTATCTTGTAGTGTTAGCAGTGCTATTAAGTCATCAGTAATCATAACAGGAGATATGAAAGAAGTGGAATATGGAATAGAAGTTAAATAGTTATGGTACCATGAGATTAATGACTGAGCACTTCACCAGGGTAGTTTCTTTTTATTATTATCATCCCATTTTATGCCTTGTAAAATATGTGGTGTAAATGTATTATTGTAAAATAATTAGTTAAGGGATCAAGCTGAAGCAAAAATTAACCACAAGTGCTAGAATGGATATCTAAAGCCTGAATTAGAGATCCATAGTGCATCTCTACTTTGCAAATGGAGATTAATACAGCTCAAATCACTGTATAATTGAGTTGGTTGGCGTTAATATATGGGATGTTAAGGATAAAGTCCTAAGTGCTTTGACTAAATAGCCAAAGATTACTTGTTTGTAAAGTCTACTGTAGTATAACACAGCAATAACTGCTTCATTTTTAATTTTAACCAAATTCCTTTTAAGGGGCTGATATTTAGCCTGCATTCTAACTTTCCCAAGTATAAATGAATCCATTTAAAATTACTATATAATTTTAGCGCCCTCGTGGCCAATATGGCCAAGAGAACACACGCGCAGGAATGCCACAGGAGAAATCCCTTCCACCGTAGAAGCATCTGTTCCAAACCCCCATAGAGTAAACACACCGACCCACCGGAAAAGTACAATGTATATAAGAAAGGGAAATATTTATACAGAGGGATGAGAGGAGAAAAACAACAAGGGGAAATATACGGGAGTGGTATAACAGGGTTGCATCCAAACCAAGGCCCCACAGGCCAGTGATAACACAGTCTGCAAGGGCAGACACCGAGCAATGTGTCTGCACAAAGAGTTCCAGTCCAGAGGTGAGTCTTGAGTGCTCCTGGTCGTCTTTGATGCCAGTGAACTTTCCTCAACAAACCCATCCAGTGCCCTCTTCTGCTCCTCTCTGCAAAGCCACACAGACCAACCACCTCCTCACTTAACTAGCTAGCAGCCTCCCTCCTTATTCCCAATGCCGAGTCACCAGCCCCAGTACTCACAGCCCCATGCAGCTCTGGGCAGCAGTGATACTGGGTCCTTCTCCGGTGATTCCTCCCTGGCACAGTGCTCTTCCTACCTCCTGTCTTGGGGTGTCCCCAGCTGGCTGTCCTGTCCTTCCCAGGCTTCAGGCAGGTTCTTTGCAAGGGCCTGCTTGCTTCAGCCCTTCTCTCTGGAGCTCCAGACACACACACTGGAGTTTCCCCCTTTCTCTCACTGCTCCCCCTCTCCTCTTTAAAGGGGCCATACCCTTTAAACCCCAAAGGGGTTACAACAACATCATGTTTCAGGGTGCAGTCTTTCTGAGAAGTCTGATAAAATGTCCCAATAGGAATTTCAAAGTTACGGGGCTTGAAATAATTCCCTCTCAATTTTTTTAAAATGTTCCTACCTTTCCTTATTGTACCTTCAGAATAGTTTGGTTTATGAACTCCATGTTGACTTTGTTCAATGAAGCTACCTTTCATTGTGTCCCTTTTGAGGCAGAAGATAGTAGTAAGAGAATTACAAAGAGATTAGAGAAAGATGAGAGAGAGAGATTTAGGTACCTCACAATCAGGTTGGTAGAGAACTAGCAGCTCATTACAGCAATGGTATAAAGATGTGACACTCTTTGTTCCTGAATCCTGGATCAGGATTCTCACTGGTTCAGACCAAGTTCCAGAGATATGTTTGAAGGAGTGATGCACCAGAGGCAATCTAGAAAGTGACAGAAATAATACAGGAAAAGGCAGAGCTCTATTAAATTGCAAAAGATTAAAATGTTTTAGATACAAAACTTTAGATACATGCATTTAAAACTTAAAATTGGATAAAAGCCTCCACCTCCATTATCTACTATGCACACATTCTAGTCAGATATATATCACGCATACAATCTATCCCAGGATGGACAAACATTTTGACCCGAGGGCCACAAAACTGTATGGGGTTGCAAAACTGTATGGAGGGCTGGGTGGGGAAGTCTGTGCCACCCCAAACAGCCTGGCCCCTGCCCCTTATCCATCCACTCCCACTTCCTGCCCTCTGACTGCTCCCCTCAGGAGCTCTGACCAATCCTATCCCCGCTACACTCCTTGTCCCCTGTCCACCCCCTCCCAAGACTCCTGACCCTAACAGCTCCCCAGGACCCCACCCCCTATCCAACCTCCCCTGCTCCCTGTCCCCTGACTGCGCCCCCAGAACCTCTGCCCCATCCAACTGCTCCCTGTCTCCTGACTCTCCCAACCCCTATTCACATCCCTAGCCCCTGATAGCCCCCCTGGGACTACCACACCCTATGCAAACCACCCTGTTCCCCATTCCCTGACCACCACTCCCAAAACCTCCACCCCATCCAACCACCCTCGGCTCCTTGTCCACTGACTGCCCCTGGGACTCTCTGCCCCTTATCCAACCCCCTAGCCCTCGCCCCTTACCATGCTGCTCAGAGCAGCATGTCTGGCAGCCGCGCAGCCCCATTGAAGCCAGACACGCTGCCTGCAGGAGCGCGCAGCCCCGCCGCCCAGAGTGCTGCCCACATGGTGGAGTAGCTGTGGGGAGGGAGGGACAGTGAGGGAGGGGCCAGGGTAGCCTCCCCAGCCAGGAGCTGAGGAGCCAGGCAGGACGGTCCCATGGGCCCACAGCCGTAGTTTGCCCACGTCTGAACTATCCCCTATGACCTTATTCAACTCTGCAGGAGGGAAGCCCTACAATGGTGGGACTTATAAATGCTCTCACAGCACAGCTCATATTGGTGTTCATTGCAGGGGGGAGTACAAAACAGTTAAGGTTTTTGCAACAAAGCTTTTGTAAGTGTTTCAACATAATCCAGCAAACCCACAAAATAATGATACAAACATTCTCTGTTTATAAATATCACATCTTTTAAAAGGTTCCATCATTGGAAAGTGTGGAAATGAACATCTTAGGGATTTGGCCACTTTCTTACTGCTGTGTAATTGTTCATCATTCACTATCATCCCACACAATTTATACTACCTTAACTTTGCCCCTTTGTAATGGTCAACATTACAAAAGCCTAGACAATCATAAAATCCCATTCCTCTCCAAGGGATCTATTTCCAAAGGGCTAAAACATGAACATATGCTATAACATTACTCACAGTAAAAAACTGCATATGTTAGTAGCTACATATTATTGTTAAACAACAAAATTTCAAGGTCTACATACATTTATGTAAACCTGTAACACCACATAATCAACACAAACAGATCAATCAATCCAATTCTATTCATAAAAATGTTTTTTCTACTCCATCACCACATCACAGTACGAAAAACAATAGGACTCAGTTATATTCCTTTTAAAAGCTTTGCTACACGTAATAAACAATATATAAAATTAACAGTATACCGACTGTTGCCAACTCCTGATTTTACTGCAAATCACATGATATTTGGTGGGGTTGGGGGGTGGTTTTGGTTTTCGTTTTTTCTGGAGTTATCCAGTTATGTGAGACTCTCAGCTTTCATTTAAAAAAAAAAAAAAGTTCTTTACTTTGATGGTTTTGAAAAACCTTGAAATCCTGAAGCATAAAAGCTTTAGACTAGAAGGCAAAAAGAAACAGTATTTTTAAAACATGATTTTTAAGCCAAAATAAAACAAGGGAACAAAGTTAAAATTGCATATATAACATGGGTAATTGGTACTAGAAAATCCTAAACCTAGAAAATATAGGCTATAGTATGCATATTAGATAATGTTTACATAGTACAATAATTGCATTCCCTCAGAAGAATTCAGAAGGACATTTGCTGTTTATCAACTGAAATTGGTTTCATCCTCAGAAGCATTTGCTTCCAAATTACTACAGTATTGAGCAGAAATGTAAAAATTCTGGTATTTCTGGCTTAAGCTTTTCATTAGGAAGGAAAACCAGTTTTGTAAAGCTGTCTTTCTGTCCAGTTAAGGAAGAAGAAAGGGGTATAGGGTGCGGGACTCACAAAAGGCTTTGAATTGGTAGATTTTTTTTTTGTTATGAAGCTTCAGGACAGAAAATATTACATCAAGGGCCTTACAACTCAACCACAGGCAGAAAAAGTACTTTATCTTGAAGGCCTCAAACTTCTTCACTGACTATTGGCGCCTCACTCTCTGAGGCAGGGGTTGTTTTCCTCTATGTTTGGAAAATATGTATCATATTTTGGGCATTACCACAATAACTAATAATAATGGCAGCTTAGGTCTCCTAAACAACCTCCTTCAGGAGGCCTCTTATCACTTCCCAGGATATCAATTAATGTCCCCTGGCATCCCCAATACCATTATTAATTGTATATTATGATTGGTTATTTGTTCATTATAGGCCAAAAACGTGCTAAGTGCAAGGTTCAACCTCAAGAAAAGATTTGTTGAAGCTGAGTTTAGTCTCTTAGCCCATTGGCTGCCTGGAAGTTATCCCCTCACAGTACCAGCATAGCAGTCGTCGATTGAATTCCACCCTAAGGGTCTGCTCTATAAGTACTTGCTACTGTACATGATGCTTTCTATTAGATATGGTCAGAAAACTTGGATGGGGGGAGGGAATTGGTTGAAATAGTTTCCTATTTTTCATCAGAAGTTTTCCCACTAATATCTTCTAACCAGTTCAGTTTATTGCAGTGAGTAGTCCTATTAGCTTCAGTGAGACTATCATGTTAGCAACTATTATGGCCAATAGTAAGAAGTGTTTGTAGGATAATGTTGTAAGCTACCTGGGTAAATAAAAATGATTTATATACTTTTTAAAGATGAAATTCACCCCTGAGGAGTGGGCCACACTTGACTGAAGTTCCATTTACACCTTGAGCTGGCTCTTTACATATGGATGAATTTCACCCTTGTGACAGGTTGTACCTGGCCTTTACAGGTCCGTGCAGGAGGCCCCACAGTCCTACCACATCTAACTCTAGGAAGCAGCAATATGGGAGGAAAGGAACAGCAAAAGTGGGCCTTTCAGACTTGTCTAGAGAGGACTCTCTGCAGCAGCCATCTTGGAAATGAAAGAGACCTGTTTCTCCAAGGGCTAGAGGCAGCCAATCAGAGCCCAGCAGGCCCAGATGAAAGGGACTGCAAGGCCCTACCAAGGCAGTTCCGGCTGGGGCCAGAGGAGCAGAGAAGTGCGTATTTCTCTGGCTACAGGAGCTGGAGGACCAGTCAGAGTCTAGCTCTGGTGGTACTTGCACAACTGGGTTTGCAGGGAAAGACGGACCTGAGAACTTTGTCCCTGAGCTAAGGGTGAAGATAAAGGGGCCAGGTCCAAAGAGTCCCAGGAAAGTAGCAGCAATGAATCAGATTGGGCAGCATGTGGCTGCTGTTCCCTAGGCTGGGACCTGGAGTAATGAGTGTGCCTGAGTTCTCCCACAGGCCAAGTGATGGAAGCCCTGAGAAGTTGGGAGAAGCCTAACCTGAGCCACAAGAAGGGGACAGGGCTTGTTTGAAAGCCTGAGCAAAGGACAGAATTTAAAGGGCCCAGAGCTGGAACTGAAGACTGCTGAGGGCAGAGAGACTGTTTTATTTGTTGGATTCCTGGCTAGCCTGGAAGAGGTTCATTCTGACTGTGTGACCTGGCCAAAGGGCCAAGTCCCTGAAGACCAACAGAATTAGGCAGACAGCCTATAGGAGGTGCCAGGAGTGGGGAAAGGACTTCAATACTGCACCCAGCTGCAAGGCAGTACTCAAGAGGTCAGTGCCCCCTTACAACCTAAACTTGTTTGCTATTATTTTTGGCAAATTTGTTATTCTAAGATAATTTATAAGCCTCTTTTTAATTTCACAATGACATTGAAAAGTCAGTGTGACAACAAGTAGGCTAAGAGGGAAAAAATCCTGATCCCACTCAAATTAGCCTCAGTAGGAATGAGATAAAACAGAAAGAGAACTACTTTACAAAATAGAATAAGAGTGAAGAAATGCAGCTTTACATGTGACTGCGGCTAGCCTGTGCCTTGCTTTTTATCCCTTGCCACATTATATTGTCAATGATAATGCAGGGTCTCTGAATTTTGGGCCCCCCAAACATACTCATCTTCTTAACTGCCATAATTGTGTGTGTATTTAAAATTATTACAATTTGATTTTGAAAGAATGGCCCTTCATGAACAAAAATGTCTTTAGTGAGTCCCATGAAAGAAGTATCACTATCAGATCACTATTTTGATTACTGTATTGTAAATGAACACTTCTATGAATAAGGAGAATTTCTTTACTCCATTAAATGGCCTGTGGATCTACAATGCATTCAATATAGTTATGTTCTTTTCTCAGGTACATAGTCTTAACCCAATTCAACTCCTTCTCATATCAGAGGAGTCCCTCCTGATTTAGAACCATGTAATGGATACAAGAATTTGGCTCTTTACCCCAAAGTGATACCCAAGGATGTATATCATTAATTTGATCCTTTTTCCATTGAACTCAGTGGCCAAACTATGCTGTGTCTTGTCAGGTAACCAATTGCAAAACACGCCTACTACTAACCCCCCCACCCAGCTTTCATTTGGACTAGTAGATCTAAGTCATAGGCAATTTTAAACTTTGTTCCTGATGGCTTTTGTAAAAAATATTTAATGTGCTTTTTTAAAAAGAATTGTGTATGGAGCTTTTCACCTAAAAAGGCATATTTCAGTGTATGCACTTATCATTCTATGGTGAGACGTTCTTGAGTTTAGATAGTAGGATTGTTATAATTAATTGTTACAGTTGACACATGACTGAGGCAAGACTTAAAAGGTTAGTAAATCAGGCACTACCTGCTTCTGACCTCTAAAGCCTACAGTTTAATATTTATAATGATGAGAAATAGCCTTGGCATTTGGTTTTGCAGTGCTCTACATTTACTTGTATACCATAAACACTTTCAACAACAAATCTTTTCAATTTATAGACCTGATCACTTTTCCAATTTATTGAAGTGCTGATATTTCCAGAGGCAGAAAATGATTAATCTCATTAAGTGATAAACTCAAAGGTGTGTTGTTTAGTTCATTATGTCAAAATGTACATAAAAGTATGAATTCTTGTCTCTGTAATGATTTAACTGCTTGTCATCAGGGCTTTCAGGCTAGAAGATACAATGTTTACTGGAAGCCAAACCAAAGCTTAAAGGAAGAATGGAAAGTAATATAGAAAATCTAAGGAATACATCCCAATCATAAAAAAATCATATCACTAGCAAAATGTGTGCTAAATAAAAATATTAAACAGGAAGCTGCCATGGAGACAGTATGTTGACAGTTTAAGACAGAAATAATGAAGCTCATTTGAATATATAATAAAGATAGAAAACATTTAAATAAAATGAGCACTGACAACCAAGTTTTGGTTATGGCTAAGCCTCAGCCATTGAGTTTTGATTTACAAGGAGCAACCAAAACCACCTGTAGTTTGTCTTTTTCAATTAATGGCCTATAAGATAAAGCTAACATATTTGTCAGAATTTTTTTTTAAAAAAAATGATAAATCAGGCATCCAACTAGAAGTAAAAAGATTTAATAACTGGCATCACACACATCTCTAATGCCAACTTTTTCCATATCTGTACCCTTCAAAATATCCAAATCCTGAAATTAGAAATTTGAGAAGTGTGAAATCTTCTCAGCTCTGATGATGATGTGGCAGCTCTTGATAAGTAAATTGCTACAGAGGAAGTTGAAGTTGTAATTAAGAATGTAATATCCAATAAATCTCCAGGTCTTGAGGGGTTTTCTGAGTAGTATTTTAGAGCTGTAAAGCAAGTTTTGATCCCTAGTTTAACTGAATTGTTTAATAGTATATTCAGGAGAACCAGATTCATGAAAGAGGCAAAAGTTGTGGTCATTCCTAAAGAAGGAAAAGATCATACAACTGTGCTTCGTATAGACCTATTTCTATATAATTAATGTGGATGCTAAAATATATGCCAAGATGCTAGCAAAAAGATTGAGTGGCATCATGCCCAAATATGTTCACCTTGTCAATCTGGGTTAGTTGCTGGCAGGCATCTATCTGATAATATCAGAAGAACTCAGATTTTGATCTATAATGTTAAATTTAGCAATTTTTTCTATGAGCTGCTTTCTTTGGATGCTGACAAACCTTCAACTGCCTGGAGTAGGAGTACCTCAGACTAATTTGGTAAGGTTTAGTTTTGGGAATCAGTTTTCTACAAGCATATTGGTTCTGCAAACTCATTCTCATTTTTGCTGGAACAAAAAGGTTGATTTCTAAGATATACATACAATTTTGATTGAAAAAGGTCTTGATAAGAAACCAACCCAGCTGAAATTAAGCGGGGGGGCGGATTTGGACAAAGAAGTTGATCTGGATGAGTCAGTCTCTATATGGGAAAGGGGATATAAATCTTCCATTTTTGTAGCTCAAATAATTTTTTGTATAATTGCTGTTTGGCATTTGAGAAAAGATCCATCCTATTTTTGCTGCTAGGGAGGTATTCTGTTGGAGGGGTTCCAAGGAAAGAGACACATACTAGCACATGTGGTGGTTATGCCCAGGAATTAGATAGTTTGGAGAAGAAATTATTGAACAGATTCATTTTATGACAAATGCCTGCTTCCCGAGGTCTCCTGACTGACTTGATGCTCCAGTAAAGGATCTATGTTTTAAACAGCATGACAAATTAATTTATTTTCTTGCTAACAGCAAAACTTTGGTTTTACACATTATTGAAAGTGTGATTTCTCCTGTGGAATTGTGGTGTGGTAAAATATGTATTGTCCTTATAATGGAAATGCTTTCACACCAGCACATACAAAAGAGAAGTGCCAAAATTAGGTAGGTTTTTTAGAAATTTGGTTCACCTTTTTAGTATCACTTCCTCTCTCACTGAGTGAGTCTATATATACGCTCCCTTTCATAATCCATATTTTGGGGAGCAGGGTGACTTAATGATGATTTGTGACACTTGAACTAGGAGCCTCACTGCCTGGGAGAAGTGGGGGATATCCTAAGCAAGCCCCCTCATCTCTTGAGAATGGGCACAAGAAGGTGTGAAGGAAGGAAGTGGGGAACCTTTACTGATGTGTTCAGGGAGAATCAAGACAATGGGAAGGTGGAAGGAGGATCTTGTCTTGTAGATAGGAAGGGAGGAAATAGAAGCATTCTCTTCTACTCTGACACGTCCCAGCTAGAAAAAGCAGGGATATCTTCCTGGTGATAGCCGGGGTACCATCCTTTTGGGTGTGAGGGAAGAGAAAAGGAGTGGATGCCCAAGAAGCCTACCCTATCCTTCTTCCCACTCCTCCTAGGCCAGGAAAGGGAAGCCAGGTAGGAGGGAGCTGTGTATGAGAGCTCTCAACCGTCCCTCACTTGTAATGGATAGCAGCACATGAACTTAGTGGGAAATCTCTTTAGTAATGCAACTGTTTGTGTAATCAAAGGAGCACCACATTTCCACTGGCCAAGTTGAGAGGAACCTGACCTCACCAGAGGGATTACTCTTTCATGGGACAGCAGGGAGTGGAGGAGCTTGCCCATGAGTGCCTAGATTCAAGTTCTCACTATACCTTTGGCTTCCTTGGGCAGGTCACCCACCCTCACTGGGCCTTTGTTCCCCTTTTGTAAAACGTGGATTGGAGTATTGTACTACTATGCATGGGTGTTGTGAGGATAAACACATTTAATGATTGTTAAGCATTTAGACACTGCTGGAATGGGGGACATTAAGTATCTTCAATGGTGGTACTTCGCTTCCCAGTGTTAAGGCTCCAAATGAGATACAGAAATGGGGAACCCTGTGTTTTGGGATTTGCATCAAAACTGCAAAGTTTCAGATCCATGGCATCAAAGATGAAAACTTCCTCACCACTTTTAGTTTAATTGGAGATTATGCTCAGAAATGCACTTCCAGTTTAAGACTGTCCTTACTTGTAAAGTTCTTTCAAGGTACATAGTTGCATTGAAAAACCATGCCTTTCTGTGAATAAGCCTAAAATCAAAGGCATTGTCATGAAAGTTACAGCCATGACAAACCTATAGCTTTAGGATTTGAGCCTGAAAACATGTATGTGTGAGGAGGATCCATTAAACTCCTTAAGACTATTCACATAAGGAAAGTTACTAATTAATGTGTTGGTAAGAGTAGCCCCTTAGCTGTGACTAATCACAACAGCTTTCCCCTAATTACATACTGGATGTTGTAACTCTCATTAAGACTTTAAGCTTCCACCAAAAGCAGCTGAGGAAAACAGATTTTGCTTCATATTTAAGTATTTGCCATTCACGTTGGGGCTGATCCTTCAAGCCAAGTTCAGGCAAATACTTATTTGATTTTAACAACAGTTTTGCCTCCATCAGTGCAGCAGGACTGGTTTTGTTGTATGTAACATTTTTTCTCTTTTTAATTTGATTGCCATTTTAATGTATTTATTAAATCTCCATGAGGCATCTGCACCACCACTGGAGGATCTGAAAGTGCCTGATAGTAACAAAGGTTTAAGTCTCACATCAAATGTGAGATAGATGAGCATTATGCAAGTTCTATAAATAAGGAATTGAAGCACAGAGAAGTCAAGTTCTTGTCAAGAGCGCTGAGCAAGTCCATGCAGATCTGGGACTACAACCCAAATCTACACATTTTTTTCAGGGATTAGATGGTTTGGCACAAAAGTTTTGTGCACATTTTACTGAATGTAAAATATCATAGATATTCCATTTGCTTCCAGACTATCCCATTCACCCTCCCACCCAATTTGTTTTTAAGCTAATGTTCCCATGAAAGAAGCTGTGGCAAACTGCCACATGGGAACTTTTACCACAGTAAACTTAGACCTAGTGAAAGCTATTTTTTAACTTACCTGTGTGCTTTCATTGTCTTTTATAAACCTGGAGGGAAAAAAAAGTTAAAGCCAAACCAGTTCATCATTTATGACTAGCACTGATCTTGGATTTAGGTGTGCCTCCCAACATGAACATTGCCAAAAAAGCCTGCAGGCAGGCAGGAGACATCTGAAACTGGTTTGGCCCTGGATGAACCAGAATGCTGGCAGAGGCAGGGGGAATGAATCTTGCACAGAGTAACACAATGGCATGCAAAAATATTTAAATGTAAAAATAAAGGGAAATGCAAAGGTGTCTCTATAAAGTTTGTTACATTTTTAAATACAAATTGAGCTGCTTTATTTTATCATGTTGTCCTACTTATTTGCGGAGATGTTCTGCATGATAGGACATGTAATGTGGCTCCAAAGTTTTCTAACCACAGAACATCCAGAATATATAACCAGGAAGTCCTGCATTTGGTAGATGATATTTCTAAAAAATGAAAATATCTCATAGGGAGATATTGGAGCAGATGTATTTCATGAGGGAACAGCACCGGTCTTTATATGCAATGAAAAATTTACACACTATTTCAATATGTAATTTAGTGAATACTGTAGAAACATTTCCAATTAATATTCAGTGCCATTTCTAAACACTCACCTTTTGTGTCAATGTCTCTGTGTTTGCATACTGTAAATATTCTAGCAACTAAGTTCACTGGCAAGAATGTTTGTAGAAACAGCAAATTTTAAGTAAATATCAGAGAATATGTGGAAAATTAATTTTTAATTTGCAAACATGAATGTTTGCACCAGAAATCTGTTCCAAAAAGGTATCGCCATCTGTGCAGGTAGCAGAACATACCATGTGATCAAAACTAGCTAAGTAATTACAGCTCAAATTGTGGTTGTTGAATACTTGTAACAACAGCTCACAATCTGCAGGCCAGCCACTGTCCCTAGATTGAAACTGAGCCATAAATATCTCTGGATAAAGGGAAAAAAAACCTGAATTGTAAGCTGCTGCTAAGAAATTTGCAAACTAAAAGAAATGAAATGAGTTAGATAAACAATTTATTGTGAATCATTTTCTTAGCTATAGCGTAATGCAATTAGGTTATGGCTACCTTAGATAGCTGTGTGTGTGAGATACATGGGAGAAGGAGGCTTTTCCTACATGGCCTGTGAGTAGAGCACTTATGCTCAAGGAGTTGCCAACACTGTTTAGGAACTAGAATGATTCTGGCTACCCACAGTCTTCCCTACTTTACCCTGGGAACAACTCTCTAAAAAGAGGGAAGGAAGGGGAGCACAGTTCTTTCCCCTCATCATGATGTAGCTAGCAGAGCTGGCCAGCTGTGCAAGGGGCAATGTTCTGTATCATGTAAAGGTGTGTAGCTAATTACTTTCCTCACAGAGCAACTACGGTACTTCAGGATGCAATGTAGTCCATAAAGGAGCCATTCCTCTCATTGACAGGTGCAGTAACTGCTTGGATTTATGGCTAAATAGGTTAAAAAAAAAACCACCCTGAGATGAGGAAAAAAATTCTCCTAATGAAGCAGACCTTTTGGTGGAAAAAAGTCATAAACACTCATTGCTTTTCTATGAGGACTTCAAACAAATAAAAGCAACTGTCTATGAAGATCCACAACCTAACTATTAAAGCTGAACACAACAGGATCAGTTCGTAGGAATTCATGAATGTAAGCCTCTTCCTGAGACAGGTTTAAACTAGGCCTGGCCTACAGTTCAAAGTTAGGGTAATGTAAGCCTTGCATGGACCTAGTTGCACATGTGTCTACACTTAACTTTGTGTCCCATTGATGTAAGTGCCCCATTATGCTGACAGTAACACAAGCTCCTCAAGCGGCATTGATCTATGGTCAATGTACAGAGGTTGATGCAGTATAAGTATAGACACTACATTAGAGTAGAGTCATGGTGCGCTCTACTCACTGCGTGACTGTGCCTCCTCCCGGCTGTTCTGGGGGTTAGCTCTGTCTGACTGATGTCCCTAGTTGCACTCCAGTGATAGGCTGCAAACAGAGACAATCTCTTGCTCCAGAAGCTGCTGCTTCCTCTTTGTGATGTGTCTCTCCGACCAGGTCATATTGTGACTTCCCTTCCTGGGAGTCTACTGTACCAGCAGTATCAAGCAATCCTCACTGATACTCCACAGTCATCTCCTGAAGGTTTCTAGAGATGGCAGTCTTATTTCTTCCTCCAGATAGAACAAATGTTGCCAGGTGGTGGTAATTTATGCAGATCATTACATCATAAGGGCCTGGATGGATTCAGGATACCAGCAGCAGCTGTGCTCTCTGTGCCTTGGTTACCCTCAGGAGTGAGAGCAGCTGAAACCACCACTAGCTATGGAAAATGGCACCAGTATTCAGTGCCAGTGCCCTCTACTCACAGTTTTATGCAACTGAGCAAGTCCCTTACTCCTGGTAGGTCATACTCACCATGGCTTGAGCTGAGAGTGGCACCAGAAGATCAGGAACTCCGAAGCGGAAGCATCGATAAGCTTGTCTTGTTTAACTCTTTAGGCAACCAAAAGAAGTTCTGAATCCTAAGTTTCACTTTCCATTCCTGCTATACTGACAATGGTACCTTGAACAGGGGACCTGGGGTGTGAATATTGCAGACTGGATGGAGAAGGAACGAGCAGACAGGAGGCACAGAAAAGTGGGGAGAGAGAGATGCATCAGGGTATAATGGGGCTTCTCTGACAGCAAACTCAGATGCTGCCAACTCTTTTGGACTTCCAGGTTTAACAATCCCAGGCCTGAAGGCCATTTCAGTCTGTTGGGAACTGCAGCATAGTGCCTCCCCACACCCTCCACCCCCACCAGCATTCCTTATGGCCTCAGTGCCTGCACACCTATCCCTACAACGCCACACCAGGGAAAAGCATAGACCACGACAGCTTCATCTATACTGATCTGTGAGAGTCATGGTTGATGTATGCATAACTACAATGGACATCAATGTTCCTTCCTCTGGTTTCTTTATTAATGTTCCTAATTTTTTTAAAGTTACACACTTACGTGTAAATTCTTCTGATTATTTTGGAGCTGTTTTCTTAAGCGAATAAAACTTTCTTTTGTTTTGAAAGTTATTCATCTTTATTAGCTTACAAAGCGTGATGAATAATGACTGCTGGCAGTGAAAGTTGTGATCTTGTAAACTTACAACGCATTGGCTCAATGCCAGATACCTGTAGTTGTCATAAATGTGCAGGAACCCCTCAGCGTTAATTGGAGCACTGTCATTGATATATGAGATGTTGAGCTGGCACCACACAGTACCTAACAGGTGCCCAAGCTGCTGCCCTAGGTTGAGCACAGTACCCCAGAGCACGTTACTGTGGCTCGCTCTGAGGGAGCCTTTGAAAGAGCACTTGAAGCCATATAGCTCCTTCTTGTGCTCATCCAATAGCCCTTATGACTAGCTGTTCAAACTCCGCAAACAGCTGCTCCACCTCCACCCCTGTAGCAAGTTTTCCCCTTTTGCTTCATAAATATTAGGCAGGACACAACAGGCAGCTATAACTACTGGGATCTTTTTTGCACAGAGATCCAATCTGGTGAGTAAACAATAACAGGATTGCTTCAATTTATTAAAAGCTCATTCAACTGTCATTCTGCACCTGTTGAGTCTGAAATTGAATCTTTCCTTAGTGCTGTGAAGGTGGCCAATGCACCGCTTCATGAGCTGGGTACGTGAGAGGTAGGCTGGGTCCCCGAGGATCGCTATTGGCATTTTGACAATGCCAATGGAAAGCTGCTGATTAGGAAAGAAGATTGTAGATTTCTGAACAGTCCTGTGTTCTTAAAGATGTTAGCGTTGTGCACCTTCCTTGACAAGCCAACACTGATGTCCATGAAGCAACTCTGGTGACTGAGTGCTTGCATAACCATAGAAAAATAGTCCTTTCCATTTCTGGGGACAAAATGGGCATGTTTGTGCTATCTATTCCTTCACCATAGTTCGGGAACCACATTGCTACAAAGCCATCCATTACATCCTGCACATTGCCAGGAGACACAGTCCTACATAGCAAATGAGTAATAGCCCTACATACTTACATGACAGGGGCCCCCTACAATGCATTTTCCCACTCCAAAATGGTTTCTCATTGACTGACAGCAATCAGGCATTACAAGTTTCCACTGCGTAATTCCCACTCCCTTCTCCACTGTCAGTTCAGCTCTCAATTTGGTGTCCCTATGTTGGATGGCTGGGGTGAGCTCAGCACAGAGATTCAGGAATGTGGGCTTGGACATCCAAAAGTGCAGCCATCTGAAACCTGCATTACGATGTGATCCCACCAGTCAGGGCTTGATTCCCAAGCCTAGCATTGGTGCTCCACCTTCTGCAGCTGCTTCATGAACGCCATCAATAACCTGGAACTGGTTCTTGCTTCGTCCCACAGCAAACCGACTGCTAGGAGATCATTATATTCCTCTAATATTGCAGGGCTGCAAGAAAAAACTGTGGGGATCATGCGTCCTGTGCTTGCAATGCACATGACAATAGTTCAGGGCTGTGCAAGCTCCATGCTTCTGTCAGAGTTGGCAGATAAGTCCCAAATGGATTCATGGGAAATTGAAAATAGGCACAAAAATTATGGGATAGAGATATTATAGGATGGAGCATTACCAAAGCTACCCAAAAGACTACCAATGGTGCATTACACTGTACATCAACACAAGCATTCCTGGTGAGTACACTCAGCAGCAACTCAAGGAGCCAAGTATGCAGCTGCACAAGCAATATACTAGCTGCAGTGGCTCTATGCTGATGTAACCGGTGGCGGCAAAATTTTGTTGTGTAGACGTGGCGCTAGTTTCACAAAGCTTCAAGTACTGAACCGTTTCAAAGCAAAATTATAAAAGCGCTATGATGTACATGTAACTGGACCAGGATTTACTGGAAAGATTCTTAAGTTATATGAAGTATTCAGTAACCCTGGCTTATGTTTAGATTTTATAATAAACACAAAAAAGAACAGGCAACATTCATATAGACTAGAGGTCTGGATTTTTAAAATGAAAGTAATACACAGTTTTACTCGCTATCTTAATATTTGGTACGATGTAGATAAAAATTCATACTTGGTATAAGGATGACAACTCCAAGGGACCCACTTATGGTGCTGGAACTGAATTTTACCATTTTCCTTGCAGTTTTAAAAGAAATGGGCTAGGTTCTCAGCTGATGTCAATCAGACTAAGTTTATGACCCATAAATCTGTTTACTGGGAGGAAAAAAAAAAGAGAACAAAGGAAGGACAGGATAAATCAGTTACCTGTCTTTATGGGAAACTGCTATAGGATTTAATAGAAAATGAAAACTTTTCCATAGATTTTTTTTTTTTAAAGCACCACACAGAACTTAATAGAAAGTTCTATCACTGCTGTAGAGTTCTATAAAATGGTTTAATGAACCTAGAGTGAAGACATAATTCTCTATTAAATTCTATAGGATTTTTGGTTTGTTTCTTTTAAAACCTGCTACGTTTCTACGGGTCCCTACTGGTTTATTTACTATTAACTTTTTTTGACTCTTTCCATAAAGGTCACGTTGAAAAAAAAGTCATAGATCTGAGGAGAAAATAAAACTCTTCTCCCTTCCTCCTCCCTCCAACCCCCCACCCCCCAATTGCTGTTTTTTTCTGTAAAAGCCAGGTTTCTTCCAAACTGTGGCAAGTTCGGTCTTTGGCAAAATCAGTTCAGGTGTAAACAGCTAAAATAGAGCAAGTTGATACTGGGTTTGGGATCCCAAAGATTCCTAAAACATTTAGTGTCGCTATTGTACAGAATTCAGAATAAATAAATGCATTTTCATGGATGTAATCATAAAAAGGAGGTAACTGATTTATCCAACCCATATGGATATATGACTTTGTATACAGTAGAACTTATATGGTGTGTCACAGTATACAAGTTGAATTGTGTGTGTCATAGTGCCTGATATGGGCTCTCCTCCAATGAGGTGTAAGTCCTAAATTTCTTCCATGGCATTTCACTCCTCTAAGGAGGTATGAAATTTGTTTATAAGCAGGGGGAAGCTTCTCTCTCTCTCAGCTTATAGAGCCTGATCCAGTTTCAATTAAATCAATGGAAGATTTTTCATTGATTGCAGTGAGAATAGGTGAATAATCAAGTTTCATAAGTCGGTTTCATGGTATCAATCCTCCAGTAATGCAATAATTAACACTTTAAGTAGAAATTATTATTTTGCCAGGACCTGCAGGCACTCAGCATGATAGGGTTGCCAGGTGTCTGGTTTTCGACCTGAACACCTGGTTGAAAAGGGACCCTGGCATCTCTGGTCACCTCTGCCAACTTGGCTATTAAAACTCTGGCGGGCGGTACTGCCAGGATAAAGTAGGCTGGTCGCTATCTGTCCTGGCACTGCACTGTACCCAGCAGGTCCAGCTCCTAGGTGGGGAGGTCACAGGGCTTCACACGCTGCCCGAGCACCCACGCCGCACTCCCATTGGCTGGGAACCATGGCCAATGGAACCTAGACTGGGCCGTCTCTATGGGTGAGAGCAGTGCACGGAGCCTTGTGGCCCCCCGACCGAGAAGCCAGACTGGCTGGTCACTTCCAGGTCACAATGTGGAGCCAGGACATACAGGGAGCCTGCATTAGCCCCACTGCACTGCTGACCGGAAGCCACCCGACATAAGCCCGCGCCCCAACTCCCCGGCCTATCCCTGGACCCCCAAACTCAAAGCCAATCTCCACCCCAAACATTTCATCTCCAGCCCCACCTAAGAGCCCGCACCACCAGCCCAGAGCCCATCCCCAATCCCACATCCCAAATCCCTGCCTCAATTCGCAGCCTCTCCCACATTCTGAATCCCTTGGCCCCTCCCCCCAGCCTGGAGCCTCCTCCTGCACCCCAAAAACTTTATCCCTACCCCAGAGCCCTCACCCGCTGCTCCACCCCAACTCCCTGCCCCAGCCCAGAGCCCCCTCCAGCACCCTGAGCCCCTCATTTCTAAACCCACCCTGGAGCCCCAGCCAGAATGCTCACCCCATCCTGTACCCCAACCCCATGCCCCAGCTCAGTGAAAGTGAGTATGGGTGAGGGACAGCAAGCCACCGAGGGAAGAGGAATGTAGTGAGCGGGGTGTGGGGTCTTGGGGAAGAGGTGGGCCTAACGTATTTGGTTTTGTGTGATTAGAAAGTTGGCAACCTTATCATCATCTCTCAGGATCTGGCCTGAAAAGAACTGGAAGACTGGATTTAATCACATGCATATTAAGGGTGTGGTCCTCCTTCCAGTGGAGTCCTGGCGGATTTTGCTTCTGAGTGCAGTGGAAGCAGGATTGGGCTCTAAATACATCAGTAAGACCATTAAAACCACAAAACAATGTCAAAACTAGTTATTACTACTACTAACTTGTTTGTTTATAAGGTGGGACATATATTATAGGTGGATCAAGGGAGTGAATGTGGAAATGTATTGTATGAACTTGGAATAAGCACTTGAATGATCAATAACACTTTTAGGGATCTACAAAGAGAAAATTTCGTGTGTAGGATCTTGTCACCAGTGTTTATTGTATGCAAATTTGTGTTAGCTGACATTTTTATGTAGAGATATTTGCTTTGACTTTAGGAATAGACAATCCCGCTTGTCATAAATATATAATGAATCATTGTTTTTTATTTATACATCAAAAACCGTTCCTTTTTGTATTCCTAAATTGGATTTGAAGATACCAGATGTACTTTGTTACTAGAAATTATAAAATGTAAACTTCTGCAAAAGTTCTTTAGCCAATCAGTTTTTTGCAGCAGCTATATATAAAGACATTTTAACCCTATACAGTATACAATCCAGATCCTGCTGTCTCATACACACTGCATACTCCTGCATCCCACTGAAGTCAATTAGGTTCATGCAGGCGTACAAACTTTCAAGATCAGGGCCTTCTTTTGTAATTGTGTAACAGTTCCTAAACTTCTAAACATCCTTTGTCACCATACAGTCTATTTGACGACAGATCCATAGTAGTGGTAGGTCATACCGATCCAACACAAATGCAAAAAGCAGAGGAGTGTTAAACTTTCTCGCTCTTAAAATACACTGATTCAAGAAAGAAGGAAAAATTGGAATATAAACAGCCACATCATTTAAAGTCATTTGTTGATACAAAAGACAGAATTATTATTATGCTTTCAACTAGAGAGATTTATACCTATGACACTGAGCATTTTTAAAAGTGTGATCTGTGTTTAACATCACAATCTTAGAATTAAAATTTTAACTTTTCCACAGCATTTTAATGGAAGCAAGGGTGATTATTATGAAATGTTGAATGATTCCTTCCCAGTCTCACAGATGACACCCTGGGCTTGTGAGCAAGAACCAGCCAGCAAGCCAAGTACCTGAGACAGAGAATGCTTGGTGCTATATCAGACTCACAGCCCACCCCACCCAATGACCTGTCTCCAGCTGTGGCCATCTCTGATGCTTCAGAGGAAGGGGGCCAAAAAAATCTAGAATACACTGAGGGAAAGCCATCTGCAACCCTGAAGGCTGAGCTTTTATGAACATAAAACATAAACTGGAAGTGAGCCCCAAAGCTGCTGAGTCCTGCTCCCTGACATCACAAGAAACCATGTCATATAATTGCAGTTCTTTCTTAAAACTAATTGTTTTCCCACATAATTCCTATTGGAAGGCTTTTCCAGGATCTCACTCCTCCAATGATTAGAAAACTTCTAAATTGGAACCTGAATTTTTTCATGGCTATTTTATACACATTTGTTCTTGTACCAACATTATCCTTTAGCTTAAATAGCTTCTTTCTCTCTCTGATGTTTAACCCCTGGATGTATTTATAGAGAGCAATCATATCTCTGCTCCAGTATTTGTTTTGCCAGGCTAAATAAGCCAAGTTCATTTAAGTTTTTTTCTGTAAGACATGCTCCCATCCCCCTGACTATCCTAGCAGCCCTTCTCTGCACCTATTCTGATTGTATTCATCTTTCTTCAACATAAGTAACCAGAATTGTACACAGTATTCCAGACATGGTCTTGCCAGTGCCTTGTACAATAGCACTGGTATTTTCCTAGCTCTTTTAATACATTCTAGAATCACATTTACTTTTTTACAGCTACATCACTTTGATGGATCATAGTTGATCAGCTCACTGAGGTCTCACTTCCCTTGTCTCTTTCAGCTGATGAGCCCTAGCTAATAGCAGCAATTCTTGTTGTTAGTCCCTGAGTGCATGACATTGCTTTTACACCATTAGCCTTCTACATCTCTGACCCTAAGAGTTTTCTTTTCAGTGTGGTCATACTAAATATCTTTTTCTCAGGATTTTTAAAGTAAAGCTGTATTATGTTTTTCCAAATACCAGGTGCCAACATGGGTATTTTCAATCATAATGGCTTCTCTTTTAGATAAAAGCAAATAAAACAAGAAAGAACAAAAGCAAAGCCTCCTTGGATCCAATCATGCTTCCTCTGAAATCAGTGGCAGAGCATTTTATAGGAGAAGGATTGGGCTCCATGAGATAACAGTGTGGGATTCCATCAACAGTCAGAACTGTGATCTGGGAACAAAGTAGATGTGAAACTCTGATAAAAGGGAAAGTGCTTAGTCTGATAGCTATATACATCCGACACAGTTAAGTTTAGTCCTGTGGAAGGTCAATGAAGGTACATTGTCGTAGTGCCTGCCACGTAGGATGCTAAGCATTTTCTCCCCCTCCAGTTCCTCACCTATATCTTCAGATTCATCCTCTAGTCTAAGATATTTTCTGAGCTTTTCCAGAATGTTAGGAGAAGATCAATGCATTTTATTTAATTCTCCTGGTTAACAATAGAAAATATGAGATTAAAACTGGATCCCTCAGACTTGATTTGCCTTTTCTCTGTAGTGCTTTGATATGATTGTCCTTAATTTTGCCATAATTATTGGACGTTCTTTTTGGAAACTGGAATTTTGTATAATGGAAGTGTTGTCCTTGAACAGAGGACTGAGAATCAAAATTCCTGAGTTCTCTTCTTGATTCTAACACTGACTCACTCTACAAACTGGGGAAAGTCATTTGACCTCTCAGTGTTTCAGTTTACCCATGTGCACAACAGATGTAATAGTGTTTAGCTATCTCACAGATGTGTTGTGAGGTTTAATTAATTAATGCTTGTAAAGAACTTGGAAATTCTGGGATGAAAATTGGTAGAAATAGTAAGTATAATTTACTATTATAAAGCATTATTATCAAGCTGTTTTGCCCACCACAATTTTGTCTTCACCTTGTGAACTGTTATTTTTGTCCTTGCTATTTTTCTAATGAAATAATAGTTTCCTTTCGGAGTTATTAACTAGGCTAGCTCCTGTAGTTGTTTTGTATGCATTATTCTTACTTAATTGGGCTCAAAGGAGGAGGAAAATACATTTTTCCCCTTGTATGTCTGGCATCTCTCAAATCTTAGATAATTTAATTTTTGAAGTGTGAATCCCAGCACTCATTGGCTGGTATTCCTCCTTCAAATTCTTTGTCTTTGAGTGTGCAGCCATTACTGCATTCTTCTTCTTTGGACTATACTAGTTATTCACCAATGTACTTTGGACGGACAACGTTTATATTGTTAACCAAATAGACATTGTACCATCTTGGAGTCCTGTTTTCTCTTTCGTTTTCTTGGATGGAGGTGATAACATTTCTGCCAGCTTTGTGAGGAGCTGAAGAAGGGACCCACTTCAAAGGCATCATTTCCACCTTCAATCAACCTTACAAGAAGAGCCCCCCAATGAAGATTTCAAAAGTTCAGGTTTTGCAGCTGAAGAGAGGTCAGGATCAGTGGATCAGGAAAAGGGCTGTTTGCTGTGGTGCCCTCTTTCCTACCCCTCATTTCCTCTTACACTAAAGGGAGATTTTTGGGAGCAGTAGCCAATAGGGAAGCCCCTGGCAGTATGTTCCCGTGAGGCAGGTTGTACAGGAATTGAAAGGCCAGGTTAAAAGGTCTCTGTGTTGAGCTTTGGCATCCACAGGTCCCTAAGTTTTTGCTGATTTGGTGGAATCAGCTGGTATTTGAGGCAAAATCCCTTGCTTTTTCCACAAGGAGAAAGTCAACGGGAAGAAGAAGGCTGTGTAGAGCTTTTGCCTTGATTCCTTGTGTAGGCTACATAAAGCTGTGATGAAGTGGGGAATTTCCCTTGTTATGTTGTGTGTGTCCTGCTGTTTTTCATGGATGCTGTGTGTGACTTTTTTGTAGAGGCTGCTCCAGCTGCCTGTACAGATGCTATGGCTGCCCCTTCATAACCTGAGGCGCAGGAGAGGGATGTGACAGGTGACTTTGGCCCAAGAAGTACGACAAAGCCCAGAGGAGGAGCAATGAGCAGATCAGGAGCCATGCAGCTGGAAGCGAATCAGTCTCAGCTGGCCTGGGGTCTGGGGGGAGGACCAGAGCTGTGGCTCTGGGCTCTCCTCACGCCAAGATGGACTTGGCTGAAAGTCACTGATTTCTGTGCTAACAAGTTCTGCCCTACGCTGTGTTCATGTTGACTAATAAACCTTCTGTTTTACTGGATGGCTGCGAGTCACTGCTGATTTCCCCAGGAGCCCCGCCCGGGCGGACTCGCTGCGGGATGTGCAAGTTGTGGAAGGGGATGCTGAATGCTCTGAGGTCAGACCCAGGAAAGTCAAAGCTGTGTAAGCTTCTTGCCCTGAAGATAGAGATGGGAGAGGAGGCTCCCTCAGAGTCCTGACTGGCTTCACAGGGAGTAGTTCCAGAGCATCGTCCTAGGGACTACATGACAAAAGATAAAAAGAAATTTATTTAGTCCCTTCATTCTGTGGATCATGTGGCTGCACTGTTCCTAGTATCTTGTAGGCAAACAATGCGCCAAAAGCTCTGTCCATAAATGGCATGACCTACCTCTTCCAAACTCCTAACCAATTTGATGATGATATGACAGTTGGATGGTATAAACTTCTCAAGCTGAATCAACTTAGTATGTCTTGCTGGTGTTGCAAAATGCAGAAGCTCTTTAAACAGTAACTAATTCCAGCATATAATGTATATTCTTAATTGATGTGTCCAGCTGGATCAAAGTACTTTTGATAGCTGAATATATAAATAAGTCCTTAGCCAACTTTTAAAGTATCTTTTTTTACTAAACTAAGAGGGCAGCTTCAGAAATGTCTGGGGGTAGAAGGAACATACTTGCTTTCCATTAAATTACTTTCCAGATTGCCTCCCTTTCAAGAAGAGTCATTTTTGATGACCAATCTTTCTTGCTTCTAAAAAACATAACTGTAAGCCTTTGTAATAAAAGAACCAAGAGAAAAGTTAGGAAAAGAATTACCAGACTCCTTAATAAAATTGACACTATTCTATGTGATATCTTCTGAGAAACCAGCTATTCCTAAGATACATTTGAAATAGATTCCACTTTGCCCATCCCTAGGAAACTTCAAAAGAAACTATAGCTATGGGCCCAATCCTGCAGCAGTTCTGAAATCAAAGTCCCATTGACTATGTCTAAAGCAGCTTCAGCATCAGGCACTTTATCTGTTCTCAGTCTCAAGTATTTTCACTTTGAACTTGAGGTTTTTGTAACTTTATCAAGGGCCAAAATCTTCCCTCATTTTCACCTGTGCAACCCCACTGATTGCTTGAGTTGTCCAGCTATAGTTGATTGAAGTATTTGTAGTAAACGCTTAGTAAATGAATTTTGCTGTTTACTTGAAAACATTGAATTTCTACATTTTGGAGCTTAATATAAAATGTCACCTACCTATGTGAGTATTGCTTTGCCCAGAGATCTTAGCAGAAAAATAATTAGTCACATTGCCATTATGGAAATGAAATATCCACACCAATCAAATCAAACCTCAAAATACCAACCCTATTTTCCCAAGAGGGTCAGGCACAAGCTCAGGAGTAGAGGACAGGACTGCAAAAATCAAAAGGCTCCCTGGGAGAACACGGAGACTTACAGAGCCTGCAGTGTTCTTAAACTGTAAGCTCTTTGGAGCAAGGACTCATTTAGTAAATGTTTGTCCAGTGCCTAGTATGAGGCCCAGCTTGATAGTGGCCTTTAGGTACTGCTGCAGCATAAATGCTAATAAGAAATCATGCAATCCTTACTAATTCAGAATGCCTTTTAACTTCCAAGAGAATTGTTCCTGCATAACGACTGGGAAATAAACTGTAGTTTAGCCTACTATTATTTTCTGCTGGTGTTGTTTGTAACTGATTCTCTGCCACCAAATCAAAATTCTCCACTTCTCTGCCTCAATGGTACCGTACCATTTCATTCTTGCATTGGAACCAGATCTGTGGTTCCTGCTATGATCCTTGGCTCTAGCAATCTAACTGCACAAAGGAGCTGTCAAGCTGATTTAACCAGCTAGCTGTAAAGTCCCCCAAGATGGGGAATCCCAATGGAGTGTAGAGTCAGCATAGCCAGGAATAGGTTGCATCCCTTCAATGCTCACTGCAGAGCATAAACAGCATAGACAGAGAGCTGCTATCCTCTGGTTATCCCTGACTAGTGTAATGGCTCCCTGGGGTGCTATTGTAACAAGCTCTTCACACATAACACAGCTACATAACCCTAGCTTGGTCCCCATAGGTGTGACAGTAGGAACTAAAAATGTCAGAGTAGCTTATTCTTCCCTAAAACAAATGTGATTTTTTTCTGTGTGTCCACCTCAACTCTGTATCAGGACTCCTATTCAGACAGTCCAGCCAGATACTCAGTTTAACTGTGTAGCAGTAGTGGTATGGGAAGTAATTGCTTCTGGCTGACAAAGATTGCCCTGGACACATTGAACTGCCCCTTCTTGTTTCTAGCTGCAAAATTAAAGAATTAATGCTGATGGGGATTTCCTAGAAAAAACTCCCTGCTCCCAAAAGAAAGGTACAAATTTTTACAGAGGGAAAGTTAAGGTTGAGCGGTTGTGTGTGAAAGGGCTGTGCATTTCCTTGTTTTTCTACATTCATGGTTTGTTTATTCTCGTAACAATAACATTCTTTGGGAGATTTGTGGGGTGATTTTAACTGAGCATTTCCTGGTTTTCTACAATCTGATGGCGGGAGGAGGGGGGCAGATCTCACAAGGGTATGAACTGAAAAAGTCACTGTTGTATGACAGCAACTATAACGCCCTCAAAGATTTTTGTAAGTGAAAACAGCAAGAGAATTCCACTGCAATCAATGGAATTGGAATTGCAAAATGGCCAACCAGACACAATCAGGCAACCATCTTGTTGGCAATATGATTGAACATTTTTTAATTTTCTTTGTCTACATTTTTGGACCACACCCATCCTCAATGCAAATAGCACCAGTTGGGTCTGAATTTGATCATATGAGATAGTTGCACTGGATTCTGTTAAATAAAGAGACATAATTTAGTTGGATAAAGTTGGAGGTTTAGGGTTAAAGTGGTCTTTCCTCATTGACTTCTCTCAGAATAAATAGCAACTCTGATATTCAGTGGATTCTAACACAAGAAGATCTCAGTTAATTTATGTCTATAACAAATGTCTGAGCCAAGAAACCAATCACCATGTGCATGGGAAACAAAATCTAAGCACAGTGTTAAGTGTTAGTTTAAATTTTTTCCTTTAACAGGATCTGAGGGAAATTCAGACATACACAGGACTAAATCAATAATCCACTTTCTCTCTCTCACACACACACACACACACAGGAGTGAACTGTATGGATATGTTCTAATTTCATTTACACTAGAGTAAATCAGAAGTAGTTCCACTAAAGTCATTGATGTCAAAGAGCATACAATCATATGCTAACATGCCATAACTTTTCCCTTTGGTTCTTCAGTTGGGTTGTCCTCACTGCAGGTATAAAACTTATCATGCAAAAGTTAGGTTGCTTTAAACGAAGTATGTACATTTCTTAATTTATCACCTGGGAAAAGTAATAAAAATTTCTTTAAAAAAATTATTTAACTGTCCTGCTATTTACAGGAATTAAATTGGAAAATAACATCTGTTGAGTGTTCTGAAACATTTCAGAAGGGTTTCTGAGAAAGGGCTAACAAAATCTTAATATTTTTGGAAAAGGATATAAAATGAATTGCTTACATGTAACGTATCCCACCCTTTGTAGCATAACCTAGAATGAGTAGCAGGTTTGAAAGACTTTTTCACAGTGGGTTTCTTGATTATTTTCTTACTGTTTGGAGTGAGACATGATTTGAGAGTGACCCTCCATATAAACATAAAAAGGGGGTCCTCATACTGAAGCCCATTTAAGAGAATAAATAAATAATAAAATCTTGTAATGAATTATTTATAAATCACACCTTTCTATATGCTCAGCTGTGATAGCTGCAGTTGCTAAATGAATAAAACACATGTAAGGACTTTAATATAGATCAGCTCCCTAACCCACACATTATTTGCTAAAGCTTTATTAGTTATGCTGGTATGATCGCTTTTGATTAGCCAGACTATCCAAATGTCAAGTGCTGATTACCTTTCAGATTGCAGAAATATCAGGTGAATGTGCTGAATGTCCTTACTAATCAAGTGCTGGAGAGTGGTCAGCATGGAAATAAGATTGAACTTACCTTCCCACGTTTGTGAGTTCAGCACTGAAATAAATAGACCCCTTACTGTACCATTTTTGCTTTCCTACTGCATTGTGCCCACACAAAAAGCAGGACAGGGCAGGAATAAGGCCGGGGTCCTTCCCTGATGGATCCACCAGTTCCCACCACATGGACATCTCCTATGGGAATTCATATTCTTCTTAGCTATTGGACTGAAGCAACATTCACAGTAGGGCTCTACAGATGCTCCATGTCCTGTGAGAAATGATTTCTGCCCCTTGTTTCTCTGCATATCTCCCTAGTGCCTGGCACTGAGGTACACCCATTAGAACCAGTTGAGCATTTACAGTGGAATTCACTGAAAAGGTTATTTGTAAAAAGCATAATACTTCCATGCAGCAAGCTAGCATACAACATGCGTTTTCAAAATAATACTGTCTAGTGAAATCAGATGAACCACATTTTGCACGGTACCAAAAATATAAACTGAATAGACTGTTGGGCTGTTTCTGTACACTGGTAACATGAATACATGGGGCATTGCACTGACCCAAAACACAAATGAATTTCAGAAAAAGAAAGACTTATGTAAAAAAATGAACAGGGTTAAAATAATTATTTTGTATAAGATTAACCCTGTTAAATATTTTTATACTATAGTTTTACTGTGTTATAGGAATATTGCAGGAAAGAAAAGGAGACTGTGTTCTAATTATTGTGTATTAGAGCCCTATCCTGCAAGTCTTACTCATACAAGTATGAATCCTCATTGAAACCAGCAGGAGTAATTCTTCTAAGATCAAGCCTGGAGTATTTTAGCCCCTGGTATTTTTAATTGTCCATATCTAACAATTTTCCAATATCATAAACATTTCATAAAAAATATTTAGACAAGATATTGTATATTAATGTAGAACATACTTAACATTGATTCTTTCTTTCCTTTTCAATTCACCTAGTGCCATTGGCTGAATAGATCAGCCTGCATTACCCGTCAACATGGTTTGCAACCATCTAATTTGTCCTTAGGGTACTAACTTCTAAAACTGAAACATTTGGGAAATATTAAATTTAAATAAAATATTGCATGTGCATTTCAACAGAGAAAAATAGTGTACATCATTTTAAAAAATTTAGAGATATGGTAAGTACAATCACAGAAATTTTTTCTACTTGTACCAAGAACTTTTGAAGTAGCAGCCTGAATAGCTATAGAAGCAACAAAACAAGGACAAGGGGTCTGTCAGTTGGATTTTTTTAAGGCAGCTTCACATTAAGTTGTTTATAAGCTACATCAATGGTTAGAATATATAGTCATGTGGTTACTAGAAAGGTTGATGCAATAATTATGTCAATGTAGATTACGTAGCAGCTGTGACAAAGCACAATATTTCCTTGATTTGTCCAGTGCATTTAGCCTACTTAATGCCATTCCCCCTGAAACAAACCAGACTTAAGCCCAAGAAATCCATCACTTGAAGATTCTTCTTGTGGAAGAGGATTCGCAGGTGGTGTACAGTTGCTACAGGGGCTTCTTTGCTTTCATTCCTCCTGACTGCTAATGTTGGGTTTATTATTGGAGCATTCTAATGCCCTAAGGATTCCTGATAACTAGAACAATCACAGAGGGCTATTGGCAGCTGTTGCAGCTGAGAGTACCTAGCTTGACCCTCGTATCAGAAATGAACTCAAGGAGCCCAAAAGACTGCAGATTTGAGATGTGTCTATAGTTATCGTATCATGGAAGAGAGGGATAGCTCAGTGATTTGAGCATTGGTCTGCTAAACCCACCATTCTGAGTTCAGTCCTTAAGGGGGCCATTTGGGGATATGGGGCAAAAGTCTGTTGGATTATTTAATTAGGGATTGGTCCTGCCTTGAGCAGGGGGTTAGACTAGGTGATCTCCTGAGGTCCCTTCCAACCCTCATATTCTATCCTATTTCTCACTCTCGCAAACATGTTTTAAATTGCATGTGCTAGCTTCTCAGTGATGTAAATTGATGTAGCTCCATTTAAGCCATTATACCTTTCCTTTCAGGGAGCGGGGAGCAGGAAGTGCGGGGATGTTTGCCCTGGTGAGCTAGAGAGAAGGGGTTAGAAATACCAGGAAGCCATCAGCTGGTTCCCAGAAGCCGAAAGGATTTGGAGTGAGAAGCCCAAAACAAGGGCCTGTTTGAGCCCAGAGAAGAGCTAAACAGACTGTATTGGGTTCTGGGAAGATCCAAATGGTAGCAGGAACAAGGAAGGAACCTATAACCTCATACTGTTGATCCCAAATCTATACAACAGAGGATCTGTGTGCTAAAATGGACTTGGGAAGGATTACATGTGCCTGGAAGGGCAAAATGAATTGTTTGTGGTGTAAATTGATGTAGCTCCATTTAAGCCATTATACCTTTTGTTGCAGGGAGCGGGGAGCAGGAAGTGCGGGGATGTTTGCCATGGTAAGCTAGAGAGAAGGGGTTAGAAATACTAGGAAGCCATCAAATCTGAGGAATTGTCACAGATTGAAGTGTCACTAGAGGAGGTTTTGGAATTAATTGATAAACTTAACTGTAACAAGTCACCCGGACCAGATGGCATTCACCCAAGAGTTCTGAAAGAACTCAAATGTGAAACTGCGGAACTATTAACTAGGGTTTGTGACCTGTCCTTTAAATCGGCTTCTGTATCCAATGACTGGAAGATAGCTAGTGTAACGCCAATATTTTAAAAGAGCTCTAGAGGTGATCCTGGCAATTAGAGACCGGTAAGTCTAACGTCTGTACCGGGCAAATTAGTTGAAACAATAGTAAAGAATAAAATTGTCAGGCACATAGAAGAACGTAAATTGTTGGGCAAAAGTCAGCATGGTTTCTGTAAAGGGAAATCATGTCTTACTAATCTATTAGAGTTCTTTGAAGGGGTCAACAAACAGGTGGACAAGGGGGATCCAGTGGACGTAGTGTACTTAGATTTCCAGAAAGCCTTTGACAAGGTCCCTCACCAAAGGCTCTTACGTAAATTAAGTTGCCATGGGATAAGAGGGAAGATCCTTTCATGGATTGAGAACTGGTTAAAAGACAGGGAACAAAGGGTAGAAATAAATGGTAAATTTTCAGAATGGAGAGGGGTAACTAGTTGTGCTCCCCAGGGGTCAGTCCTAGGACCAATCCTATTCAACTTATTCATCAATGATTTAGAGGAAGGGGTAAACAGTGAGGTGGCAAAGTTTGCAGATGATACTAAACTGCTCAAAATAGTTAAGACCCAAGCAGACTGGGAAGAACTTCAAAAAGATCTCATGAAACTAAATGATTGGGCAACAAAATGGCAAATGAAATTTAATGTGGATAAATGTAAAGTAATGCACTTTGGAAAAAAATAACCCTAACTATACATACAATATGATGGGGGCTAAGTTAGCTACAACTAATCAGGAAAAAGATCTTGGAGTCATCGTGGATAGTTCTCTGAAGATGTCCATGCAGTGTGCAGCGGCAGTCAAAAAAGCAAACAGGATGTTAGGAATCATTAAAAATGGGATGGAGAATAAGACGGAGAGTATCTTATTGCCCTTATACAAATCCATGGTGCGCCCACATCTTGAATACTGTGTACAAATATGGTCTCCTCATCACAAAAAGGATATACTGGCATTAGAAAAAGTTCAGAAAAGGGCAACTAAAATGATTAGGGGATTGGAATGGGTCCCGTATGAGGAGAGATTAAAGAGGCTAGGACTTTTTAGCTTGGAAAAGAGGAGACTACGGGGGGATATCATAGAAGTATATAAAATTATGAGTGGCGTGGAGAAAGTGAATAAGGAAAAGTTATTTACTTGTTTCCATAATAGAAGAACTAGGGGCCACCCATTGAAATTAGTGGGCAGCAGGTTTAAAACAAATAAAAGGAAGTTCTTCACACAGCACACAGTCAACCTGTGGAACTCCTTGCCTGAGGAGGCTGTGAAGGCTAGGACTATAACAGGGTTTAAAGAGAACTGGATAAATTCATGGAGGTTAAGTCCATTAATGGCTATTAGCCAGGCTGGGTAAGGAATGGTGTCGCTAGCCTCTGTTTGACAGAGCGGGGTGATGGATGGCAGGAGAGAGATCACTTGATCTTTACCTGTTAAAGGGGCACCTGGCATTGGCCACTGTCGATAGACAGGATACTGGGCTAGATGGACCTTTGGTCTGACCCAGTACGGCCTTTCTTATGTTCTTACGCTTCTTTTGTGTTGAGGTTCAATTCATAGATTATATAGCAAGAAGGGATGATTGTGGTTATTTAGTCTGACGTCCTGCATAACACGCACCACAGGACTTCCTTGAATTAATCCCATTTGGATGAGAGCATATCTTTTAGAAAAATATCCAGTCTTAATTTAAAAAATGGCACTGATAAAGAATTCACCATGACCCATGGTAGATCGTTCCAGTTGTTAATTAACCTGATTGCTAAAATGTGCACCTTGAAGTTGTGACAAAGCTCTGTCCTTATCTTCGTGGATCCTGCGTTTCCTGGCAGATTTTTACTAGCCTCAGCGGCTCACTGTGACCCTCCACGGAGCCCTTCTCTCTCTGGAGACAAGGTCACAGTCTATTGAGCCATTTTCATCACAAACCAGTGAGGAGAAGCTATCCTTCCTGGCACAGTCTCTATTGTCTCCCAATCTCAGAGACTAATTAGGGGAGGCAGAAACAGGGGAGCCCAGGCCCACCCTCTACTCTGGGCTCCAGCCCAGGGACCCTAATAGTATCAGCTAAGATGGCTGACCTTTTATCCACAAAACACAATACAATTCCCTGGGCTACTTCCCCACAGCAGTCCCCACTTCTTCAAACTCCACTTCACCCTTACCTCAGGGCCTCCTTCCTTCTGTATGATAAGTTGTCCACCACTCAGTCTCACCAACAGCATAACTTCCTTCCACAGCTCCTGACACCCACACCCCCACCTGACTAACTGGGAGGTTTTTATCTGGATTCAGCCAGTCCCTGATTGGCTTCAGGTGTCCCAGTTAGGCTAGCTGTTTCTACTCCTTTCCAGAAGGTTCTTAATTGGCCCCAGGTGTCTTGATTGGCCTGGAGTAGCCTTTGTTTGGCTATCCAGGGAACAGGGACCTGCACACCCTGAGACTAATGTACCTGCCTTCCAGCACTCTCCTATATCCTTCTGGTCTGACTCCGTCACAAAGTATATTGGGGTATGTTCATTCAGTGGCAACCCAAGAGGAATAAACTCAGCAATGGTGACTGAAACTTCTTAACAGAATGCCAGTTTTGCTGAATTTTGGCCCAGTATAGCTGGGCTTCCCTTCTCAATTCCACATAGATCAGGTAAATGGTGGCTGTACTGTTCTGCACTTACTAGCATCATCATTATAGGAACTATTGCTTTGCCATAAGAAGCCTTTTATATTTTGTTTTAGTGGGTAAAACATTTTCTCTCACTATCACTTTTTTTTCTATTGGAAAAAGGAGGAAAAATTTAAAAAATGGAAGGCATTTCTCTCTCCCTTCCTCCAACACACCCATCTTTCAGTGTAAAAAAAGTGTGGGAAGTTTTTAAGAGTCAGGTTTTCCCACCAAAATATAACAAAACATTTCAAAAAAACTTTATTTCAAAATTTTCATTTAAAAAGTAAATAAATGCTGTGAAAATGGACATTTTCACAAGATAATTTCTGTTAATGGAAAAGCCATTTTTCCTCAAAAAAAACGTGATGAAAATATGTTGACCAACTCTTCTATTGTCTCTATTCATGGCTTGTATATCCTGATTGCTTTTTCTTTCCTGTAGGAAAGCTCATTATTTTGATTTTTCTTTGCTTTTCCCTCAGAGGCAAATTATTTTAATTTGCCCCTTTCTGTTATAGACTTCTACCCTTAATTACCTTTAATTGTTCATTCAGAAAGATTATGGCTACCTCTCCTATAATCAACATGTCTCGGCCTGCTTAGAGCTCTGCCTCTAACAGTTTGGTAGTGGGATTGCTTTCTGCATGCTTCTTCCTCTGAACTCTGAGCAACTTTGCTGCTGTTCACTCCCTCTCCCTCTCTCTGCAGTTTCAAAGCTGCAATGAAATATGAGGCCTTCCTCAGTCAACAGCCTCTATATGATCTCAGTGTGAATGCCATATATTAATGTATAACTTACTTCAGTGATATATAATTGTAAAACTGGTAGCATTGTGACAACTTTCTTAATTGAAGCATATAAGAGGAAACCGATTCACCTTGATGTTGATTTCTTTTATGAACTGGATGATAAATGTTCATACAGAAATGTTATAATTTGTGCAAAATCTTTCATCATCAGGGTTCTGTGAAACCTTCAAAGTGCACAGCACACAGTTTTTATTCTCCTTAAACCTAGCTGAGCTGGAACTCTTCTCTTGTAATATCTCATTAACTTCAAAATATTGCTTCAGCCTGTGTTGGCCAGACTTCTCTATAGAGCACTATCAAAAAGGTATCCATTTTTTCAGTATTTCTTGACATGCTCTCTGTGTAACTGAGCAAGTTATAGTATCCACACCACATGCCAAATTCTGCTCAGGTGGAAACTGAAGAGACAGCAGCACTCTGTACCACAAGTAAAATCTGTGAGGTTGGGTTCCTTTTCTCCAAGCATAGGTTCTTAAATCCGTATCACTGGATGTAGTGCTTAGTGAAGCTTTGGATACAAAGCAACTATACACTCATAACTCTGTGAATCATAACAGGGTTTTTTTCTTCCATAGCAGTAATTCTAAAATAGTGTCACTTTAGAGAAGCACAGTAAATACAAATAGGAACTTTAAGTAACTTGAAGCCTATGACACTAATTGAAATTGAATCCGAAGACTTATGAGTGCCTTGTTTGTTTTTCCAGAGTAGAAGCCCTTTTAGTCTGTATCTGCAAATAGAACGAGTACTTGTGGCACTTTAAAGACTAACAATATACAGGTTTTTATTATTTTAATTTTCATAGTACAGTAGTTTCTTGTCTATTTTGGATGTATTTTATTTGTATACAGTTATTACTTCTAATCCACTGGAATTTTCTATTTTCTAAAGCTTAATACATTTAAAAATAATAAAACTTTTGTCAGTAATATCTTTTAGCAGATTCACTTAGAGCTGGGTGAAATTTTTTCAGTGAGTAGTAACATCACTGAAAAATGCTTTTTGGTGGGGGCATCAAAACTATTCGCAAATTCAGGTTGAATTCAGCAAATAGTTTCAGCCAAAAAACATCATAATTCATTTTCTTTCATTTCAAACCATCATTTTGTTTTGACGTTAAACATTTTTGTTTCAACAAGTTTCTTTCTGTTTTGAAACAGCATTTCATTTTGAAAGTTAGCTAATTTTGAAAAGGTGAAACTCATTCATAAAATGACCTGAAACTAAACAGAAAATTGGGGGAAGGGAAATAGTTTCAGATAGAAAAAACATATTTTGTTTGACTCTAATTTTTTTTCTCCACATTTTTTTTTTGCAACAAGAAAATCAAAAAAAATTGTTTTGTTTTGAATCAAACTGCAATGTTTACAATTTGTCCCCCAAACCAAAAACAAAGCATTAGCTCTGCTCTAGATTCACTACATAGTTTACATGTAGCACAGCATAGTCCTCTACTCCAGGAGTTTAAAAAAAAAACAAAAAACAAACTTCAGTGACTATATCTCTCTATATATATTTATAAAGATATTGGGCTAGATTCTGCAATTGAAATTAAACTGGTGAACTGCCCATACAAAGACCCACTCAAGTCAATCAATGCTAGGATCAACACTCATGGATCTGCCTGCTAGCTCAGGGCCAAAATTTATCTATAGCCAGATAAACAGATCTAGATACACCAAAGCAAATTAAAGTTTCCATTGAAGTCTGTGGGCCCTTTGCCTTTGATCTGAATGTGTGCCATTTGAAAGGGAGATAAACGGAATGCAGTAACAAACTTTTAAAAAGTTAATAATATAGCAATTAAGTTAGGTAATAAAAAGCTTATAGAATTGGCATGTTTCTTCATTTTTCTTCCTAGAGGCTATCCAGAAGCAAGCTGCTAGATTTGTTTTAAAGTATGGTCATACTCTGAAAAAGTGGTGCAGTAACAACATTGTTGTGGTGATTAATGTTTGTTATCTTTCAACATCTTCCGGACTACATTTTTTTCAGTGTACAAATCAAACGATATTTTTGCTGTCATCTCTGCAAACTCAAACTGAGCTCTGAGAATCACGGCACATTCTCTGGCTCTGACATCACCAATAATAAAGATTCTTCAGTGTCGGGAAGAAACAGACGGAGACAGCTTGCGGAAGGAGGCGACCTGGGAAAGTCCCAGCTTGCCGCTTTTATTAAGTACAAACGTGCTGTAAGGCGTATATGACAGTGATAAATAGGCTTGTTTACTTCATTGTGATAGGTGGTGAAAGAAGAGCTCTCCTCATGGCTACCTCGTGGACAGCTAGAGGGACAAGCGTGCCTGTGATTTTCCAGTGCTTAAGCTTACTACTAGACCTTGAGAGATAACAAGGGTTCAGAAGTTTATAGAGCGTGGTTTGCCAGCGCTCAAGGCCTTCATCTCCCCCTTTGTTTTTCTCAAGTACATATGGTTATAATATTGCTGATACTATGGACAATTTCGCAAGCGGGGATTTGATGGGGGAGGGATAAAGGCCCATAGAGCGTGGTTTGCCAGCGCTCGAGCTTTCATCCCTTCCTTCAGGTTTTTATTTATAACGGTAATGTTTCTGATTCCATGGACAGCCCCGCAAGCAGAGATTAATCAGAGAGGGGATGCACTGGACAGTGCAGCATAGGAAAATCAACAGCGCCAATGCCAACAGTCCATACGTAATGAATGCATGTAACCATCCCCATCCGGGGAACAGAGATGCTAGCCAATCCCACCAACTGGCAAAGGGGTCTGGATAGACACGAATTTGTGCGGTGAGGTTTTTAATAACATCAATTTGATTTTCTATAGCGTGGGAATGGTCGGAGATATTAAAGCAACACATATCATTTACCTTTTCACATCCAAAATGATGCAGTAGCAGAAGATAGTCTATAGCAGCACGGTTCTGAAGAACCCCATGGCGGAGTTCAACCTGTTCCCCATTAAGTAAGGCAATAGCGGTGGAAGTAGCATTAAGAGCTTTAACTGCAGCACAGGCAAGTTTGTTAATATTTAGGCTATTGCCTGTAGCCAATCCTGGGATTCCTACCAGGGAAAGGGCTAATGCCACAGACTCTGTTTTCGAGAACAAGTGAACCTCAGAATCACAAGAGGCATCCAGAGCGACAGAACGAGAGGTACGGGGGTGGAGTGGAGTCTTTGGGGGTAATACCACGGCCAAACGACTAAGACAGCCTAGCGTGCCATCTGAAATATTGGCGGGGATGTAATTGAATGTTAACCCTTCACATGTCCAGAACCACCCCAGAGGGAGCTTAATGTGTTTATATAGGTAGGAGACATTGACTGAGTGAGAACAGTTTAGGCTTTTTTTTACCGAACCTTTTACAACTTATTAAAGTACAATTTGCCATTTGAGCACATGAGATATTTGTACTGGCTACATAGGGAGTACGTAATTGTAGAGTCTGCTTGGGTTGAGAGGTGGATTGTTCCCCCCAATTATGATAGCCCTAATAGCCCAGATTTCGTATGGTAGTGTTGGGTCTCAGACTTTGAAAGAACCATGTTGCACTTTCAACCTCAGAAGCCTCATGACATATAGGGATGAGGCACGTACCTAAAATTTGTCCCACCGCCACCTGTTGAGACAGACAAAAACTGGTTTGGTTAATCGAGAGGGCTAAAAGGCCCCAAACATTATCTGTTAAGGGTGACGGGGGGGGGAAGGGCCGTACTCGGGGAAGGGCTAAAGATCGTCAGGATCAAAACGATTAATACCACACAGGAATTGGCCGAGAGGCAAGAAATCACTGCAACAACATAGTTCTCAGGGGTTTTCTCAAGTTGTTGACTCTCCATCACTCTCTCGGCTTGTTGTGCCAGGCTCTTTATCTGTCCCCATGTCACCGGGGGGTTGCACTGCCCCCGGTGCCGGGCAATGATCACCTTGGTGATCAGCGGCGTGATGTGGAGATTGAAATCTGGAATTGGATTCGAGGTTTCTCGATGCCATGCCATGCTCGAGCGGATTCTGGGGTAGTTGCTGATGCACGTAGGGGCGGACACAGCGAGCTGGAACCCACACTGGGCCGGCCGGGGTGGAGACTGCAGCGTAACCTTGACCCCAAGTGAAAAGGGGTACTGGATCGCTCCAGGTACGGCTCGGGAGCAGCTGATAAGTCACAAGCGGTGCCGGCAGAATTTCTGTTTGGCGAAAATGTTTCTGTGTACGAGACAAAAACTGAGAGCCGTCGTTAGACAAATTTAAATGGTTAAGCGTGAACAAAACGGAGGCAAGCCATTCTTCTTTATCGGGTAAGGAGGAGGGAATTCCCCCTTTTTGCTTTTGACGATTGAGGGCCACTTTAAGAGTGCGATTTGCCCGTTCAACAATGGCTTGGCCACGGAAATTATAAGGGATACCAAACGTGTGAGTGATATTCCATCGGGTACAAAATTCAGCAAAAATGGTAGAGCAATACGCGGGACCATTATCAGTTTTTAAAGAATTAGGAACGCCCATGACAGCGAAACAGCGAATACAATGATTAATAACATGCTTTGCTTTTTCACCCTTTTGTGGTGTAACCCACAAATAACCGGAGAACGTATCAACGGAGACATGGAGGAAGCGCCAGGGGGCGAAGGGAGGGAAAGAAGTAACAACCATTTGCCAAAGTTGGTTGGCACCTAACCCGCGGGGGTTGACGCCCGTCGGGGGAAAAGAGGAATGCTGTGAGCATTGGGGACATTGTTGAACGATGGCGCAGGCGTCTGAGAGTGGGATGGAAAATTGTTGCGAGAGAGCTTTGGTGTTTTGATGGTGGAGTTCATGACTTGCAATTGGGGAAAGAGAGCAAGGGTACAATGACCGGGAGGCTGCATCAGCACGGGCATTGCCTTCGGTAAGAAAGCCGGGAAGAGGTTGATGGCTGCGTATATGGGCAATAAAAAAACAATGCGTTCGAGCGTGAAGGACGGCCTGAAGTGAAAGAAACAGCTGGAAAAGAGCAGATTCTATGACAGGGGAACCATAGCTTCCCGAAATGCAGGAGGTGACGTTGGCCACATAAAGACTGTCCGTGATGATATTCAGGGGCTGGGAGGGAAAAAGGACAAAAGCAAGAAGGACAGCGGCTAACTCAGCTCTTTGAGGTGAGGAAAAGGTAGCAGTGACCTTCACATTCCAGCGATCAGAATACCAAGAGACAACGCCATGGGAGGGACCGCCGTCAGTGAAAACTGTAAGCGCATCTGGGAGAGGCTGCAGGGAGAGGAGGGGAAGAAGCTGGACAGGCATCTGCTGAACGAAATACAAGCGGGGATCAGCGTAAGAATGATAGGAAATCGAGACAGTATAGCCTGCCAGAGCGAGTTGGAGAGCATCCGAAAAAGCAGTGGCTGCAGCATATTTTTTGAGGGGGTGTGGGACAACAATATCAACTGGATTGAGTGCCATAAGGGCTTTTTTCCTTATAACAAAAACCGGTGTGTTGTACGGGCTAGTAGAGGGTTCAAGGTGACCAGCGGTCAGTTGGTCCCGTACTAAATGGCGCAGGGCGGTCAATTTTTCTATGGGGAGCGGCCATTGTTCGACCCAAACTATCTGATGTGGCTTCCAGGTGAGGGGCAGGGCGGTAGGTTGAGTCATGGCGCATTCAAGGTGGCACCTACTTGCGCCAGAAGGTCCCTGCCCCAAAGATTGAGGTGAATCGGGAGGATGCAGGGACGAATTTGAGCTACTTGGCGATTTTCCTCTGGGTCCCAAACGGGGAGCCAATGAGTACTACGACTAGAGGATTGGCTCCCTCCCACTCCCCATACCGTGGGGGCAACCTCAGAGGGCCATGCAGGGTCCCAATATTTCTGGGCAATGACAGAGAGGTCTGCCCCTGTGTCAAGGAGTCCTTCAAGAAGCTTACCGTTTATTTGATACTTTTGTAGTGGCTTCCCCTGTTGTATCTGCTGTGAAAGAGCGGCGATTTGAGGATGGAGGAATGATGCTACGGGTTCGGAAGATTTCGTGGACCCGAAGCCTTTACGGCGAATAGCCGAAGAGGGCTGATTAGGAGGTATGAAAGGGAGAATCAGTAACTGCGCCCATGTATCACCTTTAGTTAAGGTGAGGGGCAGCTGGCCCCACATCTGGACATAAATGATTCCAGTGTAATCAGAGTCAATGACGCCGGGAATGACCATGATGGCATGCTTATGGGCAGATGAGCGGGGTAGGATTATGCCCACCGTGCCTTCCGGCAAGGGGCCAGTGAGTTGGCTCGGCATCAGTAAGACTTCCCCTGGAAAGGTGGCTTGCATATCCATAGTATTGATCAAATCAATGCCAGCGCTACCTTTGGTAGCAGGCGAAGGGAACTTGTGGGTGACCCCTATCTTTATTCCTGGGCCCGGGGGGGGGCCCGTCGGGGAGTTTCCCGGAGGGGGGTTTGATCGGCACTGATTGGCCCAATGGAACCCCTTATTGCAGCGAGGACACTTTTTCGTGGGGCGCTGATTAAGACGCTGCCCTGTCACAGCATGCGCCCCTCCCCCCCGGAGCCCTGCACTCACGGCGAAAATGACCTGGCTTCTTGCAGTTAAAGCAAGTACCGAGAGGCTTCCCTCCGGCCCGCAAGGCGCCTGCCAGCATGGCCATGGCATGGGTCTGAGTACCTACTTCCGCGCAGGCCTGAATCATGTCCGCTATGGTGTATTGCGCTCGATGAATCACGGACTGGAGGACCTTTTTGCAGTCTGCATTAGCTTGTTCCGCGGACAAACGCCGCAAAAGCTCAGTCTGAGCCTCAGGGTTATCAATCTGGCGAGCTATTGCCTCTTTAAGTCTGTCTACGAATTGATGAAAGGGCTCAGAAGGAGTTTGGCGGATGCTGGTAAAGGACGCTAAGGGCTTCCCTGAGACAGGGACGCGGCGAAAGGCGCGCTGGATACACATGGCTGTTCTGCGAAAGGAATCGGGGGGCAGTTGCATTTGTTCTTCCCCGGTGGAAAACTGACCTGCCCCATAAATTTGATCAGGAATGTTGTCGGGGGTGGAAATGGCTATGGCCGCTGCACGGAATTCACTATCCCACACAACATACTGTGCGGGAGAAAGAATCATGCGGAAGAGTTGTTTCCAATCCACGGGGGTCATCTGATGCCCATTGCTTATCCCCTCGATCAACCCTTCTGTATATGTCGAGCGCAGGCCCGACTCCCTCACTGACTTATTAAGTTCTCTAATGACGGAATAGGGCAGGGGGGTATAGGTAACTGTGTTTTCCCCATTCTGGTTTACCCCATATGTTACAGAAGCAAGAACTGGGGGCTCGCCTGCCCATTCCTCCAAAAGAGGGCTGTGGGCAGACTGAAAGGCTTGCTGAAGAGCGCCCTGGACCAAGCCCAGACGTGGCTGGGTGTGTTCCAAGGGTTGTTTCTCTATCGCAGCCAAAGGAGGGGAAAGAGAAGAAGGATCGGAGAGCGGCTTTAAACACGGTGCCGTAGGGGTAAGAGAAGGAGGAGGAGGAGGAGGAGGAGAGGGAGACGTGGCAGGGGGTACCTCCGCCCGCAAGCGCCCCACCGCGTCTGCACAGTGCTGCCATAGAAGAAGATAGCGAACACTTGCCCTAGGCTCTCAAAAGAGCCTGTCCCCTATCTTTTGCCAGTCCGCAATCTCCAAGGAGCCTGCCTCCGGATACCAGGGGCACTTATACTCAAGAAGACGCACTAACTCTTCTATGCTCCTTTGTGAGACCTGAGCACAGCCCGTCTGCTTAATGATTGTAAAAAGCTCCTTCGCATGAGCCTTTTGAGACACGGATAAATCCCCCCCCATACTCACGAGGGAGCGTAAACGCTGAGGTGCACCAAGGCTATGCCAGCCGGTGAGCCGAGGGGCTGGATCACGTCGGGGTCACCAGATGTCGGGAAGAAACAGACGGAGACAGCTTGCGGAAGGAGGCGACCTGGGAAAGTCCCAGCTTGCCGCTTTTATTAAGTACAAACGTGCTGTAAGGCGTATATGACAGTGATAAATAGGCTTGTTTACTTCATTGTGATAGGTGGTGAAAGAAGAGCTCTCCTCATGGCTACCTCGTGGACAGCTAGAGGGACAAGCGTGCCTGTGATTTTCCAGTGCTTAAGCTTACTACTAGACCTTGAGAGATAACAAGGGTTCAGAAGTTTATAGAGCGTGGTTTGCCAGCGCTCAAGGCCTTCACTTCAGCATGTGTCTGGCCAGCTTAACCAATAATTTGCATTCTAACACTGAATAAATGTGCATTTAATTGAATGAATTATGCATGTAAATGAGATAATAAAGTGCATAAATGGATATGTGTGTGCACCAATTTTCTGCACATCAAAGAATACCTCTTTACAAACATTATATTTTATTCTTGGGAATTTTTAGTCTGTCAAAGAGTCAGAGCTGCCTACTGATTAGCAAGTATCTCAAAGACAACATGTTTGCTTTCCCCACTTATTGCATGTGCAGGGCTTAATTGTGTCTTTATGGCCTGACCCTCTAGTAGTCTATTCCTTGCATTGCCTGATTTGTACTGCCAGCTGACGCATATGGGCTTCAGCAACTTCTCCTCTGCAGTTCCCTGCCCTTTTGAGGATTCTACATCTCCGGGTCCATATGGAAGGAGCACTTCCTGTACCCTGGGAGCACAAGGCCTGTATGCCCTGCTGCAATGCAGATATGCAAGGGTGGAGGCTCTTTGTGCTCTCTTCTTCAGCCGCACGTCATCTGCCCACATAATTAGCAGCCAGGTCCAATCTGGCTCTTAGTTAACTGCTTCCAGATTATTTGCAACGGACACTGGGGAAGAGAGCAGTTGTAACATATGTCTTGGTGCTGCCATTTAAAATGCATCAGCTACCCTTGAAGAGAAAGTATTCTGTAGAAGTAAGAGTCTTTGGAATAACTGAATGGGAAAATTGTATGCGGATAACATAGTCTGGTATCCATTTCTATGTTCCAACACAAAACCAGATTTCTCAGCAGAGCTCAGTTCCATTTGAGGCACCTCAGCATGAACTTGATTTTCAGAACCACTCAGCCCCCATTATGTGTTGAACTCTTTTCAAAATCTGGCCCTGAGTATGCTGAGCAGTTCTGAAAATCTGTCTCATACAGTACATCTAACCCCTGTAGTCATAGATTGCTGAAAGGATGTTTCATAGAGAAATTGCAGGAGATTTTGCTGAAAACTCTGTCTCCTGGTACTGAAAAAATATGAGCCAAGTGTATTTCATGAAATGCAACATCTCTCAGCACCTTAGGGAAAGTAAAAGAAATTGGTAAAAGAGTAAGAAACACAATTAAACCAGAGGCAGACTTCCAAATGTTAGTACAATGAACATTATGGGCCAGGTCCTGATCTCAGTTACAACAGTAACCACACTAACTCTACCAAAGTCAAAGGAATCTAGCGGAGACTAGAATCTGCCCTTATGAATATATTGTCGAAAATGTGACAGAACTGCAAAGGCTATCTTAATCTGTCTTTTTAAATTTTGCTGTATTTGAAAAAGGGGTTTTGATGACCTCTGACCCTGGAAACATGTAGTTGTTAGAACTCCTCATCACGTAGCTTATATTCAACCTCAACCCTGCAGGAGTTATTCCTATAGAAAGGACCTTGGTTAGGGGAGCTACTTTTGAGCATCATTTTTAGAAAGAAGAATGTGTTACTAAACTGCACACCATGAACTCACAGCAACTTAGGCAAAACTAAGAATAGACCTCATCACCAAACTGCTGCATCAGAGAAAAGCTGTAGGGCAAAGTATTCAGAATTCAGGGCACAAATTCCAGAATCAGTCAGCCATTTGGGAAGGGAAGCAAATATCAGGCATTCACATTAGTTAGTGGATGATGCAGAATTGACAGGGACTGCCACCAATGGCACAGGCGCCTACACACACTTTTACTCTTAAATATTCTATGTAGAATGTCTGTTGTCACTATACGTACATCCCTTTGGGGAGGGGACAACATCAGCCTGCTCAAGCATAGTTACTCAGTTCTGCATTTGCTTCTCAGTTTCAGTATTAGTTGTGTAACTATACCCAGTATAGATCTGGTTCATTATGGGTGTTCTTATTCTGGTGGGTATGAACAGTGCTGTCCTTAGGATTTATGTATTAAGCTGGTGCCCCTATGCCCGACAGCAGGCTGGGCTGGCAACCCAGGCCAAGGAGGGATGAGGCAGCAAAGGATGCCGAGCCGCCCAGCCTGTCTCATGGTGGCAGAGAGTCACATTTCCCCACAGAGACCCCTGTTCCCTCTCCCTGACACAGAATATGCAGTGCCAGCACATTCAGTACTGTGAATATGGCCCCTGCCTAAGGAGACTGCAGCGTGCACTGAGTGTGCGGGAGCCGACTGCTTTTGCTGTCATGGGCAGGGGATGAAGCTGCCGCTTGAGAAGGCTGGCTCCCCATCCCACTTCTTCTGCCCATGGCCCCACCCATACTCCATCCCTGCTTTACCCCAGACCCACCCCCACTCTGCCCAGGCCCCACCCCTCCTCACTGTCTCCCTCCTCTTTCCTCCCCGTCCTTACTCACCCCCTCCCAGCCAAATCCCTGAACCCAAATGAAGCAAGTGATATTAAAAGAAATTGCAGAAGAGTGGTTTTTTTCAAAAGAAAATGCAGCATGTTTTCCATTGCGTGCCAGAAGATGGAGACTGGAGATGCAGAAAGTACCCAATTAAAAGCACTAAACTTGAGATTAAAATATGTCAGTCACAGGTATTTTGAAATACCCTGAAGTTTGTCAGAGATTTATTTTCAAAAAGTTTGTAGTAAGGGCAAGTCAGCTGTCCTGCTGAATACAACATTAAATATTATGGCATACATGATGCAGCTCTTCTGTTTTACATTTTCTTAATCTGTATTTCTAAGCTGATTTTATTTTTTAAATGTACTCTTAAGCCTTCAGAAAGTAATCAGTCTGGATGACTACATATTTAACTCCCTGAAACAAAGACATTATTTTAAATTAATGAGTCACAGAGGTTTAATGTGTTCATAACAATATTAATTGCTTTTAGAAAAAGTGAACACTAATTTACTTTGTGTGAGCTCCATAACAAGAGACGTGTTTATGAAATTTCACAAACTTTAAAAAATATGTTTCCAAAGATTTTAGGCATAACAAAGGATTTCATATCTTACTAAGATACTGATTTTGCTGGAGCGTTCTCTTAAAACTAGTTCATCAGATAGTCAGAAGTAAAGAAAGGGAAACTCGTTTGTCCAGCTATCTGGAAGGAAAAGGATGTTGTCCCTTTAAGGGCTCTCTTCAGCAGGGAGGTGAAGGGAAAAAGCGAAGGAAGAAAGGACAGGAAGACTTTGGAAGCAAGTTTTTTGTACTATAGCAATTAAAATTAAAATGTGTATTTTAGAGAAGGGTGGGCTTTTGAAGGATTTATTTAAAAAACTATATGTCTGAAGACCCAATCATTTAAGGATAAAGACAAATGCTCAGACTGTGCATCTAAAAATCTATGCAAGGATTTTTTAGAGATATGTTATAATCTTTAGCAATCCTTTAGTGAAATATTTTAAAGCAAATTTTAACCTAAGGTCCAGTATACCAACATGTTCTGAGTAAATATTACAGTAATGCACAACTATTTGTCAGTAAATTCAGAAACTGACAGCATACACCTAGGGGTTGGCAGATGCCTGTTAAATGGTTTCATTACTACTTGAATGGCTCTTTAACAGTTTCATTGTTGTGCTAATAGGTCTGGTAGGCTGGAGGCTTTTTCACTTTTAAGTATTAGATCCCCTCTGACGGAAGACTCACCAGGCTGCAGGAGCCAGCTGTGGGAGCCTTTAAGGGCTTGTCTACACTTGCAAGTTAGAGGGCATTAAAGCAGCCCTGTGCACTCTAACTCACACCCTGTCCACATTGGCAAGGCACTTAGAGTGCCTGGACTCTGAAGCTGGAGTTTTCCTGATAATCCACCTCCGCGAGAAGCATAACGCTTGTTGCATCTCGGCTGAGACGCCCCAGCATCAGTGTGAACAAGGTGTTGCATTACTGCACTCTGATTGACTTCTGGAAATGTCCCATAATCTCCTAAATCAAGTGGCCACTCTTGATGTTGTTTTGGAATCGGCTGTAGGAATGTGGATACGCCCTTCAAAGCTCCATTTTCTGACAGCTGGCATGCTTACCTGCTATGGGGCAAAGCAACCATTACTAAGGAATGCTGCTTGCTTTGAGTGACAGAGGTGGGGGGAAGGGTCTGAATGTACAAGGCAGCATGCTGAGACACTCTCAGCACCACAAAAACCCACTCTCTCTCCCACACATACACACAACACACTCCATGTCACATTCCACCACCACCACCCGCATTTGAAAAGCATATTGCAGCCACTTGAATGCTGGGATAGCTGCCCATAATGCACTGTTCCCAATGCTGCTGCAACTGCCACAAGTGTGGCCATGCCAGAGTGCTTGCAGCTGTCAGTGTAGACAGACTGCAGCACTTTCCCTATTGTGTTCTCCAAAGGCTGGTTTAACTCAAAGTGCTCTACATCTGCAAGTGTAGCCATGTCCTAAGACCCAGCGGTGCCCTAAATTTTCCGATGTCCTATGCAGCTGTGTATGCTTAAGGACAACCTGGGTATGAATGTTTTCATAATCACAAACTGTTTGCTTTGGGTTTCCCTATTATTGAAAGGCAGCCACAGGCCCACTGCTATGACTCACTTCAGAATTTGTTTCCTGCTCAAGTATTATATGTCTATAGTAGTATTCTGAGAGCTACATATTTTTCTGCCACTCCCATTTGAAGAGGGGTTTTTTTTGTTTGTTTTGTCATTTAAGGGTTGCGCAGTGACTTGTTCATGTTATTTGATTTTAATGCAATTTATTTGATATATTCTTTCCTAGAATGAATACTATTTGGCATGTCTGTGATTCCCCTCAAGGGCTCCTCCTGCTCTGTTGCATCTGTGTTACATAGTCACCATTAGAACTGGTCAACTAATATTAAAAGGGATGCAGGAATATTTTTATGAATAAAAGCAGAAAATTGGCTTGATGTTATTTGAAGGGTTATAACATTAATTATTTGCATGCATTCAGACAGCCACTGTTAAAAGGGGCTGTGAATTTCAAGTTTGCATGGATTTTAGCACCACTTATTATTAAGGCTACGTTTTAGCCTCCACCCACTCCCCACCCACACCCCTTTTCTGCCTCTGCCCAACCCTTTCCCACCCAGTTCAATCCCTCCCCTGAGTGCTAGAGGCTCACTCCTCTCCTTCCCCGCTGAGCCTCCTGACACTGAGAAACAGTTGATCTGCAGCAGTAGGTGCTAGGAGAGAGGGGGAGACACTGATTTGTGGGGCCCACTGGCAGGCAGGAGGCGCTGAGGAGAGGTGGCAGTTCTCGTATGGGGGTTGCTGGTGACTATTGAGCACCCACCATTTTTTCTCCACGGTGCCCCAGAAAAACATTGGAAAAACATCCAATCTTGATTTTAAAATTGTCTAGCTTAAACTTCCAATTACTGGACTGTTATACCTTTATACCCTTCTAGAGTGAAGAGCTCATCATTAAATATTTGTTTCCCATGCAGGTGCTTACATATTTTACTCAAGTCACCCCTTGACCTTCTCTTTGCTAGACTCAAGGAGCTCACTCCACTTAGCATATCACCATAAGGCAGGTTTTCTTATCCTTTAATCATTTGCATGGCTCTTCTCTGAACCCTCTCCAATTTATGAAAATCCTTCTTGAATTGTGGGCATCAGAATTGGACACAGTTGAGTTTTGTATTTAGAGAAAAGTATTGCATTTACTTTTGAAGATGGCAAGGTGAGTGCTGCTTCTTATCTCTTGTGGGGGGCAAATTCTCTAGCCTCTGTCCAGCTACTGAAATTTCTGTCTCCAACCATCACAAACCTTCCACTTTGGATAACTGTTTCATTATTCTAGTGCAATGCCAGCGGCTGTAAGGGGGGCTGATTGTGGCAGAAAAGGTGATTTCCCTTCCACCCCCCCGCCCCAGGTAGCTAGAGCCAGTCCTGTGGGAGAGTTTCTGATATCATGAAGGGATTTTGGATCTGGCCTTTAGTGCTCATTTCCTGATGCATTTGTGCTAACAAGTGTAACACTTTTTAATCTTAACCAGTGCAACAATTATCATATTATGTATAGTTTCTGTTACTCTCATTAACTAATTCTGAAGAAATTGCATTGGTCATCTGTAAGGAGGCACAATCAAAAAATGTGGCTGTTAAAATATTTTCTATTTATTTCTAAAAGCAAAGAAAAATCAAAATATTCATAACACTTCTTCCTTCTTAGTTGAAGCATATAGACTTCTACTTAAAATGAATGTGCTCTGTGCTTGCCTAACAATTATCACTTGAGATTCAATTCAGCAGAGATTCAGCACTGTTAACAAGTCAATACAAAATGTGTTATTTGTCACTGAGCCTGCTGTCAGATTGCATGATGTTTCTTCGCTTTGCCCAATCTGTTTGAGAAAGGTTTTCCTGATTCTGTGTCAGGCAATATCAGGCTTATTCAAAGAAACTTATGAAGATTAACAGTCAGATTGAAAGTGATCTGATGAGGAGCTTTTTGATTATCATAAAGAGACTTCCCTTACAATTCTTTCTGGATGGGATTAATACATCATTGAGTATCACTGTGAGAGCCTGTTGGCCTGAGTACATAAGAGACATAGAACCTCCTGCAAAATATTGATGACTGCAGTTTGGCACTGGGGGATTATGATTCTGATAGTTTTGTATGGGTTATTTTGGCTATGTGGACAGGGCCTAAGTTGGTCACACTGGAGAACCACTAAGAGTTCCAGTGCAATTTTATGACACCTTTAATTAAAACCGTAGGCAAATAAGTTTGGGAGCCAACTAGTATTAAACTTCAATGGAACTAATCGTGCTTAAAGCTAAGCCTGTGCTTAAGTACTTGGCTGGACTGGAGACTAAAACAGGTTTCTCAGTATTTGTATTGTACTGCCTGTACAGTACAGCTCATCATTTATTCTAATCTGAGCAAACATAAAGAGCTTTGCCATGCGATAATCAAAAGCTTTTATTTATTATTGCTGAGCAACCCAAATTAAACAGATTAATGTTAACATTTCCTTTAAACTTTGTGTATGAAATTGGCGTATGGAAAGTCTGCTTTGGTGTATTAAAACATACCTAGGAAGTTGACAAAAATCAGAGACCCATATTGTGCAATATTACATACCAGTTTCCATTTCATGTAGGCAGGGTGGTTTTCAGGGATGAGCACAGAGTTGGGAGTCAGGGACTCCTGATTTTTAACACCAGTTCTGCTACTGACTTGCTATTTGGTCCTACACAAGGCACTTTATCTCTCTGCCTTATGTTCCCACCTATAACATAGAGATGATAATTTTTATTTATCTTTTTGCATGAGTGTGGTGAGTGTTATTTAATGAATATTCCTGTAATACTTTGAACATTTAAAGACTTTATTTAAATGATTGTTCTTATGCTGTGTTGAGATCAAAGGCTTCCTTTTGACGGAGCCACATGTTTGACTGATATTCAGTTAATTTTGCCCAACAGATTCAACAACAAATGTTATCTTTCAAATCTGCCTCTTATTTCAGAGATCTTTGAGCTCCCGTCAATCCCGCAGTGCACCCGAAGTCATGGTTCCATGAAGTGTGGTAATCAATGTTCGTTGAGCTCCCTGTTCCCCGCCCTGCTGACAGCCACTGCTACTACTGCTAAATCTCTCTTTTCTGGAAGATACTGGCCTGTCTTCAATAGCCACTAACCTCCATAAATTCTATGGAGGGTTCCAGCCCACTTGATGATCTTGGGAAAGGTGGAGGTGGAGCTGCTAAGGCCACTGGAATTATCAGCGTTACGTGGATTACACTACTGTAATTCTTAATTTACAGGGAGCTTGTGATGATATGGTGTCCAGAATGCAGAATATAAAAAAGGAACAGGTTACTTCTATTAAGTGCCTTACACTGTGCCCCCCGCCCCCCCCCCCCCCCACCAGCTTAAATTTCACATACCTTTTAACTCCTTCTTTCCTACTTGTAAGAGAGACAAGGTGTTTCACTGGAACAACTTTTGTGGGTGAAAAAGACAAGTTTTTGAGCTACACAGAGCCGTTCTTCATCTCTTATTTACGTGCAAGGCACTCAGTGAAGCTGATGGAACTTTCGTCATCAAATGTCAAATCTGCAAAAAGAGAAAGCCAAGATCTGCTTACAGAGTTGAATTACAAATCTGATGTTTGCATACAAACAGCTAGTCAGGTGGCTAAAATTGACCTTGGGCCTCTCCTTCTGAAAAGTTGGCCTCAGATTTCCCAGTCAACCTCTGAAATCAGAACTAACATGTTGATCCTAAATCTAGAATTTCTGAGAGAGGAATTATAACTATATCAGCCGAGGCACTCACATGGTCTTTGGTGCTCTGCTTCCAGCAATTGCCTGCTGCCACAGAAAAAGGTGGAAAAACCCACTATAATACATATAATGCTGCACATCAGAAAATAATTCCTTCCAGACTTCAGATACAACCAGTTTATGCGAAGAAGCATGAGATACTAATATCATTGTCATTACCTACATTTGCTTAGCTATAAATGGCATTAGTGGTCATAAAATCTTGCACTTAAAAAAAAATCCAAATATAGGAATTGTTTTAACAAATCTCATTCAATATTTGCTAAACAGAAAAATTAAGATAGCTTGGTCAGCAGGGTTTAACTTCAAGGCTTTTGAATTTGTGAATAATTAACTATCGTGGAGTTGGTCGTTACTGAACCTCCTAAAAAAATACCTTTAAGAGACAGGTATCTTAAATGTTATGTAACTATAAGCTGCTGCAGTGCTGATGCACACCAAACCTCTTCAGCTATTCAGCAGTGCACCAAGTGCACTATGACTCCGAGACAAGCACTGAAAACACTTGAGCGCCTAGGCCCTATAGCCTCTGCCTCTGGTGACTGGCTCTGTGTACCCAAGAGTTCCTTTCCCATTTCTCTCTGCTCAGTCTTCTAGCTGCAAGGCCCCTGCTGCTTCCCACTACTGCTTCATAGATTTGAATGTGATAGCAATGTCTGCCAGTCACAGTCTGTCCAGCCCTGGCTTGTCAGCTCTTGCTGCAGTCTACACCACTTCCTCTTTGTCTGAAGGTTGCTCCCATCTTGCCATGGGACTGCTGCCTTCCCCACAGTGTGTAGTTTTACTCAGCATCACTATCCCAGTTTTAAAGTGGGGTTTTGGCAATTGGATGGCGTAGAGGATTGGTAATAGGAAACTAGATATACTTATATAAACAAAATAGAATATTTTGACTTATGTGATGTCATAATGTCATGTCCTTCTATAGGACGAGATGACACACCATGCACCATTCTGCATTGCTACTTTTGGCATATCACAAAAGAATGCAAACATAATCAAAATATTGCAAAAATAAAAACGTTAAAATGAAAATTACACTTTGGAATGAAATTTCAGAAAATTTTATTCTGTAAAACTTTTGAAGTTTTTGTGGAATTTTTGTTTTGTGGGAAATTTCAACATTGTTTTTGTACTGAACTGGAATGAAAACAAAACATCAAAGTTTCCCATTAAATGGAAATTCTGTGTTTTGACTAGCTCTAGCCATGACCAGTTTCAGAAGGGGAGGTCAAAGACCGTTGGGCAGGGGGCATCCATTAACTTCTATGTCTAGCCATGATGCTGATTCAAACACTTCTGCTTAAAAATAAGAGTCTGACTCAAGGAACACAGTTCTTTTTCCACAATCAGATATACTTATTAACAAAGTTGCCCCTCAGGGGCACAAATCAGAGCCTTGAGGGCCAAAAGTAGTCACTGGGCCACAGAGCAGACATCAGTTCCATATGTATTTAAGCTAGAGTAATTTTCATATTTTATATTGCATTTTCATATTTTATTCTTGCTTTGTTGATTAGTACTGCAGATCTGTCAAACCTTATAATCTATGAACAAAATTTATATGCTGCCCATTTTCCCAGAAAACATTTTTCCTCCATAATTAAAGTGGGAGCAGTCATCCCCCCATCATCCAAACCATTTCCAAAAAAACCTCTTCAAAGTCTTCTGCCTCTTAAGAGAAGTATGAAAACCCTGTGTATTTTTTCTGCAGACTTATTCCTTCTGAGTTTGTGATCTTGTCATCTGTCTATAAAAGAGACTTATTTTCAAGGAGAATGAAAAATAGATCTCCTCTATTATGAGAGACTCACCTCTGTTTGCCTCATTGGTACCTTCAACTGTCATGACAGTGGCTACCTAGCAACCATGTCTTTCAATTCTAGACAGCTTTATTTAAAAATATATATCTGTCTCTACCATTGGTGGGAGGGGACGATGCCTTAAATATTAATTTACTTGGCTGTGGTAAGCTAAAGCATCTCCTTTTAGAGAAATTAAAAGAAATATTATATCAACAATATGGAGAAACACACAAAAAAAGTCTTATTTGTTAGCCATATAGGAGTTCCTGTTTATGTTCACTGTACTGCCCAACTGTAACTCAGACTGCAGGATCCAAAAATTGTAACCTGTTGCAAAAAAACTACAGAACAATAAGATGTAACTCCCTTCACCTCTAACAAAAACAGCACTTTCTAACAATTCAGACCCTTGCTAGTAGGTGATCTTTATACTTATGCTAAAGAAGGAATTGCTGTTACTCCTTTAATATCCCTGTTTATAACACCTACTTTTTTGCCCAGAAGGCAGGGTGATGCTTTGCTCTAAACAGGAATTAGCTATGCCTGGTGTCCAGATACAAAAAGCAACTGATGATAGCAAGCAGGGCAAAGACAAAGGAACCTGACTTAACCATGAATTAGGTTAAACTTGTCAATCCCTCCCCTCCACCCCCATTACCAGCAAAATATTTAGCCTGAAGCCGTAGGGCACCCTGAGATGAAGGGTGGAAGCCCTTAGGGTGGAAGCCCTTAGGGTGGGTCCCCCAAGGCAGGGGTGCAGGCCTAGTCCCAAAGAGAAAAAAACTCCTAGACAGAAAAGCCCAGAGTGGGTGGACCCGCGGGAAATTTATGAAGCAGGGCCGGTCAACCCGAGCCCCCCAGGGCAAGGGATGGGGGCAGGAGACCACCCCATGATCCCCTTCCCAGAGGAACAGAAGATCCTGCCTGAAGGTGGGGTGGATGCCGACCCCAGGCCAGAGGAACGGGAGGCCCCAGACCCACAAGGACACAGGGGAAACTGATGCACAGAAAGTCCCACCAGAATGTGGGGTGGATGCCGACCCCTGGCCAGAGGAACGGGAGGCTCCAGGCCCACAGGGAAACACAGGGGAAACTCAGGCACAGGCGGTCCCACTCGAGGGTAGAACAGTGCCGGAGCCCCGAACCAGAAGCGCAAGAGGAAGTGGGGGCAGGGTGCCTGCCCCTCTGCAACTGGTGCGATGACCTGCGAGCTGAGGCAGAGTTAGGGGGGGCCACCACTCACTGAGCAGTGCTCCTTTTGTGGGAGAGGGACGGGGTGACCCTCCGCAGTGGTAAGGGGGGACTGCCTACCCAGGAGTGGGGAATTGTCCCCAGAAAAGCCTCTCTCGGGGGGATGGCAGAAGGGGAGGGGAAAGAGGGCCAAAGGCGGCCCGGCGGCGCCGTGCTTAAGGGGGGAGGTGCATAACAGGGTGCTGGCGAGAAAGCATTGAGCCAGCCCCTGTTCCTTCTGTTAGCTCAGGTAGTGAAGGTTCTGCTACCTCAGCTCCTAGCTGGGGGAGTTAATTGGCTGGCAGGGCATGGCCCTGGGGAGTGTGGGGCTTGAGGCAAACCACCTGGGAGTCTTCCAGGCCAGAGCATAAGGTTCGCAGGAAGGAAGTCACAGTAGGGAAGAGGACAGGGAGGAACAAGGCGTTGTTGTTCCTGGCTAGCTGTGGGAGCTAGCTGTCCCCCAAGGCAGCCAAGACAGGGGGCTATCTTGTATACAACTGTATATAGGTGATGGTGGGGGCTTGCACAAGGGAATAAAGGGACACTGGTGCTTGCAACAGCAGAACCTTGGCTCATTTGTGTGACGAGCGGGGAAGGGCTCATTTACACTGTAGTTAAAACTATAGATACAAAATGCAAGGAAAGATAAATCATAATTTAGAAATCTTGTACTTTTAATGGGGCAGATTGAAATTAGTATGATTTAGTCAAGATTTTTGTTTAACAAAACTCATTTAGTGAGCTAAATTCATCTCTGGTGTAAGCCCACAAAAAAGCCGGTGGAAGTATACCAGGGACGAATTTGGCTAATTTCTCTAATGGTTACTGCCGGGAACAAGAAACCTGATCTGGAGGTACCTGATCCTTGCAGCTCCCTGGCCCAGACCTCAGAGGTATTTAGGCTCCTTACTTCCATTGTGGAAAATGCCTTGGAGGATCTGGGCCCCAATCATACTAAGCCTGAAAAATTAAACTCTCCTTGTCTCAGTTTTGCCATCTGTAAAATGAGGATGAAAACATGCCTACCTCACAACAGTGCTGAGGCTTAATCAAAGGCTTAGTGATCCATGGTGGAATTATCATTAATTAGAAACTTATAATAATTTAAGATTAATCTTTGATTCTAAGGAGATTTGATCCATTACTATTTTTAATACATTTAATGAGCTTCAATTTGATTTATTTTCACTGTCTGTAATTTTTAAGTAACAGGAAGTGGTCACATTGAGGGCTCTAAAGTGTCTTCCTGGTATCAAGAATTCTGTTAAGTACATTAAACTGATGTAAGTCTATTAGTTTATCCAAGGAGTATAATCCTATATTTTCGTTTTCAAGGGAAAGCAGCAACTACCTCAGTTAATTATTGTTTCATTGCTAGTACCCGAGAGCAAGCACAGTTAGATGTTCAATGTTCCAAAGTAATTGGTAATGACTTAGTAGAACCAATACAAACACATTTATACTAACTACTAAGGTTAATTGGCAAAACTGAAAATAAGTGTAAGAATTTAGTAATTGTTCAGCTCTGAAAGAAAAAAGGAACAACAACAAATAACAGAAAGCTGAATCCTATTTACAAGCCAGCATGAATGTTTGTAAAAATAATAAATATGTATTTTAAATGCTGCTTAAGTAGATATCTAATATATCAATAATAAGGAAGTATTATCTTTGAGTCACCATCCAAATTCAATAGATGTACAGGAAAATAAACCTTGAAAAAATTAGAACTAGCTGTTAAAAGACACCCATTTTGCATTACAGATGTGGGTCATCATAACCACATTGTAGTAAATTTTAAAGCAAAAAATATCCCAAAAGAGAGTTCATAGCAAATAGTGCTGCACCAGGCCGTGAGCAGTGGCCAAGTCAGGCTGCAACCTGCCCCCCTGACACAACAGGGGCTAGACTTGGGGGTTGTGGCAGCCACTGAGGCCAGTACAATGACTGCTCATATCCCCTCCCGCCCCGGAAGGGGGTGAGGATGGACTTAGGGGGTACTGCCGGAGGGCAGTCTCCTGAAGAAGATGCTGCCGAGCCAGGAGAAGAACAACGCGGGTCAAGATGCCAGCAAAGGGCGAGCGACGGTCAGGACACCACCAGCAGAGAGTGCTCCAGGACTGTATGAGCTAATTCCCAGACTGAACAGCAGGAAGCGCTGCGGTGGTGAGTTCTAGTTACAGATACTAACTAGGAAATCAAGAGACAGTTAAAGATGGGAATATTGGAATAACTAGTCTGGTGAATATAGGAAGGCAGAGGATACTGGTGAGCTAATATCATTGGCAATATCTGATTATGGTGACTCATATCATTGGTAATATATGATTATGGAGATTATGGTTAAAATTACCATCTTTTCTAAATAAAAAAGGATATTTTTGTAGTGACACTCATATTCAAGATAAAATGTATACTTATTTTTAAAAATGTGCTGATGCTACTGCTGTGACAGTTCTTGGAGTGGCTAATTTTTTTCCAGTAATTTACTGATTTAATGAGTTTGTCTTGAACCACTGAACAAGTGCAATTGATTACTCTGAGCAAACTTGGACACTCATTTCATTTTTCTCTTTACTCCAAATACTGAACATTATTCTACTGAACAACCTGTTCCTGGTGAATATAGAGCAAATTCTACTTGATACAGCAGTGTGTCTTGAATTACATTTTGTAGATATTAAAAAATTAGATTAAAATGAAAACCTGGGACATTTCATGTTTCCTGAAAGAAGTCCCTGGCACACCAAGATATCATATGAAAAACTGGGTCTTGTCCCAGATAGTTATATTAAATATAGTACTCAAAACCATATTAGATATTTCATTGTTTTCTTCTGGCATGAAGTAGTACAAGTAGCAGAAAGGATAAGTGACTTAGTCAAGGCTAATTCCCAACTCTGGCACTTCGGGATTCTAAAAATTAATACTGGCCACATCAGCCTTGTATTATACTCCCAAGGTTACAGCTTTTCTCTGACCTTGGATTGGTAGATGCTGCCACCACCCAAGTGCAGAACCCCTTTGAGAGCTCAGGAAGGCGCATTTGGGAATTTTTTCCTGTGAGGTACCCTCAAGCCCTTTCACCCCACTCTGAGGAAGAGCCAAGGGGAAAAAAAAGAAATTAGCTGTTGCCACCAGCTAATTAAACAACATGCACAAACCAGTTAAGACACAAAAATCCAATTCTATTTTTAATAATGGTAAATTTTATTAATAAAATAAGAAAGAAACTACATCTGAGAACTGAAGCTATTGCTAGATTTTAAAAGAGCAACTACAAGGATTAAGCACCAAGAATAGCTTTCTTGAGGTCCATCTTAAAGGTTACAAGCTAAACAAGAGCACCTGGGGTTAACACAGAGGAATCCACAAGCTATAACGAAACAAAAGTGATAAAGCTAACTGTCCCTTCCTAGACATTTCCTGATTTACTTGCATATCTGGGTTCTTAAATGAGTAGTTTCGAGGTCTGATACTGATGACTCTTTTATACCTGGTCCAAGCGTCTTACAGCATGGCTGCTGCCCTGTCCACTTCTCCCCCAGAGAGCAACAATAGACAAACTAAAGGGGAGTCCTTTCAATTTTAAAAAGTTCTAGCTTTTCCAGTGGCTCTTTTGGCCAGGTGCCCACTCCCTTCTTCTTACCTGTGCATAGCAGTGAGACTTTTTAATACTTTACAGGTAGAGCAATTAGAGAACAGTTACTAAGAGGGATTTTATAGTTACTGACTAGCTGGGTGTCCATAATTTATCACACTTACACATAAAGCTTTTGGCAGAACTGGGAAGAGAATTCAGACTCTGATATCATCCTGCAACACCAACACTTTTGAAATCTCAGTTTTGAATCATAATTATGGAGACATATTCTGCCAGGAGCCTGATAAACTTCTGGTGTAATGTTATCAAAAATAGCCTGCTAAATTTGCTAAGGATTTTGCCACCAATTTGAACTGCATCAAAACAATCACAAATTGATTTTATTTTCCTATAGTTCAATGTGGGGAAAATGCAACACTTGAGGATGAAGCTTCTTAACAAAAAAAAAAAAGAAAGAAATAGATTGTATTTATAAAACTGTGCATAGATATAGTGTATTTAGTGCAATATTGTACCTTCATAAATGAAATTGCTTTACCCTTTGGCAGCTGGTCTGATAACTATTATTGGCACTACGCAGAAGCAAAAACAAGTAAGGACCAGACTTCTGGAGTAACTTTGTGATAATTCATATCAGATATTTGTCATTTTCAGCAGAGCAAATGTTTCTAAACCTCATTCCTAACTCTCCTCTGACTTGTACCAATTTTATATCACTATAGCTCCATTGATTTGAAGGGAGTTACTCATACTGATGTAAATCATGAGTGAGAGTAGACACTGGTTCATTGATCCAAAAAACCTTTTAATAGCCATGTATTTAGGAGTGCATCATCCAAAATTAATTTAGGGGAAGAGTGAAATTTACAACACTCACAAAACTATTCCTGGCAATCAATGATTAGATCGGGGTGGTCAATCTGTAGCTCTGGAGCCACATGTGGCTCTTCAAAAGATAATATGGGGCTTCTGCTAGGAGCCAACTCTGGGGAAAATGGTGGGTGCTCAGCACTCACTGGAAACCCTATCAGCCCGCACTCCCTCCCCTAGCACCTCCCACCCACCGTGATCAGCTGTTTCATTGCGTTCAGAAGGCTCTCGGGAGGGCAAAGGGCGGAGGAGCGAGGATGTGGTGTGCAGCGTCACCTCTCCCTTCTCCAGCACCTCCTCCTCCCTCCCTGTGCCTCTCACCCTCCGCAATCAGCTGTTTTGTGACACACAGGCAGCTTGGGGTACGGGTGTGGGAGGAGCAAGGGCACAGATCACTCAGGGGAGGGGCTGGGAGAGGCGGGGCAGAGGTGCGGGTGGGGACTTAGGGAAAGGGATGGAGTGGGGGGCAGGGCCTAGGACAGAGCCAGGGGTCCAGCACCCCCATGCTGACACCAGTGTCTCCTTGCATAAAGCACAGTGATTAGCTGGTGTGGAAAATGTTAATACATTTTTCTTACACCAAATAAAAATGGAAGGCAAGTGCAAACAGGAAAGAAAACACACAGAGGCTTCCAATGGGAATGGGAGAATAATTACTTTTTTGTTGAACATAATGGTATGGCCATGTGTCTTCTTTGCCAGATGTGTATCTCTCAGTTCAAATCTTCAAATTTGTAGCATCATTTTCTTCTAGCCATGCACATATGGATTAAGAATTCCCACAAGGTTCTAAACTCCATACTTTAAAACTGAAAACTTTGAAAAAACAAACAGATGTAGAAGCCCAGTTCTTCACCAGATTTGCCAACCAATCACGGACTGTAACGTCAGCCTCCTATTATGTGGCCTGGGAATAGCCCATTCAAAAAAGTCTGACTCTGAAGTAGAGCTGATAAAAACATGTCTCACTGATGTGATTTCAATCCTGTCACCAGAGAATGAGAATCTACAGAAGAAAATTTCTGCCCTTCAGCTTTCATGCCACACAATAGAATGCAGAATCTCCAACTTGAACAGTGACATTGAATTGCAGCTGCACTCGCAATTTCAGCAGTGTGAGTATTTGAGCATCGCTTTGGATGAATGGTGCCACTCACAGGATAAACTTTCTCAGTATTTGTCCATACTGTGTCTGACGACTGATGTAAGAGAAGAACTCCTCGATATCCAGTCACTAAAGGACAGAACTTGAGGATGAGATTTAAAGGAAGCGTTGATGTTGGTGGTTGCAAAAAGCCACTCATTTACAGAAACTCATTGCCATTACAATAGATGGGGCTCCGTCCATGTGGGGAATCTGTGAATGGATTAGTAAGGCTTTGTAAGTCTGATGAGAGCTTTCCTAAATTTTGGACTTTTCACTCTATTATAATAGATTCAACATCGTTCACAATCCAGATGAGTGGAGACTCTTCATTGATTCATCGAAGACGAGTCTTAAAGCTGTTTGGCTGCATAATGGCAATGTTTTGCCATCAATTCCAGTTGATCATGCAGTCCATATGAAGGAAACCTATGACAACATGAAACAACGTTTGAGGTGCATAAACTATGACCAACATCAGTGGCAGCTTTGTGGCGATTTGAAAGTTGTTGCTCTCTTGCTTGGTCTGCAGACTGGACACACAAAGTACTGCAGTTTTCTCTGCGAATGGGATAGTCGTGCAAGAGATTCCCACTACATCAAGACAGATTGGCCACTCCGACAGTCATTGGAGCCTGGGAGGAAAAGTGCTCAGCATCCACCGCTTGTTGAATCAAGGAAGATTTTGTTACCACCCTTACACATCAAGCTAGGTCTGATGAAGAACTTTGTCAAGGCCATTGACAAAACACAAGCAGCTTTCAAGTACCTTCGTGGAAAATTTCCAAGGTTAAGTGAAGCTAAGATAAAGGAAGGTGTCTTTGTTGTCCTCAGATTTGTGAACTTCTTCGAGATGATGCATTTGACCATGCACTGCGTGGCAAGGAAAAGACAGCATGGAATGCCTTCCAGTCAGTGGCAATACATTTTCTCGGAAACAACAAGGCAGACAACTACAGGTTGTTGCTGGAAAACCTCCTCAAGGCATACAAAAGTCTTGGTTGCAACATGTCACTAAAGATCCATTTTTTGCACTCTTATCTAGATTTTTTTCCACCGAACTGTGGAGCAGTGAGCGACAAGCATGGCGAGCGATTTCACCAGGACATTGCAACAATGGAGAAACACTATCAGGACAAATGAAGCCCATCAATGCTTGCAGACTATTGCTGGACAGTGACAAGAGATGCTCCATTTAATGAATACAAGAGACAAGCCAAGAAGTGCCGAGTAGACACTGAATAGGACTAAACTATGTACATAATAGTTTTTTGCCTTTTGTTTCATAATACATTTTATTTATATAACCCTTTTGCTGATTTTTAAAGTGTTACATAGACAGGACAGGTGAAATATTATCATGTAAAGTAACCATAAACACATGAAAAGACCTAGGTTTACAATTTATGATTAAAACTCTCCTATCTACACAATATAAGTTTTTACATTTTATGTCTATGTAAATATCTTAGAAACAGTAGCCAATCAGTTGTTTTAATTGTCATATTTGAATTCAGCACATCAAAATACATAATAAATATCACATTCTATCTCTGAAGCAGACGACTTCTAAAAAATTGTAGACCAGTGTTATTCATCGGGAGGAACTGGTATCTAAAAATCTCAAATCTGATCACGTCATGAAACCTGTTTTGCACATGGGGAAATTTATTCTCTCAAATGTACTCAATCACAGAGAATTTCAAAATCTAATTGAAGAACTGGATGAAGACAACTCCCCAACCAATTTGCCGTTTCACTGTGCAGTTTGATGGCTCTCAAGAGAAAGTTATTTCCCATTTTTTTGAGCTCCTGGAACCAGTAAAATTGTTTATGGAGAAGAAGCACAGAATACACTCCAAGCTTACAGACCCTGGATGGGTTCTAGACTTGGCATTTCTTGCACACATGCTGCTGCATTTGGATAAACTAAACGTGGTCTTACAAGGAAAATTCCAGTTGCTCTTTGGCAATGTACATTCATAAATTCTGGCTCCTTCTCAGGCTTATATTGGCCACCCCTGGATTAGATTTATACTCTGTCATGTGAACTGTAAATTCCTTCCTTTTTGATGTCATTCTATAGGGGTTCAGTTACCCCCACTCATTAGACATAGACACACCAGACAGACAATGAGACACAGCAGAAATAAGTTATAGTACAATAATCTTTAATAATCACAAACACAAAAATATATGTCTGAGCCTTTATTAGGAATTTTTACCTGAACTACTGAGAAGTGCTGTTTGTTTAAAAGTGAAGCTCTTTACCGGGCAATATTACACCTGGGATTAGAAAAAGTGTTGTCAGTCAAATAAATCAGTCAAATAAATCTCCCGAAGATCAAGCACTATAGCCATCCATGTGCTTTGCACTGATTAATTTTACATTAAATAATATTTGTCTTGAAATTTTCAGTAGAGTTTAAAAGGAGAATTAATTTTCTCACGTAGCATGTGCTGAAAAGTGTCCTTGTGCATTCAGTCAATTGACTTCACAATCCCTAGTGGTACTCTTCTGAAACTGTTACAGAATGTATTGGTTGCATATTTCACTTGTTTCCGGAAAAAGTAATTAGCTGAGTGCTTAATTAATTATGAGTGATTTTTCCTTAATGAATCATGATCAGATGACTGAAGGCTTGATGACAGTTGGTAATAATTGTTTAATACATTTATCAGAATAACTACAGTGTACTTGGATAACAAGGTGACAGGCACCTTGGAAATATCTAATGGCCTGGTGTAAATCAGAGACTTCCACTGAAGTTAATGGGCCTATTTTGATCTCCCCAGTTGAGAATGCAGGCCAATGTATTTAGATATAGTTCCAAAAGCTAGAAGTCCTATGGAAATTTTTTTCGCTAAGCTATGTATGCACACATACTTTAACAAGGTAGTACAGGATGTAGATCAGGACAATAATTTGCCCTTTAATTTTGACAAATTCACATTTCTGGAATAAACTTAATTTAAAAAGACCTAAAATGCCTGAAATATTTTTAAAATACATAATGTTTTGCATTTCTAAGGTTTCTTTTATCCAAGCATCTCAAACTATTTCATAGAAGTGTCTAAGCATTATACTTACTTTTATAAGGAGGAGAAAACTGAGGCATAGAGATTAAGTAAATAGCACAAGGTCCCACTAGTTAGTGGGAGGAGTGGGAACAGAAATTTGGTCTTCTGGTACCCTGTTCTGTATCTACCAACAACTTCAGACAAGAATATATTCAGAAGAATGTATAAATTTGTGTTAGTAGTTCTGCTAGTGTTCAAGGAAAAGTATCTTTCTGCATCAAACTTCCTTATTAGGATTCAGCTCCCACAGAAAGCTCTTTCCCACCTTAGCATTCTCAGTATTTTCAGAAGGTTAGATACTCCAGTGATGGATACTAGCAAATTTTTGAGATAGACAGTCAAGCTTAACAACAAAGAGAATGGCAGAGGGAAATAGGGCTATGGAGTAATTGAGATGATTGAGACTCGGCAGCAGCACAGTCAACCTCAATCCCACTTACTCTAAACACTACACTCTCCAACACATTCACACCCCAGATTTATTCATTCCATACCCTGCAGTCTCTTACTCATTCATTCTATATTTACTTCTCTCTCCTACATTTATTCAGTACTTACCCATAGTGATGAAGTCCCCAGGGTACAACCTAGAACTGTGGTACCACTATACCCTATTAACTCTCCATCCTGGACTGTCTCTCACAGTGCTTCGATAGCAACAAGCATCGAACCCCTCCAGATTCTGTTATACCTAGCCTAACCTAGCTCATGTGGAGCTTTACATCCAGTGAAGTTGCATGACTCCTCCCTGAGACACTAACGAATCACAGAGAGAGAGGCACCAACAAATCTCCCATGCCCCCAACCTTTAACTGCAGAACTGTTCCATCTTGCCCTGGTCAGAAGCCTGACCAGTGTAAGTTCATTATCCAGTCCACTATTCCCTTGATGTGGAGAAGTCACACACTAGTCTTAGTAAACTGAGTTGAGATTTCCCACGCAGGTAAAACATAAAACAGATTTAACAGCTACAGACAAAGATTGTAAATGATAATAAGTTGTAGACCCAAAAATTCAAGATAGTTACGAAAGAACATAAAAGGTAAGTGCATAGTCTAAATCTTATACCTTATTAGACTAGACAGTATTTGGATCAAGCAATTTTTCTCACCTCACTGGATTTTGCAGTTCTTAATTCACAGAATCCCTCTAGTAAGCCTGGGACCAGTCTCCTCATTTCAAGTCTTTGTCTGCCAGAAGAGATGGAGGAGGAAAAAGGCAAAACCAAGATGCCACTGTCCCATTTTTATATTCTTGATCTATGTGCCTGAAAGACACTTGTCCAGGCATGCTTGGTGGGACTTGTTGAGTTACAGAGTTGCCAATCACCATTGTGTGGTGCTTGTGCAACTGTCATTGATTTGTAAATCCCTGGCTTACTATTCCCCTGCTGGCAATGAGTGATGATGATTGTTCAACGCCCGCCTGGTCACCTCTTTTCTTGTCATTGGAGAGCTAGCATCGTGCAACTCTCAAACTCACAACATATTTCAATAACAACCACAGAGCAAAATCTCAGAACTTCATACGCACTAATGATATGCATATTTTGACAGAACAGTGGGTTTCAGCAGTTCATGACCTTTCCTATGATATCTTGCTTTGTATGAAATATCACAACCATATATGAATGATGAATATCAGGGTTAGAGTGTGCTGCTTTGAAGTACAGGGTGTCACACCCACACAGCTGATACTGATTCTTTCCCACATGCTACAGGCAACCTTTATCCATTTCCCACTTGCACCCGCTCCCCTGTATTTTAATACACCTACATTCACTCACATTAATTTTTTTCTCCACTCCTCCACATCACTCGTTGTCTGACTCTCTCCATACATTTATTTCACACCAAGTTCCACATTCCACCTCAAGTTTTGCACTCTCCATGCCTCCAGACTTATCCATTCATTCTCCTACTTCATTCACATGCTCCCCCATGTTCTTCCCACCACTACATAGTTATTCAGTCTACCTCTGGGATCCCCACAGCTCAGTCATTCCACACACACTCTCCCATGTCCATTCATATGGAGTACACACACTAACCATACTACACACTCAGGCTTGCTCCAAAACTCGTGCACTCAAGTTATTCATTCCTCAGACACAAACTCATACCGGTTTTTCCCACACTCATTTGATCATCACTCATTCATTCCACAAGCACACCCAGTCATTCTAAATTCACACCTACATATCTGCCATCAATCAGAGATAAGATGGGAAAGAAATTCCATTATCCTTCCCAGCATCTACTGGGGAAGTGGAAATGAAGGAGAAAGTCAGCAACAGGCCTTTACTTTCCATAAGCAGAGCCCTCAAAAGCTTGGTATGGGACTATTATTTTATTCAAGGTAAATTTGTCACTGTGCAGAGGGCCAACACAAATCCTATGCACTACTTAAATACCATATAGGTCCTATTTGTAGGCTTATGTGGGATTTAAATGGTATATAGACCTTGTGCAGGTCCTCTGTATGGAGTCCATTTCACTCTCAGAGCTCAGTGGCATGATGTGTTGGGCTTTGGTTCAAACCCAGAACAAAGCACTCAGTTACAATGAAAGCAATTACTTTTAATGAACAACTGTCCATTTAGAAATAATCACTTAAATGTTTTTATTTTTTAAAAAAATTTCAAAATATTTAAATTTAATTTCCACCCAGAAAGCTAGTTATTTTTTCTGTGTTGCCAGTCCAAAATTGCACTGTATGCAACTTTCCTCTCCTTTCCTAATAAGCTAGCTATAAATAAGTGTTGCACACCTTCCTCCTCTCTGTGCACCATCCAACTGATTCTAAAATCCAAACATGGATGTAGTAGTTTGTTAAAAACTTTACTAAAGCCTAGGTAGGAAACATCATATGCATCTTTGTGAAAACTTTTGGCAAGAAATTATAATGTAAAAATCCATTTTGTCACTCTGTCCTTTATGGCAGTTTGCAGACTTTTACTTGAGGCTGAACTTGCACTAACTGGTTTGTAGCTTCCTGATTATTTTCCTTTTGAAAGGTGAGGGTAACATGAGTAACCCTCCAGTCCTCTGCGATTATTCTTGATACCAGGGACAGACTGACTATGCACACTGACATTTGGAACAACTGAAGGTCAGTTATGACATAATCATAGAACCACATTCCAATGTCTGTGAAGATACCACACCTGTTAATCAAGGATAATCCAGAATTACACAGCCAAATTCTGCTTCCTGTTAAAGATCTGCAACCCTATTTACTCTGAGGCTATATACACATTACTGATTGCAGAAGCTGACTCAGCAAGTGTATATTAGATTTGCTCCTTTGAAGTCAGTGGAGCTATGGTGATTTATACCATGTAAAGATCTGCCCATTATTAAGGCTACATTTATGTCATGGAGGTCACGGAATCCATGACTTCCTGAGATCTCTGTGACATTCTCTGCTTCAGCGTCAGGAGCTGCTGAACTCTGGAGCTGGCAGCCAGCAGGGCCCTGGCAGGATTTCAGTGGCAGGGGGCCCTGTGCAAGGTGACAGACTCCTGAAGGGGCCTTCCTCAGGGTTCCAGCAACAGGTGAGAGTCTCCAGTGGGGGACTGGGGATGCCTCAGGTGAGCGGCTGTGGTGTCCCATTTTCCCTTTGGGAAATATGGTCACCCTGCAGCTCCCAGCTGCTGTGAGCACAGGGTGAACACAGCTCCCAGACACCACAGTGGCCAGGGAAACCATAGAGAGGCAGCAGCAAAAGTCATAGACAGGTCATGACTTCCATTAATTTTTGTTTATTGCCTGTGACCTGTCTATGACTCTTACTAAAAATAACCATGACAAAATCTTAGCCTCACCCATGATGTACCTTCCAAAAGAAGATGGAATTTAACCATTTAGTTCTTTTCTCATTTTGAAAACTATTGTGAACATCAATATCCTTATCAAACACCATCATGTTTTACACCCTGTTGAGTATTTGCATTTAGAAATTAGCACAGCCACGTATCCATACTTACATTTGAATGTGATCCATACTGTACCTGTATGGGACTTAGTATAAATTGGCCTTAAAGTTGAAGTAAATGTAACTTATACCCACTTTAGGGCATCTTGACATCACCACAAAATGTAAAGGGGTCTTAATAAAAATGAGAATCTGGTCCATAAATTATGTGGATATAGAACCTAATCCAGAGTCTAATGAAGTCAGTGGAACTCTTTCCATTGACTAGAATAGAGCTGGTGATGACAACCTTATAGAACCATAGAACTGGAAGGGACCTTGAGAGGTCATCTAGCCCAGTCCCCTGCGCTCATGGTAGGACTAAGTATTATCTAGACCATCCCTGACAGGTGTTTGTACAACCTGTTCTTAAAAATCCCCAATGATGGAGATTCCACAACCTCCCTAGGCAATTTATTCCAGTGCTTAACCACTCTGACATTTAGGGAGCCCTTGCTGCAATTTAATCCCACTACTTCTTGTCCTGTACTCAGAGGTTAAGAAGAACAATTTTCCCACTCCTCCTTGTAACAGCATTTTATGTACTTGAAAACTATTGTGTCCTCTCTTCTCCAGACTAAACAAACCCAGTTTTTTTCAATCTTCTCTCATAGGTCAAGTTTTCTAGTCCTTTAATCATTTTTGTTGCTCTTCTCCGGACTTTCTCCAAGTTGTCCACATCTTTCCTGAAATGTGGTGCCTAGAACTGGACACAATACTCCAGTTGAGGCCTAATCTGCACGGAGTAGAATGGAAGAATTACTTCTCGCGTCTTGCTTATAGTACTCCTGCTAATACATTCCAGAATGTTTGATTTTTTTGCAACAGTGTCACACTGTTGACTTATATTTAGCTTGTGATCCACTACAACCCCCAAATCTCTTTTCACAGTACTCCTTTCTAGCAGTCATTTCCCATTTTGTACATATGCAACTGATTGTTCCTTCCTAAGTGGAGTACTTTGCACTTGTCCTTACTGAATTTCATTCTATTTACTTCAGTTTGTCCAGATCATTTTGAATTTTAATCCTATCCTCCAAAGCACTTGCAAGCCCTCACAGCTTGGTATCGACTGCAAACTTTATAAGTGTACTCTCTATGCCATTATCTAAAATCACTGATGAAGATATTGAGCAGAACCGGACCCAGAATTGATCTCTGTGGGACCCCACTTGTTATGCCCTTTCAGCATGACTGTGAACCACTGATAACTACTCTCTGGGAATGATTTTCCAACCAGTTATGCACCCACCTTATAGTAGTTCCATCTAGGTTGTGTTTCCCTAGGTTGTTTATGAGAAGCTCATGCAAGACAGTATCAAAAGCCTTACTAAAGTCAAGATATATCACATCAACCACTTCCCCCAGTCCACAAGGTTTGTTACCCTGTCAAAGAAAGCTATCAGGTTGGAATGATATGATTTGTTCTTGGCAAATCCATGCTGATTGTTACTTATCACTTCATTATCTTCTAGGTGTTTGCAAATTGATTGCTTAATTATTTGCTCCATTAACTTTCCGGGGACAGAAGTTAAGCTGACTAGCCTGTAATTTCTTGGATTATCTTTATTTCCCTTTTTATATATGGGCACTATATTTGCAATTTTCCAGTCTTCTGGAATGTCTCCCATCTTCCATTACGTTTCAGAAATAATTGCTAATGGCTCAGATATCGCCTCAGTCAGCTCCTTGAGTATTCCAGGATGCATTTCATCAGGCCCTGGTGATTTAAAGTCTAAGTAATTTTTGACTTGTTCTTTCCCTATTTTAGACTCTGATCCTACGTCATTTTCACTGGCATTTACTAGTTCGACATTCGAACACCACGAAATGTCTTGGTGAAAACCAAAACAGATAGGTCATTATCTGCCACTTCCACAATTTCTGTTGTTATCTTTCCCCCCGAGTAACAGGCCCCCTATCCTTAGTTTTCCTCTTGCTTCTAATGTGTTTATTTACTAGTATTTCGAGTTCTTCCTGCTTATTCCCCATACTTCTTGCATTAGTATACAGACATCTAAGATACTGATTTGATTCTCTCCCCTCTCCCCCAGTTCTGTCTTGTCTCTCCCTTATTTCTGCTATAACTGCTCATGCTTCCCTCAGATTCTGATCCTTTTTCCAGGTCTCCATGTTTTTGACTTACCCATGGGCTTTGGTCACCTGCCCCCCGTATTATTTGCTTTGTAGTAGCACTTGGGAATCCCTATAATGGACCAGGACCTTGGAACTGTACAAATACCTAACAAAAAGAATGTCCCTGCCCCAAGAGCTTACCATCGAACTATAGACTCAGACTCATAGACTTTAAGGTCAGAAGGAACGATTATGACAATACAGGCCACAGAATCTCACCCACCCACTCTTGTAATAAACCCCTAACCTATGTTTGAGCTATTGAAGTCCTCAAATCATGGCTTAAAGACTTCAAGGTGCAGAGAATCCTCCAGCAAGTGAACCATTCTCCATGCTACAGAGGATGGCAACTCCCACCCTGTCTCCAGACCTCTGCCAATCTGCCCTGGAGGAAAATTCCTTCCCAACCCCAAATATTGGCGATCAGCTAAACCCTGAGCATGTGGGCAAGACTCACCAGCCAGACACCCAGGAAAGAATTCTCTGAAGTAACTCAGCTCCCACCCCATCTACCATCCCATCATAAGCCATTGGGCATATTTACCACTAACAGTCAAAATAATCTTAGCAGACAATGACAGTGGTTGGTCGTGATAATTTTGTCAAAACTCGAATTGGTGCTACAGCTCCTGAAATCTAGTGAGTCATAAGAGCAATTGGAGACATTGCATAAATTACATATACCTGTTCAGTAGTGACTCTGTGTAGTTAGGAGCTTTTGAAGCAATTAAACAGTGCACCCACAAGGAAAATAAATTAGTAGCATAGTAAATGTTGCAGAATACTGTTGGAATAATGGAATTTTACCATGTCAGTGCACAATAGTTTAATTACCTTTCAGTCCACACCAAATATTGCTCTGTCTGGTACTAGGATAAAACTCCTGTTAAAGCCAACGAGGAAGGAATGAAGATCCATAGTATTGTGTAAATAAGGGAAGTTTTCATATAGGGTTACTTTCTTCTTATATTTACAAATATTTCAGCCATGCACTGAAGAATACAGTGTAAGGTAGCTAACCAGATACACATTACACTGAATTATTCTTTCAGCTGAAGCATATACATTCCATTCATATTAGTGAGATACTTTAAATGCAGGTGGTCATTTTTTTGTGTGTGAAAATAAGTGGCAATATCTGATTTAAGTTCCTGTGATTCTTGAGCTCGAACACCAGAAAGGGGTCTTTGAACTGGATGCAATGGCCCTTTATTGTGTTTTTGTTTACAGAGCAATCATATGATTAAAAAAGACCTGATTTAATCACACATCATCACATGGAAAAGATACTATAAAAGGATTTCAAACTTTTTGTATGTCAGTGTAACTCCACTGACTTTCACAGGTTTATGCCAGTTTACCCCATCTGGGGTCTAACCCACAATTTGTGTATGAGAAAGGTGCAGTTTTATTAGTATTTTCAAGATTTCTCCATTCCAAGGATTTCTTAAAGTCTAAGCCTTTTCCAAAAAACATTTGAGAATTCTATACATTATCTTTATAATGTCCAGACATGTCCCTTGAAAAAGATTTGACTACTTATAAATTAAGACAGTAGTCAATCAAGTAATAGGATTTAATCCAACTAGCAGACTGTCTTTGAAAGTGTTGGAGAAAAAAAAGGACATAATAAATTAGGAACATTTTTTTAATGAGTAGTAAATTATTTTTGACCCATTTCCAACTCATTAAAGTCTTTCTCATCCTACCTAAATCCCAGCCAGAATATCTTAATGGCCTTTAGAGTCACAATTGAATTGACTTTGAAATTAAACTTGTAAAAGTCAAAAGTAACATACTTTTGATGACATAGGAAATGATAAGGGTAATATATCATCTTTTATGGTCTAACACTTAAAAGTACTATTAATTTTATATATGAAGAAAAAATATTTTAGGACAGAAAATATTTATATTAAAACAGAATAACTGTAGATTTGACTTGATTTAATCTTTGTTTTTACATAAGAAATGGTATTTATATGCATTAACAATATAAATTACTTTAACCTAACTGAGTATAAGACTTTACCAAGAATGTTAAAATGTCTTTATCCTCAGGCAGGACATTCACACACATAGATATGAAGGTCAGTCTAGTTTCTTATCTGAAAGTAATATATGTACTGTATTTATCATGTGTGTATGCATGAGTATATACACAGATTGAGAAAAATAATTATAATTGCTTTTCCCAGGTATATTATGGATTCTTGTTTTTTTCATATTGTGCTTTGTTACACTCTAAGAATAAACTTTCATGGGTACTTGGAAAAAAATTAGTTTTGATAAGACTCTTTTCTTTGACTGAACTATGTTAAAAATATTTTAAACTTCTTTACTGCATTGCTATTCTTATGTGATTTTCTGAAAAGCAGACTGAATCCAAATCCATTGCTTGATTCTGAACAGATATACAAGGGTAAAATTCTACAATTGGTTTCCATGGATTTCAGAATTTGATGCAAAGTATGTAGATTTCCAATAACTACAGACATGCCTATAAATAAATTGTCTGGCAGATATCTGTTATAGCGTAAGAACAGCAATATTGGGTCAGACCAAAGGTCAATCTAGCCCAGTATCCTGTCTTTTGACAGTGGCCAATATTGGGTGTTCCAAAGGGAATGAACAGAGCAGGTAATCGTCAAGTGATCCATCCTCTGTTGCCCATTCCGAGCTTCTGGCAAATAGAGACTAGCAACACTATCCCTGCCCATCCTGGATAACAGCCATTCATAGACTTATCCTCCATGATTTTATCCTCCATGAATTTATCTAGTTCTTTTCTGAACCCTGTTATAGTCTGGCCTTCACAACATCCTCTGACATAGAATTCAGTATTTTGTGAAGAAAAAAATACTTTCTTTTGTTTGTTTTAAACCTGTTGCCTATTCATTTTATTTTGTGACCCCTAGTTCTTGTGCTATGAGAATAACAAATTCCTTATTTACTTTCTCCACACCAGTCATGATTATATCCCCCCTTAGTCTTCTCTTTTCCAAGCTGAAAAGTCCCAATCTTATTCATCTCTCTTCATATGGCAGCCATTCCATACACCTAATCATTTTTGTTGTTCTTTTCTGAACCTTTTCCAATTCCAATATATCTTTTTTGAGATGGAGCAATCACATCTGCATGCAGTATTCAAGAGGTGGGAATACCATGGATTTATATAGAGGTAATATGATATTTTCTGTGTTACCTTTCCCTTTTTTAAACAGTCTCAACATTCTGTTAGCTTTTTTGACTGCTGCTGCACACATTGAGTGGATGTTTTCAGATAACTATCCACAATGATGCAAAGATCTCTCTCGAGTGGTAACAGCTAATTTAGACCCCATCATTTTATATGCATAGTTGAGGTTATGATTTCCAATGTGCATTACTTTGCATTTATCAACATTGAATTTCATCTGCCATTTTGTTGCCCAGTCACCCAATTTTTGTGAGATTCCTTTGTAGCTCTTCACAGTCTGCTTTGGACTTAATTAGCTTGAGTAGTTTTGTATCATCTGCAAATTTTGCCATCTCAGTGTTTATCCCTTTTTCCAGATCATTTATGAATATATTTAATAGTCATGACCTAGTACAGACCTCTAACAGCTTACTTTACTTAAGAGCCTTAGGTGAGGAACCTTATAAAAGGCTTTCTGAATATCTAAGTACACAATATCCATTGGATCCCCCTTGTCCACATGTTATGTGGCTGACAATTCTGTTCTTTACTATACTTTCAACCAATTTGCCCAGTACTGAAGTCAGACTTACTGGCCTGTAATTGCCAGCAGCACTTTTTAAAAATTGGCATCACATTAGCTATCCTCCAGTCATTTGGCAGAGAAGCTGATTTAAATGATAGGTTACAAACTACAGTTAGTAGTTCTTCAATTTCACATTTGAGTTCCTTCAGAACTTTTGGGTGACTACTATCTGGTCCTGGTGACTTATTACTGTTTAGTTTATCAATTTGTTCCAAAACCTGTTCTAATGACATCTAAATCTGGGGCAGTTCCTCAGATTTGTCACCTAAAAAAAATGGCTCAGGTTTGGGAATTTCCCTGACATCAGAAGCCGTGAAGACCGATGCAAAGAATTCATTTAGTTTCTTCACAATGGCCTTATCGTCCTTGAGTGCTCCTTTAGCGTCTCAATCGTCCAGTGGCCCCACTGGTTGTTTAGCAGGCTTCCTGCTTCTGATGTACTATACAAAATTTTGCTATTACTTTTTGAGCCTTTGGCTAGCTGTTCTTCAAATAGTTTTTTGGTCTTCCTTATTATATTTTTACACTTCAGTTGCCAGAGTTTATGCTCCTTTCTATTTTCTTCACTAGGATTTAACTTACACTTTTTAAATGATGCCTTTTTGCCTCTCATTGCTTCTTTTACTTTATTTACATTTCTGATGAGCCTCTTAGAAAGAGAATTTTCTCTGTCATAAAGATAATACGCTGATTTTTACGCCTCAGGAAGCTTTTATCTTTAAATAAAAATAACATAGACAACCTGGCATAAGATATTAGTGTTTTGTACTTTCTCTAAAAAATCACTATTGATTTCCTGTTTGATCAAGAATTGTATTTTCAAAGTGATGTCAGAGCAAAATTCCACTTTTTCAGACTTTTTTCTATTCTATTTAGATCTATATATCACATTTTTTTCTATTTTCTATTCTATACATATCTATATATCTTTTGCTTTCTGCCTTTGGGACACATGATTAAGACATTTAGGAAGATAATAAAAATAGGAGTTATTTCCATATTGTCAACACCTCTCTAAATCAAATATTTGTTCTCTTCTTTTGTGCAACATTTGGGCCTGATCCTAGAAATGCCTGCTCATATAGGTAATCCCATTGAGCTCTACTGGCAGCTATGATGATTATCAAGTGGTTAAGGGTTTGCAGGAAAAACTCCTTACTCTTCCTCAGACAAATTCCAGGACCATTATCCTATAATGTGTGTAGTGTTCAAAAATCATGAATCAGGCACACACAAAAATCACAAGACTGGCTTAAAATCATGAGGTTTTTTTTAAAAGAAATAAAGAAAGTCAGACACTTTAAGTTACATGTTAGCAGTGAAATTCCTGCTGTACACAGAGCCAACACAAGATCTATTTACCATTTATTTTAAGGGCTTCAGTTATCTGCTACAGGCATGAACTTCCACTGTAGGTGCATGTTGTAGGCTCTGCCACAGTATTTTAAATAAGAACTAATAAATCCATATATATGACAAATACAAGAGGATTTGTGTAGTGACTTTTATTTGAGTTATCATCACATCACCAGTATATATATCTACTGACCCTCTGCTCCCTACTCCATGGCTTTCTTTTTTTTTCTTCTTTTTTATGGTGCCTCTCTCTTTTTGCTATTCTAGCCCCACTTCAACAATTTTAAAGGATCTCTTTTGTAATGTTTTATATAATCGCCAACCTCATTGCACTTCACCTTAGCATTCACTGTATTCCCTGCCATGTTCTTTTTATAGGCCTTTGCTTCAGAGTAGGAAATATTACTGCCAGAAATTCTCAGTATCATTCTAGATGGCTCCTTCCTCACCACAGGAAACTTTGACTTTTCTGCTTTAAGCACAAGTCTCGGCTTTGTTGTCACTCTGGCAAATCTAGTGCAATGACTGCCTGGCACATGCTGTTGGCCACCAGTATCCAGTCATCGGTTAAACAGCATATTGGTCGAAGTCTAACCTCTGACCTTAGATAGAACCCTCTTGCCTGATTCTTCAGAACAAAACCCACATAACAAACGTGAAGATGATGGACCTAACACAGTAGCTCCTTCCTATCCCAAACTTGGTGATATTTTTTCCTTCTTGCAATTCTGAATAAATGCTGACTCTCCTTCTGAAATGGACAAGGTATCATACATAATATCTGTATGAGAATAATGATTTTGATGGGAAATTTAAGAATTCAGTTGCAAACGGCAGCAGAACACCAACTATATTTTATAGAGACATTTTGTAATTTCAGCTACAATATTCCATTCTGAATGATCTCCCACATCATAGTGACACATGGCTAGCATTATTTCATTCCAGGCAGCCATCTGTACTGATGCTTTTAGCCAATAACTTGCCACCAGGAAATTAGTTCTTTCAGTACAGTGTGGTGACTGAATAGAAATAGAAAAAAAAAAATTAATTGGTAGCCTGTCTGGCTGACTGGATGTCTCTCTCTCTCTCTCTCTGCCGCGCATGATGCCTATAACCATGGTCTCAAAGAATCTAGTAGGATGGGGAAATCCTATTTCCCTATCATTGATCTGAAAATATAACTTTGGCTATTAATTCCCACTTCATGACAGTTCATTGGCAAAATATATATTCATCTAAATGTTGACTGCAAAATTCTGAAGCTCTCAAAATTGTAAACATGGTAAATAGCAAGGAAGAAATTAAAATAGATCCAAAGGAAGGCTAATCTACATGCCTTAAAATGAAATATAATTGTAAATATACCATTCAGCATAGACAAACGTAGAATAGTGATAATAGGAACAATTAATCAAAATATGGGATGGCATAAATTGATCTGTCACACAATATACTGAAAAAGGAAAAAATATAAGTGTTTATCATGAAAAAAATCCCTGAAGCATTCAGACCAGCTTATAAGACTCAAGTAAGGCTATGATTTTGGCACAGGCGTTGTTATTTGCATTAGAGGGGGATATATAAGCAGTAAGATGCTTAAAGCAATGGTTCTCAACCAGAAGCTTGATGCCTCTGAAGGAGTGGCAACCAGGTTTCAGGAGGTCCACCAAGCATAGCCAGTGTTAGACTCGCTAGGGCCCAGGGCAAAAAGCCGAAGCCCCATCTCAGGAGACTGCAGCCCAAGGCACTGAGACCCACCATCCCTGGCTGAAGCCAAAGCCTTAGCAATTTAGCTTTGCGGTGCCCCCTGTGGCATGGGGCCCTGGGCAATTGACCTGCTTGTTACCCTCTAATGCCAATCCTGGCTTTTATGTGCAGAAAAACGGTTGTTATGGCACAGCTAGGCTTGGTGTTTTTATAGCATGCTGCAGGGAGCAGGGCCTCAGAAAGAAAAACATTGAGAATCCCTGGCTTAAAGGATAGCAGCCATTCAACATGTTAAGAGACAGAAATTCTGTTACCTTCAGCTAAAGGGAGTTGGACTCTGGTTACAGAAATAATTTCAAAAAATAAAAATCTATATCAGATTTTTCTAGCCAAGTGCAGACACTAGGCTGGTAATTCCACTTTGAGCAGAGTTAGCTTTAACATTTAAATAAATAATCTCCATGGCTTTGCAGTTTTTGGAAAGCAGGAATCTGGCAAAGCAGAAAGCTGATACTGGTGGCAAACGTGAAGCCTCCATCCTTGATCAGCTTTCTGAGGCTGACCAACAAAACAATGACAAGAAGAGTTTAAAGGTCATCCCTAGGCCTGCAGAAATTTCAGAGAAACAAGTCAATCAGAGAAGGTCTAGATTTTTACCTTCTGCTGCATGTGAGGTTTTCTGTATTTGGAAAAAAATCCTTAAAACACATTAATTTTCTTTCCAGCACCCAAGTAACTCCAGCTACAATCAACAGAAATTGAGTTAGTGCTTGGAAGAAAATAGTCCCATAAGTGAGGCCTACCTTATCTTCCCAACAGAGAATATCTATCCCTAAAGAAGAAATTTCCTCCGAAGTACTTATGAATCTTCATATAATTACTGTTGCAACTTATAAATGCATTACTCAAAGTCTTGGGTATAGCTTAAATGTTTCCTTTGAGAAATTATGCAATATTATGAAAATGCTACTTTACGTAATAGACCTCAGCCAATTTGTATATTTGAATGATTTACAATTGGTACAGATATTATCAAGAAAACAAGTAAATTACTCTGATCTTGTGTTTTCTTTCTGCACAAAGTAGCCTTTAATTCTCTGCTGTTACCTTTTGAAGCATATCATTGTTATGATGATTGCAACGTGAAACGTGCAAAGCAGACTTTGTGGGAGGGAATAACTTACAGTAGCAATTTAGGGAGGCAGCAAGATTTTGTAATAAATTTTCCATAGCAGTCACATTTTTTGAAAACAGTGCTTAGTCAAAATAAAGCATAAGATGTTGCAAAAATTCAGTGAGGGGGAGGGTAAATAAGCCCAGAGAGATAATTAAGGCATGTACTCACTCTAGGGCAGGGGTCGGCAACTTTTCAGAAGCGGTGTGCCAAGTCTTCTTTTATTCACTCTAATTAAGGTTCTGCATGCCAGTAATACATTTTAACATTTTTAGAAGGTCTCTTTCTACAAGTCTATAATATAGAACTAAATTATTGTTGTATATAAAGTAAATAAGGTTTTTAAAACATTTAAGAAGCTTCATTTAAAATTATATTAAAATGCAGAGCCCCCCAACTGGTGGCCAGGACCCAGTCAGTGTGAGTGCCACTGAAAATCAGCTCGTGTGCCGCCTTTGGCATGCATGCCATAGGTTGCCTACCCCTGATCTAGGGACATCTGTTGTTATTTCTAAAATATACTTTAAAAGGTTGAAATTCTCACCCGTTTCTGATCATTCACACCAGACTCAAGGAAGTATAAAGGGGGTTCAAACCACTTTAGCCTTCCTAGGCTATGGATTCTGTGATAAACCTCGGGGTGGTGCAGCGCAGAATCTCCCTCAACAGCTTAGATTCTTATTTACACTAGGGCCCTTCAACATGCTCTGGATAAGGGGCATTAGCATGAGTGTAGATTACATTTACACCCTTTTAAAGACCCTTGACATTACCGGAATGGAGAATCAAGCCCAAAAGTTTCATTTCCACATTCAGCATTTCTGCATACTTTAAAAATACACAAATCATGTTTGCTTGCAGATATGTGTAGTAGTAGCAGAATCTTTCTAATATACAAGATAGAGTACATACATCCTGATTACCAAGGCCCAGATATAGAATCCAGTGCATGACAGACTTAAAAGGAGGGGCAGTTTACAAAAATAATCAGGAAACTTAAAATGCTGTCAGACTCATTCCTTTAGTTCATTTCTCTTTCTGCACCCTCGGTTTCAGGATTCTTCATTTCTGATGTAAATAATTTCCAACAACGTTACTGACTGGACACCAAATTTATGTGAAATGTTACTAATCTGGAGACTAAAATGAGTGGCATCCTTTGAAATGAGAGACATTTAAGAGGTATTGGAGAGGTTTCTTTGCAACCTTTATCTTGACAGTTCATGATTTAACTTTTTCTTTAAGGTGTTGGGAACAATATCTTGAGGCAAATTTCATAGCAGGTCATAATTAACTCTGCCTGAAATGCTATGTCCCTTCTTTACTTTATAGTCTTTCAAGGGACAGTATGTGGCAAAAGTAGAAAAATAATTTTAAATTAAGGTTTCAAATATTAATTTCAGTATAGGGTTAACAACCACTGCAAATGCATTTACAGTAGCTGAGTCTGAAGTTGATGTAAACAGTTGAAGTAAACATTTAAAGGGAAATAATAGATACCATCAGATGGGATAGATAATTACAAATGCTGAAGAGCCGCTGTTAATTAAGAGGAACATAGAAGTTTGAACAAGGCTCCTTTTTGTTTCAGAGCATTAAGAAGCAAAGAGTAAGCTTTATAGTCCAACCTCCCAAGCCACATATCAGCCCATTCAGCATTATGAACAAAAGAATACCATGTGATAGGAAGGAGTTTCTTAGAACTGAACCATATTTCACCTGAGGGAACAACTGGAACAGTTTGAAGATATAGCAATCACAAGCAGTCTGGCTGACATCTTGAAATGGTCTACCTGAGAACCAGTCCAGAGCAGATTGCTGGAATTCTAAAAGTTGAGTTCTGCATCAGGGTGTTATTAGGTTTACTTTGGTCACATAACAGAATTTTCAGCCAAAAGTGCACATATTTGTATATAAATTTAGAAAAGGATACAGTATCCTGTGGAAAATATTTCTTTACTAACAAAGGAATTAACTCTTTCCCCGTGATCAGATTTTCTTGACCATTTGGAAACCGTGTAATATTTAATACAATAGCAAACAAGGAGCTTTTCTCCACCAACAATGTTCACAGGATTGTTGTTTGTGAAGCACTCTGAAGATAAAAAGTGCCCTATATCATGTTCTATTAAATTCAGTTAATTATTATTTCAGCTTTATTTTATATACACTCTCATTTGGTTTCAGTGTTCCGTCCACTATGTTTATGCTGAAGGTAACTGTTTTCTCCCCCTCTAAGAAAATTTGAGTTAAAATGTTGGAATACTCCAGGGAATGAAATTTTATGTGAAAAAAATACTTTGTATCTTGACATAAATTTACACAGGAAAATAAAAGAGGGGTATTTAATTCAAGTAGTCATTTTAGCAAGATATATAAGAGAGAGAGAGAGATTAGGAAGGATAAAATGTTCTAAAAGCTGTGCTGTAAAGCACTTCAGCTGGTGTGAATTGAGTGTGTTTGGCTCAAACTCTATTGCATTAGAAAAGATAAAATAAGACTTCAACTAAAAATGCATTGAAACCACTATGTTTACAGTGCAGTGTATCACAGCTGGACATCACAGTCTGAGCATTTTGTGGCTCTCTGAGCAAGCAGGTGCATTGCTACTTACACTACATCTGAATTTGGTCCAATATGTCCACTCTCTCCCACTTTTCTTTGCTAACCCCAGCTAAAGGGAGGAAGTGAAAAAGGTGTTCCTCTTCTGCTCAGCTATCACTTCTATAGCTATTTGGAGTACAGTAGTCCATGACTAAGACTCCTAGCAGCTACAGTAATACAAATAATTAAAATTAATAAGGGGAAGGATTCCAGTAGCTCCAGTACTGTTTATCCAGTGCTCCCTACTTTGACTTGCATATGTTTAGTAGAGTGACGAGTACTCGCCTTCTGAGACCTATGGCAACCCCAAAAGCTGCAGGCAAGTCTAGGACTAGAGTTTGATTATCATCTCCATGGAGAAATGGATGTTTGAATATAACCGAGTAAAGGCTTCAGCAATCTGGAATCTCACCCTCCTTGTGTAGGATGAGGATGGATCCTGAAAGGAACATTTCAAGGTTCTGTGTTTTGGAATGTTGCTAAAAAGGAAATGTGAGTTATTCAATATCCAATCCAAATCCATACCTTTTGGCTGGAGAGATTACCACCTTTACTCCTCCAAAATAGCCATTAAGGAGGCAATATAGTCCTCTTCCCTCACTTCCAGCATGCCTCCTGAGGACAGCTTGTGCAATCCTTCTGCATGTGGAATGCCTCATGAATGGGAACTAAGCAGTAAACCTTTCACTTCTAGGTCACTGATTCAAATGTGTACCCACCTGGCAGTGATTACCATTTGATGAGTGTCTGATGTCAGTGTAATAAGCTGCTGTTTTTGAAAAACAAATTCTGCCCCTACTTCTGCCTAAGCAACCCTGGTGGTTTCAAGAAAATGCACAGGTGTAACTAACATAAAAATTTGGCCCCAAGTGTCTTCATCCCAAAAATTATATCTATTTTGCCATCAGTTGGCATCCTTGCTGGCAATCACAGCAGAGAAATCAGGGATTGAAAACATTGTCCTGGCGATTGAACTGTTCACTGGTTTCTAGAGGTGATCCGTCAAAGTGATGATTAAAGCACATTGTTGAGACAGTGTAGGGGAAACAAAGCCATTCCTGCCACTCCTTCCCCAGGCCAGATCTGTTCTTTGGATAAGGGATTTGTCTCTAGGGCTATGAAACAGCACTTCTCATAAGCATTATTTTAACTTCAAAAATACTATAAAATCATCATCTGCAAGACTGCAAAAAGTAAGTCCTGGTTTTGATCTGCTTTCTAGTCTGGTTGTTACAGACCTGACAGTGTGTGTATCTAGGGGGAAGTGAGAATGTGAATTCTAAGGGTGATGTCCAAGCAAAATTCCTATAGACTTAATGTGCCTTTCACTGTAAGACTGCGCTTTTTCTTCACATGTCAGAAGTCAGCCAATAGCTACACCATACAGTATCTTGGGAGCTATATTATATCCTTTTTAAGGAAACTGACTCTGGTGTCCTGAGAATTCTCATAATCAATTTGATATTCCTAATAGCTAGAGTTTCATTTTGACTTTAACATTATCAGAACTATATGTATATGTAACAGATGCTGTGACAAAGCTCCAAGTTTGTACTTGTGGGTCCTGCACTTCCTGGCACTTTTAGGGGCCTCAGAAACTCATCTAGGCCCCAGAGTGACCTCCCTTTCTCAGTATAATTGGCAAGAGTCACCACCTAGTGAGTTACCTTCATCACAGGCCAGTATGGAAGATGAAAAAGGGGGGAGCCCGGGCCCGCCCTCTACTCCGGACTCCAGCCCAGGGACCCTAATAGTATCAGCTAAGATGGTTGACCTTTTATCCACAAAACGCAATACAACTCCCTGGGCTACTTCCCCACAGCAGTCCCCGCTTCTTCAAACTCCACTTCACCCTTACCTCAGGGCCTCCTTCCTTCTGTATGATATGTTGTCCACCACTCAGTCTCACCAACAGCATAACTTCCTCTCACAGCTCCTGACACCCACAGCCACCTGACTAACTGGGAGGTTTTAATCTGGTTTCAGCCAGTCCCTGATTGGCTTCAGGTGTCCCAATCAGGCTAGCTGTTTCTACTCCTTTCTAGAAGGTTCTTAATTGGCCCCAGGTGTCTTGATTGGCCTGGAATAGCCTTTGTTTGGCTATCCAGGGAACAGGGACCTGCACATCCTGAGACTAATATACCTGCCCTCCAGCACTCTCTTATATTCTTCTGGACTGACTCTGTCACAATGCGTACAACTGTCTGTGTCTCTCCATCTGCCTTAACCATTAGATTAACTACTTAAGAGGTAGAAGATCTTTTTCACAAGACATGACACAAATTCTGAGAGTGCAGAATCTGTTCTAATGGTGTTGCAAGCTAAAAATAGCACTTTTGTTGACCCATGAAGGGTAACAAAGGCATGTTATTCCTGATATCAAAATTCTCTTTGGATCTGTGTGTGTGTGTGTGTAGATGCACATGCAAAGAGGGAATAGTTTCTCATTGTAACTAAGATAAATCAATTTTCAATATCTCAAATTTACCTTGTGACTCCCATGGGAGGGTTTGTCTCTCAGTTTGATAAAAAATGCTGTAAAACAATAGAAGTTCTCAGTGTCATCACTGAACACCAGCATGCTAAATGATGTATAGAGCAGCCAAAGGGCCATATTCTGTCTTCAGTCCATGCCAAAATTGCCACTGAGAGTGCAAATCGAGGATCAAATATGGCTTCAGCCAGTGCAAGACAAACAGCTCAGCAGAAGTACAGGTTTTTAAAATACAGCTTTACAACTACATAGTTCTTCACAATAACTATCAGAAGCTATTAGTTTATGCCTAATGTTTTATATTAGTTTTCTTATATATGTTTCAGTTCTCAGAAAAGCTTCCTGATTCACATGTTTCTTCACTGTAAAATTAACTTGTGAAGGGAGGATATCCAATGTGTGATGGCTACCTCCTGTGGATGAAGATGAGGCAAAGTAGCGTAAAACAAATCAAAAGGGAGGGGTAAAATCATAGCATTGGTTAAGAATGATGCATTAGAGGTTTGCCCAATTTCTGCATTGAGAGATTACATAAAATTCTGTTCTGTTAGCTGATAGCTTCCATTAAGCTCTAGAAAAAGCCTAACACTATGTGTGTCACTCTACCCTTGTAATTCCCTGTGCCATATCACTTAAGTTTAAGCATCTAGCTCAGCAGCTGTGTCTGTTTTTCGCATTGTTTTGTTCTCATGTTTGAATAAAACGTTAGCCAGACATTACAGCTGAATGTGAGCCATTGTTCAGCTGGTAGAACTCCAAAGCAGACAGACAGGTGAAATTTTTGTTTAAACAGACATTTAATTGTATGCAGGTTTGTGATTGTGTTCTTAAACGTCCTCCAACACCTCAACCTCAGGAAAAAGCCTCCTGATGAGAGAGAATTTTATTTCTCATGGGCTAGATGATGGTTTTAAGCTATATTGAAGGTGGATGAAAGGTAGTGTGGAGGTGCAGTTCACCATCTGTAGAGGGTAGAAGCAACTGCAGATTATCTATTAGGTGAACAGAGGGGAAGAGACTGTAGTTGAGCCTCCACCAAGCCATCCCCTCCTGAAAAGTGTGTAGTGTTCCTGTTGAATTAAGACTCCCTGCAACTTATGCTCACAGGGGAACAAGAACCAGTATTTTGACTCTCCTTTGTAGATGTACAAAAGAGGGGAAGAGCCCCTTGAACCCTTTTTCTAGCCACCTTTATGCCTCCATACATGAGCACTCATAGCTCTCTCATGATGAACTGGCCACCTCCAAAGGCTGGAGGTGGGGTTGGAGAAGGAAGGAATTGTTCATTAACTCTTCCCCAGGTTCAAGTGGCAAAGACTGTCTGCCACACAGTTTGCCTGTGGCAGCCCCTAAACAGGGAGAAACAATCCAAAAGATTTCAGCTCTACTCCATGTCAATGGAGTCAAACTGATCTTAGGAGTTTCCACCAGCATTGTGCCACAGAGCGGAGTGAGGCCAGGACCTGACCCTTTATTATTTTTTTAAAAAAATAAGCCACATTAATTCTAAAGAGAATACAGTTATCTTTCTGTTTTGCTCTTCGTACTAATTGATGTCTTTCCTTCCATACAGAGATATTGAGCTGCCTAGTCTTTCTCTCAGGCTTTGAGCTATGTCCACTTTATGGTTTTGGGGGATGGAGGAAAGAAAGTTAGGTCACGAGTCTTTGGTTTCTGTGTGTGGCTTCAGTTGGTATTTATTTGGCAGGATTGGAAGTGAATCTCGCCCAGGAAGGCAGACATTCTTTGAAGTTATACAATAGTGCTTGAGGAGGTATATTTCATACAGCTTTCAAAATTTATTTAAAGAAAAATGACCTTGTTGTGCAACTTTGTTTGGAACTGTTAATTAAAATTAATGAACTTGCTACTCTGCACTGCCTTGTTTCTGTGATCCAGCTAGTCCATTCTGGCCTGCTGTAGTCTGTTCCTTAGGTCAGATGAGGAACTGGGAAGCCAGTGATAGACTGAGTGAGGTTTAGAAATTAACTGCATTAGGTAGCAACTTTTTGAGCCTTTCTAGGTATTTTTGGATTGAAGGCATGACCACAGACAATAAGCATGTGTTGGTAATTCTGGCAGAATATGAAGAGATTTCCCTCCAAAATCTGTGGAATCTTTGCAGGGTTGGGAGGTACTTTTATCCCTGCTTTATCTGGTCCTACTCTTATTGTAATCTAATTCTAGGTTAACACTGTAACATAATCACCTTATTGTTACCTTGGTCTACCTTGGTGTATTTGTTGTTTTATCATATATCTAGACTGTAAACTTTTGGGGGCAGGTACCCTCTTTTTGTCATAGTATGTACAGTGTGCAGGGCAGGGGTCGGCAGCCTTTGAGAAGTGGTGTGCCGAGTCTTCATTTATTCACTCTAATTTAAGATTTCGTGTGCCAGTAATACATTTTAACATTTTTAGAAGGTCTCTTTCTATAAGTCTATAATCTATAACTAAACTATTGTTGTATGTGAAGTAAATAAGGTTTTTAAAATGTTTAAGAAGCTTCATTTAAAATTAAATTAAAATGCAGAGCCCCCTGGACTGGTGGCCAGGACCCAGGCAGTCTGAGTGCCACTAAAAATCAGCTCACATGCCTCCTTTGGCACCCGTGCCATAGGTTGCCTACCCCTGGTCTAGGGCAACAATCACTGACAAATTCCTTTAGATAATACTGCAATACTAATAATAGTTCAAATATCTATTAGCTTTCCCTCCTGCCAAACAAAGTTTTATTGAATAAAATAAAACAGTCTGACATACTCTTCTGACATATGTCAACTATCTGACATACTATTCAAACCGCACGCAGGAAAGCATGATTTGATTTCTTGTGAGTCATTCCTAGGTTTGCTCTGACAAGATGGTTGCTCACTCGCACTTGATATTTTAGAAATGGAGGACCAGTTTCATCAGTACCTTCCATGTGGCGTGCACTGGTCCAGTGATGCAAAATAGCTCTAAACCTGGCCTAACCAACTAATTAAGACAGACTGACAGCTTTGTAATAAGGAGCAGTAAAATGCATCTGGAGCTTACAGGTGAAACTGTCTCTTATTATGTTAGATCCACAGACATTTCCATTATTGTTGCTAAGTATGCAGGGAAATAAAAGTGACACCTAGCACTGGTTGAAATTTCCCCCTCAACATCTGAAAACTTCAACTAGCTCTAGTGATGGGTCTCTGCAACGAGGAACATATAAAGTAAGGAATTGAATTGTTGTTTTCTTAGGAACAAGGTCTGCACATGGGGGATAACGACAAAGAGCATCACCCAAATCTGCTCCAATAGGTATAAGTTTAAAATGGTTTTTCCTGCCCTGGTCCCGCTCTGTCCCCTTCTGGGAGTGGTGTTGGGCCAGGGCAGGCAGGGAGCCTGTCTTAGCCCTGCTGAGCCTCTGATCTGGAGCTGCCTGACATAAGCACCTACAGCGTGAGCCTGCACCCCAATCCCCCTCCCAGAGCGAGAACCCCATACCCCATCAAAAAATCCAATACATCAAAAAATCCTTCTGTAATTTTTGTGCTTAGTCAGGTCTGCATGTCAGATATTATACGCACTGAAAAATTCGTTTTGTATCTAAGTGAGATTGTGATCCTCTAGCTAGAAGCTAAGGGAACAAACATTCCAAAGTACTGACTGGCTAATCCAGAGATTCTCAGTACCTGTGTTTTACAGCTGTTATCCCAGACTGCCTCAAAAAACAATTAAAAAATGAAACCCAGCAACCACAACACCATGCCTGTCTCCTCTCCTCTTTACTCATTTTTATTTGTTTGAATAAATTAATAGTGTTCTACATGATTATGCCCTCAGCACAAAAGCAATCAACCAATGTTACCTGTGGGACTTCTCTGGGAAAAAGGACCAAAGCCACTGAAGTATAGCCCCATCTCCTGAAAGAGACTGAAAGCCCATCAACAACATCTCATAAGTGTCAAAGACAGCAACAGTTCTAGCAATATCAATATGAACAGCTGATATGAAATTCTGATATCGCTGAAGTCAATAGGAGTTTTGACATTGACGTCAGTGGAGACATTGTTTTACCCCTTTATCCACCTTGGGAGGTTGCAGGGTGGGGGCGGGGGGAATCATCAACTAAAGCAACAAAAACAATCTATAAGCTGTATCCAAGTCAAGATTCCACTTGCTCGGGCATCCAGATAATTTGTGTTTTCTTGTCACAATATTTTCTATAATTATAACCAAAAACTGAATACTGAAGGACAGTCCTTTTATCCACTATTTTGTTGACATGTTCCAAGAATTCTAGTAGATTAGAGAAGATGGGTTTTCCTTCAGTAGTCATGATAGATTGTCCTTCTTGTAGCACTTTTATCTTGGTGTTTTTATATTATTGTTTTACATCATTGTTTCAATCAGTTTTCCTGGGGTTGAAATCATACTCACGGACTGGTAATTCTTGGGGTGATCGCTAGAATCTTTTTTTAAATACAGGCATAAAACCTGTAGCTGATCTCAGTCAGAACTTGTTCGTAGCTCAGCTGCTCCATTCTCAAATTCTCCTGTCAGGTTCTGATGACTTGTTACTCTTTTAATTTATCAGTTTCTGCCAGCATGCATTCTTTTAACAACTCAGATTTTAATAGTGTCTTGTCTTTACTATCAGAGAACAGTGAGTATCTCCTCCAAAATCCTTTGTGGAGTAAAGAGTGATGCAAAGAAGATATATATTCTGAAGAGAGGCCAGCCTGCTCTACCTTTATCAAAAGGTTGGTTCCATCTAAGGGAATTTGTCACTCTTTGCCATCCTGGGCCCCCTCTCATCGTGAGACTAGCTTCCTCAGTTACAGGATCTGAGTACCTAGTCGTGAGATAGACCAACTCTAGAGTGACACTATGATGTGTCTCTAAATAACTCTGTTCCTCCAGATACCATAAAAGCCTCAATCATTGGGAACTTTGCTCTGTGACTACAAGTTTTTGGGTAATAGGGTATATAATACATCTTGAGTCTTCATATGCCAAGGTGCAGTAAATCACTTTGTGATTGTTCCTACAAAAACTGTTTCAGTAGAAAGTTACTAAATGCTGCCAAACACCCTAATACACTGGAAGTCTGAAGACAAGTCCTGCAAAACTAAAAGGAGACTCAATCCCCTTTCTCAGGCAATTACTATTGTGACAGTAATTATGATATGACACAGTTTAGGAAAACTGAAACAGAAACTGCATTTTTCCAATCTTAATTCCCTTCATAAAAATGTTTCATCTGATAAAACAAAAGATGAAACATGATGCCATGCCAATATGTTCATAGAGAAAACCCTGTTTCTTCCAGCACCACATCAAAGACCAAATGAGGAAACCTAACACTAGCATCAAGAGATCTTAAAATCCCAATAGAGAATACTGAAAAAAGAATCCCCAAACAGAAGATTTAAAAAGAAAGGTATAATGCCCTACTTAGTCACAATAAAAAGGTATTCCTTGTTTGTAACTATCTTTGAAGCATGGGACTCTTCATTGGACCCCCTCAGCATATTTCACTGCATTTGAAGCAGTAAACTAGACCCATCTGGATTCTTTGTGGCATGCTACAGATCCCAATGGCTATATTCCTTTGAATGGCTGAACGTCACAGATAAGAAAAAGGGAGGAAAGAAATCAGGAGATCTATGTTGTAATTCCAGTTCTGCCTTGGGCTTCCTATGTATGTGATCTTGGCCAACAATCTGTCTACACTGCAATTAAAAACCCACAGATGGCCCGTGTTAGCTGACTTGGGGTCATGGGGCTTGGGCTAAGGGACTGTTTAATTCTGGTGTAAATGTTTGGACTTAGGCTGAAGCTCAGCCTCTAGGATCCCCATGAAGGGGGAAAGTCTCAGAACTCAAGCACTGACCTGAGCCCAAATGTCTACACCACAATTAAACAGCCCCTTAGCACAAGCCTGAGTCAGCTGACATGAACCAGCTGTGGGTGTTTAATTGCCATGTAGATATACCCTAAGGAAGGTGTAGTCAATAGACGGACCGCAGGCCAAATCTAGACCACCAGACACTTTTGAATGGACATCAAAATCTTTTTATTTACTTACTATTATCATAATTGTTATTTTTTTAATTATTTCCTCTGGAGTCTGGACTTTGACTATACCTTGACCAAGAAATGTGAACCTTGACAAAAAATAATTGACTAACCCTGCCCTAAGGCCTTGATTCAGCAAACTTAAACATGTGCTTATCTCCATTCCTATTCAGCAAAACATGTAAGTAGGGTTGGCCTTATGGATGGGCCACCACCCAGAGTGTTGTGGTCTGGGGGAGTGTCATGGTCAAGAGGCCTGGAGTGCAAGGCCATGGAAAGGAGCTTTGGGCAATGGGAGTGGGAGACAGCAGTCCCTTGGGAGTTGGGAGGGCAGGGGTGCCAAAATACAAGTTCACCCAGGGCACCATTTTCCCTGTGGCCAGCTCCCCATGTAAGCAGTCCAGCTGCCTTTAATGACTTAATTGGGACTTAAGTACAGGTTTAAAGTTAAAGCCTGTTTAAGTGCTTTGATGAATCAGGGCCTTACTGTCTTCATGCCTTTGTTTCACATAGTCACATCTCTTGTAGCAAAGAGGGAAAGAGAATTGTTGGAATACTGAGCAAGTCAGGCACCTGACTTATTAAGATAGTAAAAGGCTGTATTTTCAAAGTTTCAGAATTGCAAAATCAGGATTTCAGCTACTGGAATTATTAAAAGAGAATGTTGTGCATATCTACAAATAATGGGTTATTTGGTATCAAATCATAGTATTCAACTTTGGAACAATCAATTAATAATAATTTGTCTTGGTAAAAGTAATGCTTTATAACTTTCCCCAGATCCAATCACTAACTGTTCTCACTGAAGTACATCATTTAAATAAAAATGAGTTTTGCCACTGATTTCAGTTAGGGTGACCAGATGTCCCAGTTTTACAGGGACAGTACTGATTTTTGAGCCTTTTTCTTATATAGGCTCCTATTACATCCCAGTCCCATCCTGATTTTTCACATCTGCTGTCTGGTTACCCTAATTTCAGTGGAAGACTTCAGTGGAAGCAGCATTGGGCAGTTTTTTCCCTTGGGTCAGTATAGCTGGTTGAAAAGTTTCCAACAGAACAGTTTTTGTTGTTGGCAAATACTGATTCAACAAAATCAAAACTTTTCATAGGAATGTGCTCATTTTATCAGACTTTGTGGGAAATTATTGGACTGCAATGAAAGACTATATTAATAATATATCATAGAAGCAAATCTAAAATAAATATTTTGAGTTTATCAAAATTAAACATTTTAATAACATCAAAATGAAATGTTTTCAGAATATTTCATTTTGCAAAAAAACCTGAGATTTCAACTTTGGCCCATTCCAGATGAAACCAATTTTTGAAATCATGGAATTTCCTGTGGGACAAAAATTTAAAATTTTGATCAGCTATAGTCATCAGCAACATAAGCGAAGTGCTTTTAAAGTACATCAGCCAGGTGACAGTTCTAACTCATGCATCCCTGCCTTTCCAGAATTGTTTAGTGTAGGTTGTACATGCATTAACACTTCATTATTTTCTTATATCAAGGGTTCTCAGACTGGTTTTTCTTTTGTATTTGTATCTCTTTACCTCTTCCCTTCCTAATGCACCCTGGAAGAATACACTACAGGTAATTCATGATATTGGTTTTCATTTAATAATAAGAGATAGTTCTGTTGTCCAAGATTTCTATGTAATATATATGAAAATCAGCCTTGTGTTTGGCACAGCACACATCTTTTCAAACTGGGCCTTGTTTCACAAATAAGTCACTGTTCAAGAAATACTTACCCTATTTTTTATTTTCTTCTAAATATCCCACACAATAGCACCATGAAGCCACTTCTTAAAGAAATAAATGTTAAGTGCAAAGAGCCAAATACAATAGAGCTGTGAGGAAACAGTTCATACGGCACATTTATATGTGTACCAAGCTACAAGATATATATTTCTAAGATAAACAAATGTTGTTGTGAATAGCTGTTGGTATTATAATCCATCTGCTCTCAAAAGTAAGAAGGTATGACTGTGCATCAGAAATACTTTAAATACATTACTTCAGAAGGATTCAGGAAACAGGTTTCAGTTACTGTGTCATCAGAAAAAAAATTCAGTGTAGAAATGATTGCAGAGAAGTCAAATCAGATATGTCTGAACCCATAGTGACATGTAAGTACAATATATTACATAGTACCAGATACACTTCAGTGTTATGAGAACAACTGGTATAACCATCTGAACTCTGCAGAAGAGCCCTCAAAATATATCGTTTTCAGATGGACATTGATGTGTACAAAGGAAAACTGTAGACTACAGATTTCTGAGTGATTTTTTTTTAAAAAAACTGTGTTCTATTTCTGTGAGGGCAAAATTCTTCTTGCTAGAGATTCTTGCTCTTAACTGCTATTTTGATGTTGCTCCCTAATACCAACAAAGGCTGCACAGCTTTTACTAAATTCTTTTATACCACAAACATTTATTCCCAATGTGTGACTGGCACAGGGAGAGGTCTGAAAATTCATGCTACAGAAACACATGGTTTGGATTCAGCTGATAGTCACTACAGGAGCTATACTTTAAGAATGCTTTTTTTAAGGATGCCTAGATAACAGGGTGGTAGGTAGGTGGCCTAGAAATATGTATATAGATAAAGAGTTCAAAGTGCATGTTTCTGGTTTTCAGAAACACGCCCCCCTAGTTATTTCATTAAGTGAATTATATACATCATTTTCCTACCTTGCACCAAATGGAGCACAATTGTTCCTGCTATAATTCAAAAGATTACTTCACAATGCTGAATATTTTGAAAACTGCCATTTATTATCAAAAGAGTAAGTCATATATCACACACTAGACATTCTAGATATGTCTGTTTTCTTCAAGAGGTTATATTCCAAAACAAAACAATACAGGTTACAAAATTTGTGACATGCATGTCTTTAATGTAGAAGTAGGGCTTCTGATTTTTATTTAGCTGATAAACACTGATAAAACAAACTGATTTACAAAAGGGGGAGGAGAGAGAAAATTGGGTGTATCCAATAAACTCTGGAAAAACACCAGAAATGGTTACTTGTATCTAAGACTTTATCTACTTAGAGTAGTAATGTAGACTACAAGGGTGTGACTTCTAAAGTGCACTAACATGTTGCACATTTAATTGGTCTGTGTAGATCCTGCTGGTACATACTAAAGCTTCCCTAGTGCACTTTAACATAGTGCTGTTTGAAACAGTTCTCTGTTAAGGTGCACAAGAGAACATTACAAAGAGACTACGCATTACAAATATGTATATCTAGACACACGGACATATCACACACAAATACAAAACCCAGAAAAATCCTGATTTTTTTGGACATCTGCATAAAACTCAAAAAATGCTTTTTTAAAAAAACAAAATTGAAATTTATAAACCCTGAAAAACAGAAGCCCTGTGTAGAAAGGTATGTCACGTAACTGCTTTTCGACTGTGGGTGCCAAGCTGTGCTATATCAGCTGCTAGTTTTTGATGTCACATTTCAAAAGCAGAAGTGTGATATGTCTATTACTTCAAAACACACACTTGTCAAATTTTTAAAAAATGCTTCGCTGCCTTTCATATGTTATATTCTGTTTTGTTCTCTCATTCCTGTGGCCAGATTCACTCCTGCAGTAAATCTACTGACAATGTTTTTACACCCTGACTAAATTTGTCTCATGGTGTATATAAACTGTTAAAAACAACTGTACCCATTTTGTATGCAGTGTTGTTGTAGTCGTGTTTCCCCAGACCTGAAGAAGAGCTTTGTGTAAGCTTTGAAGCCTGTCTCTCTCACAAACAGAAATTGGTCCAATAAAAGATTTTATCTCATCCATCTTGTCTTGTACCCATTTTGTTCATTTTTAAAGTTTGGCATTTCAAAATATGATGCTAACTTATTATATAGCAATATAAATCTAGATGATATAGATTCATATTGAGGTTTTAATTTATGCTGCATTGTGTTTCTTATATTCTGCAATCTCAAAGTGCTGGTACAAGGCAGGTAAGTGCAGTTTTCAGATAAGCAGTCGGAGATATACAAGAGAAGGTTATGCCGTATGTTCTATATGGTTGCTTTTTTTTCACTTCTGTAGAATCAAATGACGCCAAGTATCAAACAAAATCCAGATCATATTCTTGGGAGTGGTCATTCGTATTGGGGCCTTTGCATTTGTAAATCTGTCCTGTAGTTCTTCTCGTCTTACAAGAATGGGCCTAACTATGGGCTTTTGTTATGACACTGACCATACCCATTGTGAGCTAGATGTTTCAAGAAGCCTAAGCTGAGCTGGAATGAACTGAAAGTATTTAACAAAAGTGTGCTGGGTCCTTTCTCTTGACCAATCTTTATTATTATTTATTTGTTTGTTTGTTTGTTTTGTTTTTATTTTATTATTAAACATTAGAACACTAAAAATGTCAAATCTTACTGAGGACAATAAACAATGAATGTTAAAAGCTATCTAATGTAAAAGCTGTCTAATGTAAAAACTGTCTCAGCAACAAAGTGTTGCTGTACGTTTTTTTAAACTAACACTTTTTTCAGTCTGGTGTGACACCTGTCATTTTGTGTTTCAGCTCAAAGGCAGAATGTTATAGTGAGCCACTATATTCTTTCTCTCATGGAACTTTGTATTTGTTTCATTTTCCTTCCCTGGAAATAAAAGTGTCTTGACCAATAAATACATTATTTGCTTTCATGTATTTGGGGAGGGGACGGGGGACGACAGTATTTAAGCTCATTTTGGGACTCCTGATTAACTTTCCCTTTCTTTTCCCTTTGCTAGCTCAATATTTTTGCACTTCAACAGCAGGAGGCAGTACCAGCAAGACCTGCCTGAAGCAAATAAGTTGTTGGAGGTTCAAAAAGCAGCAGCAGCCTGAACAAAATTAAAGAGGAGAAAGGCTGTGTGTCCAGTCCACCACCCCTCCAGACCAGCCCCATAATGGAAAACCTGGGAATGGGAGGATCTCTTTGGCTGAGGAATGGAGGTGGCAGGAACAATGTACTGAGGAAGATGGGGCAGCAGCACTTGGACTGAGGAACAGAGGGTCTGCAGATAATGAAGCTACACTTCACTGAGCTCTCCATGAAGAGACTGTAGCAGCTGTTGTACTGCCGTAGCATTTTTCCCCAGGGCTCTTTGATCTGACTTCGGGATGACTCCGCTATTTCTTTCCCCAGACCTCTTTTCTCACCTAACAAAGGGCAAATTCTCCATTCTGAAAGGGGAACAAGGTAAAAGATAGAACTGGTTGCCTACCAGTGGCAGGTCAAAGGCCTTCCTGAAGGAGAGTATCAGCCATTCTGTCAATCACTGAAATCTCTTCAGGGAAGTAAGAAGGAGATTAACAATGAGGCATAGCTGCTCCTGTCTCCCTCCTAGCCCTTCTTAGTTAGGGTGACAGTATTTCTCAGAGTGAAAATGGGACACTACATGGGGCTCGCCTGAGGATGCCCTCTGCCCCGCAAAGCTGGCCCAAACCATCTGCTGTCACCACTATCTCACCTCCACCCCCTGAATATTACTCTGTGCCCTCCTAGAAGGGCACCCCCGACACTTTTTTGGCAAAACTGGGCCTTTGTCCTATTTGCTTTTCCCAACTGACCAAAAAAGTTTTTCAGAAAAAGTCGGGATGTCCAGAACAGGGTGTAAAAAGGGGACTGTCCCAAAAAAATGGGACATATGGTCAAACTACCCTTGGTTTTCCATTCAGTATGGGATGGGGGCATTTAACTCTCCACTCATCAGGTTCTCAGACTTATCGCTTATCTACCATGACCCTCACTTTTCTGAACGTGGTAACCATTTTAATAATGGAGTTTCCTTCAAAACCTAAGTTTGAGAGTATTTGTGCTTAGAGGGAGGAAAATCCCTAAACTATTCATAAGCCTCTCCTTAACGTTTTATTATCAATTTTTTTTCATGCAAAACAGACTACTTTGACTTCAAAGAGAAACCCAGAAAAGCTCCCACCTTGTCTTTAAATTCTAGTCACTGAATGAAGAACCTTGAGCCAGGTATCACTTCAACCAACCCAGTCTCCATTTAGGGAAAAGCTAGGATTATTACAGCCATTACGAGGACAATTGAGAGCTGTGGGAGAACTATGAAGTCAGCCTCCTGTAAGTACACTATTTAAAGACACTTCGCCAATGAAAATTGGTCCAGTACAGGCCAGTTCTAAATCCCCATTCAGCTCCCCACCCCCAATATGGACTGTGATGAATTAAGTATCCTCTGCTTTACAGTATTTGAATAATCAAAAAGAGCCTAAAGAGGTTTCTAGCATACTTGCTTATTATTATGTAAATATGTAGAGAGAGGGAGCTGATAGGGGACCAGCTATACTTCCTGGATTCCCTATTCAGCTGTCTGCCACAGCAGAGGTTAGAGCAGGCCTGCACAACATGCGGCCCGGGGGCCACATATCCTCTTCAGCCATTCTTCTCCCTTCCCTGAAACATCCCTCCCCATCCCTGACACACACTATGAGCCAAGAGTAGAATAGGAGACAAGCTCTTTGCCCACAGCAGATGCTGAGGAAAACCCTGCTTGGGCTCTGGCCATTTGCACAGTCTGTGAGCTGCAAAAGGAAGAGGACAGTACAGAAAATCTACCCCATGATGTTTTCTTATGGAGTTTTCTCAAGTGCTATGTACTATGTACATTTAAAATGCAGCCTTATTCAGCCTGAGAAAATTATTTACTATTAAACAAGTATTCCCTTGCTTAAACCTCTTATCTTTCTGGTTAGCGTTTACAAAGGACAAAATGAATTAAACTCTCAGACGACTGTCAGTGAGAGAAAGAAAATGCAAACACTGAATTGTGTACAAATTTCTCTTATGCATTTAACAATCAATATATATTCTATTCTATCATGCTTTATTGCTTTTACTTATTCTGCCTTAGTAAACCTTGACATTTTAAATTAAAACCTTTGAGCTATACACAATTCTTGTGCAATGAGAATCTAAGAACAGGGATACCTTTTACCCCAGCTATGTACTAATAGTTAAGGGCCTGATCATTCTCCTTGATTCATGCATTAGGAAGCCCACATAAAATTAGGGGTGAGCTACCACTGAGGCACAATCTGTTCCTGGGATCCAGAAGGTCTCAGTGGGGTCCATAAGCTGTATGTGGAGTGAGTGAGAGGCAAAGAATGCTTGAAAAGGATACTACACATGTCTTACAGGGGAACAAGACAAGAAATAATCTTAAAGGTGGTTCAAGAATTAGCCATCTGTGGAGGCCTCTTAGGCCACATGGCTCTGGTGGAGTCAATGTGAAGTATAGAGTCTCTGGACACATGTCCTTGTACCTCAACAGACCCCACTAAGAATTCAAAATTTATAAAGTTTGGGTTTGAGAAGCCCCTTCATTTTTTTGAGAAGATACAAATCCCACCACTCCAATGAAAGGATTCTCAAGGGAATCACACAGGGTGTTTTCTTTTCCCACTATCTCTTTCTTGTGTGAGTTTTCCATGTATATGGCTTATCTCCTCCTAAGTTAAAGTGTTATCCTGAAATGCTATCCAAACATGTCAGAGATTAAATAGGTCACACTGACTAGAGCACTAGATTAGCTTCCCCTGAAACTTTGCCAGGGCACGCCACTGCCAACTAGTATCACTTCTACCATATTATGCCTGAGTCTTTTTTGGTATATCACTCCAAGTCAAGTTGGTAAATAAAAGTTCATTACAGAACTGACTTTAACTTTTGGCCTAATGAGGCTTTAAACCAAAGGCACAGAGTTGGCGTTTTAATCTACGTTACCACTTATCCCTGTAGGGGTTCATAACTCAGCCATGAATGCTTGTTTTGAGCGAAACTTGTTATGCAGGTTCTCAGCCTGGGAGCAATTTCAGGGTGGAAGGAGAAAACATTCAGGCAGTAAAGTGCACGTTGGCTGGAACACCTGGGAACAGCAGGAGTGGTAGAAGGGTGGGAGGCGGGGTGGCCTGAGGAGTAAAAATGGGAGGGAGAAAGTTACAAGGTATGTATCTAATATCACCTTGGATAATTTGCTCATATGTTTTGTCTACTATTGTTTGTCTGCCTTGACCTTTTTTAGACTTTAGGGTGGTGCCAGTCTTCCTATGGCTTTATACAGGACTTAGCCCAATGTGCCATGACATTAGACTCTTGGTGTTAGTATAGCAAGATAATTATGATAAAATCCATGTGGTGGTTTTTCATTTATAAAATTGGGCATTTTGTGTTTGTCAGCACACATTTGTACATTTTTAATTATAATAACCAGAGGAGGTTGGGTTTTTTTACATAGCTTAATGTTTTAAAGGATTGTATTCTATTTTAGGTACTTATATGGCACCCATTACCATAGCATCAAAGTCGCACAAAATCTATGAGTCTCAAAATCTCTATTGTTTTTATTCTCACAACACCCATGTGTGGTAGAGAACTGCTATCATCCCAGTTTCACAGCTGGGAACTGAGACATAAACAGGCCCAGTGATTTGCCTGACATCACACAGAAAGTCTCTGGGAGAGCAGATGCATCAACCCAGGTCTCCTGAGGCCTAGGCTATGGCCTTGGCTACTAGGCCATTCTAATGTGGACTAGAAACTCTAACAATTAAACATAAAATGAGAGAGTTAACTCCTCCTGGAAAGTGGTCTACTATGTATATATATGTATATATGTCATGTTTTCCCTGTAGAGTCCCTTGATTTTACTTTTTAGGGTCCCAGCTTTACATTAACAATATTAGTGGGTAGACAAATAAGAAAAATGGTCCTAAGGAAAGGTTTTCTGTTCTCTTGAATTTTCATTCTATTTTGATGAAGACTAAAACAAGTCTTAAGAAACAATATTCTGATTTTGCTTACATAGCAATTTCTTTCTCCAAGCATTTTTCATTGGGTCTTAGTTAATTATTTTAATTACAGCCTGCCTTGATTTTGAAACTTTAAGTGAAAAATCGCAGAAAATGAAAACAATATTTAGAAAACTGTATAAATATATATATATACACACTGCTTCTGGTCAAAAGCATACACACAACCCCCCCACCCCCCCCCCCCCCCAGTTTAAGTATGTAAATCTGGCTGTTATGGATTGTGTGGGTGAAGGCAAAGATTCTTAGCTGCAGCCAGTGTTTGCTAGACAGAGGTGCAGAGGAAAGCTGCAAAACAGACGTTAGAGGCCTACCTACTATGGAACCAATTTTTAGTAGCTGGTTATGGCAGTAAAAAGGCAGTTTACTTCCCAGGGCTTTCTAGGTACTTTGAGCCGTCCCTCTTTCTTCCAACCCCAAAGCCAGGAAACAGCACAGCTTCACTGGCTCAGTGGCCCCCTGGAACTTGCTCACAATGGAGGAGTTCTCAGTTGGCCTGTTATCCCAGCTTTGTGACTGATTGGAGCTGCTTCAGCAACGCAAAGCAACTAGAACAGTGTCCAAGGATTTGGGCCATCATGCCTAGCTATAGTATGCAAGTACACTGTAAAGCACATTCTTTAACAAATACAAAACAATCATAAGAAAATTGCACAAAGTTGCATGTGCACAAAATAAGTGAAAAAGGCAATGCGCACATGGTAACAGCAACTATCTGTCACCATGCAGTTTCAATAATGAGAGCAAGAGGATGCAAAAGTGTGATCTGAATTAAACATGCCAATGTTATCAGTGTATGATTATACAATATGAGTGATGCTGTATCAAACACGTTGCCTGGCACCATACATGGCTCTATATGTGGTGCAGGCCAATGGCTACATAGCAGTGTCAAATGAACACAGCAATCATTATCATCCATTTGCATAAGACTTTGCTAGAAACCAGTTTACAAGTAAATACTGAATATGCAATCCATTTTGCTGTAACTCCATGCAGCACTATCATAATAGCAAGTAATAGCAAACTACTTCACACGTGGCCATACCAACTAGTCATGTCTTCATGGGAATCAGACTATATCATCCACACCCTGAAACTAATGAGGGCTTTTTGACCAGATAAATTACACAGTGTGGCTGTTGCTCGAGGCAGTCATGCAGACCAAGATCACAATAAGTGGCCGTGCACCAACGTCTTGAGTTGCTGAGTCACTAACAGGGAAAGTAATGAGTGGTTCAACAGGTATCTGTATTATGTGTACTGTATTAACCACATCAAACTACATGATCCATGCCACAAAGAAAATGCTTCGGGTATGCAGCATCTCACTGAACACCCAACAAGCCGCAAATGTCATAGGAAAACACCATGAAATATCTGGCACTCAGAGCCTGCCAAATGATAAACCATCAGTGCGAGACTCATATAGCCCATATGTAAGTCCACACCCATAAAAACACTGCCTTGCTGTACATAATTGTAGATGTGTAGCATAGGCAGAAATAGTCCTCATGAGCTCACACAAAATATTTAGACCCAATCAAATGCAGACCCTTCCCCACAAAATTGAGATATAAGATTGTTACCAAGGGACTTGAGATTATGAGTATCTGCAGAATACCATGAGAGGAAGCCACTTCCTCTGCCAAAAGTGATTGGCATGTCCTCTGAATGGGTTTATTTTGATTATCTCCAGTGAGTGTGCAGCCAACAAAAGTAAATGGCCACACTGTTTACCTATGGAGTTCCCAGCCATAGCAGAAATAGAGCTCAACTTTTCAATTATTCATAGGCTAGGTCTACACTGGGGGCAGGGAGTGGGGGGTCGACCAAAGATACGCACGTAGCTGAAGTGGACATATCTTAGGTCGACTTACCTTGGCATCTGCCATTCCGCCACTGGCTCCGCTTCCGCCTCTTGCGGCGGAGTAGTTCTGGAGTTGAAGGGGCAAGCGCTCAGGGATCGATTTATCACGTCTACGCTAGCGATGAAGAAGCGATGGCCCGGCCTGTGCCACTTCCTGCAACTCCCATTGGCCGGGAATGGTGAACCGTGGCCACTGGGAGATGCAAGCGGCCACAACTGTGGACGTTCAGGTAAACAAAGCATCTCGTGGCCAGCCAGGGACTTATCCTGAACAAGTCATGAACCAGGTTTGGGAACCCCTGCTCTCGAGCCCTTGATGATACTTTAAAGTACCTAAATTAAACAGACCCATCAATTCCCCCATATCAACTCAGATACACATACACAGCAATAACAGAAATAGCTGAAATTAATTTCTCCTCACACAGAATCCCCAGCTTTACTCAACATCTATTTCCTAACAAGCCATGGAAAAAAAGTAGACTTTGCAGCATGCTTAGAAGGCTGAGAAATTCAGGTTCTTTTGGACCTGGATTCTGATCCTGCTGTCATTGACATGAAAACTGCACTTGATTTCAGTGGGGCAAGATTAAGGCTGGGGGAAGAAAATGAATTCCAAAGGTCATTCTTATAGCATTCTTCCTCCCAAGTACTTCTGCTGACCATAACTGTGGCAATATGTCACAGGGCAAGAGAAACAGAGAGCCTTTCTTGGATAGCTAGGTCCCGGGCCATTTAGGCTCTTTATGTCAAAAACAATTTAAAATAAATCCAGAAACCAATAGGCAGTCAGTGCAGTTTGTAAAGTTCAAGGTTAATATACTCTGTGACGGAGTCAGACCTGAAGGATATAAGAGAATGCTGGAAGGCAGGTATATCAGCCTCAGGATGAGCAGGTCCCTGTTCCCTGGATAGCCAAAGAAAGGCTACTCCAGACTAATCAAGACACCAGATACCAATTAGTCAGTTAAGACTGTTAGGCTAATGGAGACAGATGGAGCCAATCAAGGTCTCACTCAAACTGCTTAAAAGCTCTCCTTCCCAATTCCCTCTGGGAAGCCAAGGAGAAAGGATCTGGAGGAGAGGAAGCTTTGCTGCACCCTGAGGTAAGGGTGAAGGTAGGAAGAGGGAACCTTGGGGAAGCGGCCCAGGGAATCAAAGCAGCATTAGTGATGAAAGGAAAAACCACCAACAGCTGCTACCATTAGGGTCTCTGGACTGGAACCTGGGGTAGAGGGTAGGCCTAGGTTGCCCCCTCCCCCATACTCTGCTAAATCTCCCATACTGGCCTGTGATGAAGATAACTCACTAGGCAGTGACTCTTGCCATTACACTGAGAAAGGAAGGTCACTCTGGGGCCTAGATGAGTTTCTGAAGAAACAAAGGTAGGAATGATAGCTGTGAAGTCCACACTGAAAGAAATGGATACAAGTTACCAGCTGGCTGTAGATGTAAAATGGCTGAATGGGGTATAGCTGCCACCTGATCCAGTAACAGCTGCTAGATTATCCAGCCTCCTAATTACTAACTGAATCAGCCAAAAGTGGGTACACACGCTCAGTCAAAGAGGAAGAAATAACTCCTGACATTTCTTCTGGTTGCTCCCTCAAACCAACCAAAATCACCCTGGTCTTTTCTGAGCTGTCTCAGTCAATTAACCCTCATCCACCCTTAACCACATAACACAGGAACCACAAAACTATCAATCATAGCTCTGGACTAGATTGGGGGAGATGCATATTTCACACATGGGGGACCTGTGTGCCAACTGCTTGTATTGTGTATGCTACCACTGGCATAAGATTAACATATAAACCCTGAAAAATGCAAAGTAATAATAGTTTTATTACAAACAGGTACAATAAAGAATTCTGCTTATGTATAGCTATTGAAGAACCACCTTCAAAGAAGATCAAAATAGATCACTTCAATGAAAGAACAAAATTTTACAAAATATACAATTCCCATCTGATACCATATACAACTAGTTAGATTTGTGCAGTTATGATAGTCATATTAGCCCACAAATACATAACAGCCTGGATATAGCAGAACCTATTCTGTACTTTAACTGTTGTGATGGGGCAAGGCCGGATGGCTATAGCAAAGTGCTGAAGAATAGATATCTTCATCTATATTATGTATTTATCTCCCCATTGTTTATCTATTTGGTCAAGAAATAGCACAAAAATAATATTTCATTAATATTTTGAATGAATGAGAAAAAGTCAACTTCTGATGTTTTCCATGATGTGAATATGAGAAATTGGTGTATGCAGTTTGGCTAGAACACTGCCCTCAAACTCAAGAGCCCTGGGTTCTATTCCTGGCTGTGTCACTGTTCTGCTGGATGAGCTTGGACAAATGACTTTGTCTCTCTGTGACTCAGTATCCTAATTTGTAAAATGGAGCTAATGATAATGACTTACTTTCCAAAATGCTTTGAATTAAAAACTCTCAGTATTATTATCCACAGAGTTCATGACTCTATCCTTGCCCCACTGATTTATCCTAGCTGAAGGTCTGGCTCATTAAATGAATTCTTTTCATTGTAATTTTTTAGAATAAACAGTCTAAAAGAGCTAATGATGATTCTCTTTCAAATGATTTAATAATAAAAGTAGACTGTCACTAAATCGTCTTTACATACAACATCTGCATTGCAATTTTACAGATTTACCAGTGAGAATTAATAACATTTGCAGTTTTCCACAGCTTCTAGAGCACTTGCAATGCTTCTAAAACTAGTAGTTTCATCATTAATGAGTTAAAAATATATGATTAATATTCTTAAACAACATTTTATTAGCTACAACAGGCTGAGAAGTTTTGGATTTTCATTTACAGCGTATTAGACATTTTTCATGGGCTTCGGGGTTTCCTGTGATTACTAAGAACTCAATTTTGACACTTACTCATGGCACAAAATGGTTACATTTTACTGTACACACGCCGAGTCCAAACCTTTAATAGACCTTTGTCGAAAAAAAGAATGTCTTTGTCAGTTACTTTTTAAAAAATCAAATATAATTCATGCCCCCAGGAACAACAGGCAAATATTTCTGGGTTCTTGAGTTATTAGCAACTTTCTTTTGTCACATTATTTTCCAGACACATTCAGGCATACCTCCTGGCATAAATCAGAATCTTCAGGAGACTAGAATTCATAAGTGGATCTGTCTGATTTAGCTACCTACTATCTGGATTGGTAAAATATGATTTTCAGTTACACAATTATATTTAATTTCAAGTTCCTTATCAAGGGGACATTCAATATTGCAGAGTACTTATTTTATTCCTTGGATAATACAGCAGTAGTGCCAAGTACAGTTTATGCAAAAGAAAAGAGAGGCAGATGACTTTTGATGGCTGTGCTACTTAAAAATATACAAATTTCCATTTTTAAAAATGGCTCACAACTTTTAATTGTGCAGGAAAATAGTTGAGGACTCACCTTTACAGACATATTTAATTATCAAAAATTTTCATAGTAAGTAAACGTAAAACTCTTTAGAGGTATAGGTTAAATATCTGATGTTATTTTCAATGTTTGGAACCCATTTCATTTAAAGTAAATACAGATTCATTGTTGTGAGTGGAAAAAAAATGTAATTATCAAAAATTCAGATGCAATGAACTGTTTACCACAGGATTATCTTCACTTTTCAGGACCTACATTGTGACATTACAATGTGCCCTGTGTAAAGCTCACAGAATTGGTGCCTTGCCTCTGGAGCAGTCCAGTCTTCATCCTGCTCTGAAAAGAGAGTAAACTGTGCTGGATGTAGAACTGGTGCAATGTGAGGTACACCTGCTACATTGGGGAACTACCTGCCCATTACATCCACCTTGAAATAGACATTATGTGGAGGCTCTTTTCTCTTCTGCACTGTTATCTGTGATAGGGGTAGCTGACGCAAGGGCATAAAGAGGTGCCTTGCACACCCTTATACCTCTGTGCTACCATCCTAGCTGGGCTATGATTTGCCACAAATAAAAAGGGTTATTGAAAGTGTTTCTACCCTTGAAATACATTTTTTTCAGTCCTAGAAACTGCCTTTTTACTGGCCATTATTATTAATGTCACTATGTACTCAAAATTCTAAATTTCATGATAGCCATGTTATCAGAACCTATCAGTGTTTATATTCATAGGCTTATAAATGGAGACATAATTACTGAACAAAAAAACCAGATGAAATGCTGGGTGGGACTTTATCACAAACTATTCACATGAAACCATTGTTTCTGAAGTGGTGCTCAATCTGATTTCCAGGCTCCAGATTATCAAACAGCTTTATATAGAACCATCTATAAATGAGCTTGGAAAGGGAATCACCACCCTAGCACCAGGAAAGGGCTACAGAAAAATATGAAATTTCAGCTGAAGTGCTCAAAGATGGGGAATAGGTTGTGCTTAAACATCTGCACAATGTCTGTCTTGCCTGCTGGAGGAAAGGAGATGGGCCACAAGCTGTGAAGGAGGCCAACATCATAGTGTTATGTAAAAACAAAGGAGATCTGAGTGATTGTAACAGCTACAGAGAAATTCAGTATCACTGGCAAGGTATTTGCACAGGTCATTTTCAAAAGACTGCAAGTTCTTGTTAACCATATATATCCAGAGACAGCACAGCTTTTATGCCAGTACAACAACTGTTGGCATGGCCTTTGCACTAGGCAAGAAGCTAAAGTATCAAGAAGAGTTCAATAACAAGGAAAATCTCTCCACAGGGCCTTCGTAGATTTTTACAAAGGCTTGTGACCTCATCAGCAGAAAAAGACTTTTCCGGTTGTTAGACAATTGTTGGTTGTCTTCCAACCATCCTCAGTTTGGTTTGATCCTTCCATAATGGCATAAAAGCTACAGTCCAGAGGACAGTGATCAAAGCTTTGGAATCCACATTGGCGTCAAACATCATGTGTTTTTGGCACTGACACTCTTGGTATATTCTTCTCTCTGCCGTTTCATCATGCTTTTTCTTCTAGCACTACGGGTGTACAGCTCCATACAAGGTCAGATCAAAAATTATTCATCACATGTTTACAAGTAAAATGCAAAGTTAAATACCTGCTGAAGCAGTTCCTTTTCACTGAGGATGTAATCCTCATTGCACCTAGTGAAGAGGACCTCCAGCGACTTTGCAGTAGCTTTGTGCTAGCTTGTGATGACTTTGAACTAACCATCAGCCTACAGACAACATTGATTATGGGGTGTTGACTACACCAGAAGTTTTAATAGCTAGCACTAGAAGCTGTGCACAAATTCTGCTAACTATGATCAATTGTACTGGGTAATCAAACTCTAGATGACAACCTTAGTTCTCCTACTGAAAAGGCAACCACAATGTTTGACCAGCTGACCAAGCAAGTGTGGGGTAACAGGAAACTGACATGGAATACCAAGGTATAGGTCTTCCCGGAGTGTGTTTTGAGCACACTGCTGTATTGTGGATAGACTTGGACCAACTACAATAGGCACTAGAAAAGCTAACACCTGCCATTACCACTGTCTTCACTGTATTGTAACTATCCAGTTGGAAACTAAAGTTCCTGACACTGAAGTAGTTGAGAAAGCAAAAGTACAAGTTTAGTCACTATTCTTAAACACAGACTTCTCTGTTGGCTTGGTCAACTTCACCAGGTAAACAATGGATGCATTCCAAAGGATTTCCTGCAAGAAGAACTTGTATTTACTCCAAGGCCACTAGGCCAACCAAGGCTCAGGTTGAAGAATGTTTGCAAGAGGAACTTAAACTTTCAACATCAATACAGCACCCTGGCAAGAAGCATCAAGTAACAAGCTATAAAGGAGGGCTGTGCTGCACCAGGAAGTCAAAGAGACTGGAAGAGGTGGTTGTGAGAAAGGAAAGTGAAGAGAGTAAAGAGGAAAGTGCCGCAGACCTCAAGCGTTAGCATGGTGCAAACTTCATCTGACCTGTGCTTTACACCTGTATTATCTATAGTACGTACTGTCACTTGAATTGGACTTTTTAGCTACTCATGATGCTGCAACATGACTGTAGTAACCAAGCTGCTTTGGCATTTACACCATTGTCTTTTTTTAAACGGACAGTTGTTATGATAGCAAGGGATTGGTGATTTAGTTCAGATAAAACTGGGTAACATTATTTTCATTTCCACACACTTCTAGTTCTGACATGCTGAAATAGAAGAAGAAGAAAAAAATTCTGAAGACCAAACAGGTTTGGTTAAGATACTCATCTCTCTTACACATGAGTGCCAACTGTTATAGCTGTGACTACAAAGCAAATTTCATTCTAACTGATTCTGATATCAGCTTATAATGGCAAATCAAGAGTAACTCCACTGAAGTCAGTGGAGTTACTTTGTGGTAAAACAACTGTGAATTGCTTAAAGACTTACATGTTTCCAAAACATTCTCTGATAGGTCTGAAAGTCTCCACAGTTGATCTCTGTTGATCAAAGCAACTTTATTGTTTTGATTTTTGTTTTGTGTCTTTGGCTATTTTGTTTGTTTTTTAAATATGAGCACAACCGTTTTAGCCATTTTTGAATGCAGAGAATCGGGGGGAGGGGGGGGAAGTATGAGGGTTGGGAAGGCAGAAACATTAAGCCAGGAAACAACTCTATAATTGTAAGACTTTGTGTTTAAAAGTTTGTATGTATATAGTCCACTACAATAGTATAATCTGGCAAATTATTTGATTGTTGAAACAAAATTTTAAAAAAATTATTGGACCCCAAAAATTGTTCTCTTGGGTATCCCTCCTGTAAAGATATACCACTTCTTCTCGCAATGGAAATTATGCATACTTTTTTCTAAAATGTTATATATCCTACAGCATTGGAAAGGTACTACTACAGAATTGGTTTATAGAGTGAGAAATAAGTATTTTTTTAAAATGGATTCAGGCTACAGATATATAAGTGCCAGGAATCTCCTGACTTTGCACAGCCTGTACAAGGGCCTACCTCAGTTAAAATCCTTAAACTTAAAAGTAAGAAAGAGGCTCAAAGCTACTTGTGAGGAGCAGAGCCAAGAAGCAGAAGGCCATCTACTTTGCAAGTTATTAGTTCATATAAATATATAATTAAAACAAGGCCTCTTTGGGGGAAAAAAAAGAATTACTATTTTAAAAAAGGAAGCAGTTATAAATGCTCATTCTACTGTTTCCTACACAACTGTGGACAAGCTACAGTATGGTAACTCTAAAAAGAAAAATGCAAAAGCTGCTTTAGTTGTCTCCAGAGTTTTATTTACTGTTCAGCAGCTTCAGTTTGAATGCAGGACAGCTTTTCTTTGTCACCAGCCGTTGAAAATCTCTCCTGCTCCCTAGGACCAGCCAACCCTTATATTTCTGTGCATTCGTTCTCCTGAAGTCACAGCTCTGCCACTAACAAACAGTTTGATCCAACAGAAAACAAATGGGTAATTTCCACAGAGCAATAATATTCCACTTGAAATTCTTTGAGCCTACAAGGAGTCATACAATAACATTAAGTCACAAAATCTTTAAGCCCTATAGAAGCAAGCATTTTCACTGAGGTTGACCTAGTGTTTCAAGGAGTTGCTCAGGATCTATTGAAGAGTTAGCTTGCTAAGGTGATCACATATTTAACATTTTTCAAACACACACAGAAAGAACTATCTGTCAGGGTCCAGCACTGGCTCAACAGCAAGATGACTTGTTCAGCAGATAGGTCAGCCTACAATGGAAATCTCAGACAGAAGGAAAAAACCTGCTCCACAGTGGAAAGATAACAAACTGCTTGCAGGAGATAGCTCATTTTATACAAATGATCTCCTCACCTCTTGTGTGCCACAGTTCCTGACTCTTGGATATAGCTCAACACACCTAGAGCCATGTAATCCAGGACAGCTACTATGGGGACATCTTAGACAGAGGAGCGGGTCCATGGATTTTGGTATAAATATGTTTTGATGATTTATTACTGTATAATTTATAAAGCATGTTAGTGTAGCAAGCCCATGTACCATAATTATCATTACTGTGCTGTTGTTACCAGACAGGGAGGATGATCCAGTAGTTAGGGGAAATAGCCTAGGAACTGGAAGAGTTGAGTTCAGTTCTTTGCTCTTCCACAAACTTATTGTGTGACCAAATCACTTAGTCTCCCTGGCCCACTGCTCAAAGTTACTTAGGTGCCTAACCTGCACTGAAATCAATGGGAGTTTGGTGCAACTTTTGATGATCTAGGCATTAGTTCCCTGTGTATAAACTGAGGATAATTAGCACACCTTACCTCAGAAATGTTGTAGGGATAAATATTTTAAAGACTGAGAGGCACTCAGATGCTATAGTAATGGGATTCATATACATCTTAGATATTATTTATTTAGTGCCAAAAGAGCCAGACAAGGGACTTACCCCAAAGAGATTAGAATCTGCTTTAAAAATATACTTGCAATTTTCTGATGGGAAACTTCTCACTGGAGTTATTTTTGGTTAGATGCTGTGTACACACAGAGGTTGGAAGGCATAATGGTTGTGGTCTTTTGCCAAATCAGGTTTGTTCTATGGCTTGCTTTCTCTCTCTGATCACTGTTTATTTTGGGAAAAGAATGAGTCTCTTGCCTGATGGGCCTGTTTCTTTCCCTCTCTAGCTAATCTCTAAACAAAGACACAGTCTCTTTAAAATTCTTCCTAGGCTGACTGATGTTCATTCATCAGGGAACAAAACCATCCCTATGTTGGGGTATTGCTAAGCAACTCAGGGAATTCTTCAGTGACGTTTCCAAGAGCTCAGTCATTTAGGGTGGCCATCTTTCAACTCCGCTCCAGCCGCTCTTATGAAAATACACTGCGTATATCAAAGTACAGCCCTTTCCTACTTGTGACCCATTAAAAAACTCTTTTCCTGGGAAGGAATGATCTCCCTTCTCTTCCCAACATCTTCCATTTCTGTAGCTGAGGATGAAGAGCTCCTGAGTTGGGCTTTCACTATGACCCCTGGGCTTAGGGATGTGAATGAGGTTTCCATGCTTGCCTCTACAGGAAGTTTTTAACTGAGAAGGTATTATTATCCCTACTTACAGTTTGGTAAGTAAGGCACAGAGGAAATTAAGTAATTCATTCAAAGTTACAGAAAAAAAGTCTGTGGCAGCACCAGAAATTGAACACTGATCTTCTGAGTCCCTGTTGAGTACCCTAACCGCAAGACAATCTGTCATGAATGAACAGCGTGTAGATCCCTCTTATGGACCCCCAGCGAATCAGTTAGCTACAAAGTCCCTCTTGGTGGCTGTTCTCTGCTTGCTTTACCTGAAAGGGGGGTTAAAAAAGTCCCCCAGGTAAAGGAAAGGGGTTGTTAAGGCACCTGACCAAAAGAGCCAATGGGAAGGCTAGAGCTTTTTAAAATGGGGATAAAACTTCCCTTTGTGTCTGTGGTTGTTCTCTGGGAATGAGGGGAACAGGGAGTAGTTATGCTGTGAGAAGCTGAAGACTAGATATGGAAATCATCAGATCATATCTATAACTACTTATTTAGTAACCCAGATATGAAAGTAAATCAGGAATGTTTGAAAGCTATAATTAGGTTCATTTGTTATTTCTTATTGGCTTGTAGACTCCTCTGTGCTAATCCCAGCTGCTTTTGTTTGCTTGTAACCTTTAAGCTGAACCCCCAAGAAAGCTAATTTGAGTGCTTAATTTTTGGAATAGTTCTTTTAAAATCTAGTAATAGCCTGAGTGTTCAGATGTATTTTCTTTCTTTTTTAATAAAATTTACCTTTTAAGAACAGGATTTGGATTTTTGTGCAGGTGTTTTTTTAGTTAGCTAGTGGTAACAGCTGACCTCCTTTGCTTTCCTTTCTCAGCCCTTCAGGGGAGCGAGAAGAGGGAGAGGAAGGGCTTGAGGGTACCCTACAGGAAGGAATTCCTAAATGTGCCTTTCTGTGTTTCAGGGGATTTTACATTTGGGTAGTGGCAGCATCTACCCACCCAAGGAAAGAAGTTGGGAGTTTAATACAAGCCTGAAGTGCCCAGTATTAACTTGTAGAATCCTTGCGGGCCCCCACCTTCTGCACTCCAAGTGCCAGAGTTGGGAATCAGCCTTGACATCCATCTCTCCTCCTCATTCACGCCAATTCTTTCTGACGGTCAAGTGCTGATTCAATATGTTTCCTGCAGCATAGCCAGAATTTAGGGGCAGTATAGGCAGTATCTGGTCACTAAAATATTGTGGAACAGATTTAATCCTGACATGAGTGGGAGAAACTGGGCTATGCCAAGACTAAGTTTGCCTCTGTATCCTTAGTGCTGTATTTTTATTTTGCTGCTCAGGATGAGAAGCTTTTTTTGGTAAACTGCACCCAGTGAACAGTAGCTTCTTCTATGCTGATTCTAAGACCTCTTGTATGACAATGAGTTGGGTAGAGTCTGGGTTAATCATATACAAGGACACAGATCCATCAGCCATTTCTCCCTGTAGAGAAGTGATGCAAAGGCCACAGACCCAGAATATTTTAATCTTGACCATGGAGTGACTCTGTTGCTACTTCACACCGCAATACCTACAACCTGCATGAAGAGGCCCCAATACCTAGCACTCAGAAGACAAATTAAGGCAACAATGTTGAATCATGCGTAGGGCTTTGTGCTCTGCCCTGCGGAGAATTTTCACTCATTACATTATTTAAAAGAGGGGAAAAAAATAACAATTTTGGCCTTAAAGTACTTGCAGATACCCTTTAAATGAGCTTGTCTTATTTCCCTGTTGCCTTATATTGTGTCTAAATTCAATTTTCTAATTCTCTGCCATGTTTTTGGGCATGCCAATCTCCAAAAAAAAAAAAAAGGGGGGAGGATTTCATGACTTTACATGCTTAGAAGTATTATCTCCTGAAAATCACTCCAGCTGGCATTAGTAAACATTTCAATGTCATTGCCAGAAGCACCACTTTCAGGAGTGAGTGATACTTCCATCCTCTTACAAAAATGGTAACAGACATCAGTTCACATGTATTCAAATCAGCTAAGATTTCTTGGGACCTCTAAAACTGTCATCTACTGTACCTCAGTGACCTTGTCTAGTTTCCTGTGTGTAAATGAAAAGACTAACTGTTGCATATTTATTAATAACTTTCCATCCTGTCGTAAAAGAGCCAAATCTACTTTCAAAAACTTTGCATAGCCCATTTACTACTTATATAAAATAAACCAATAGGCTACTAAAGGGGTGCATACAAAACTATCATCCAGAATTTAAACTCCAAAGACAAATGATGAAATCCTGCCTTTTATTGGTTGAAGTCCATGATGGAGAGAACAGTAGTGAGCCTTGTGTTGGTTACAAGAACTTCACAGCTGGCTCTGAGCAAGAAGCTCCCCCACTTTGTGAGGTGCTCATTGCTTCAGGTGCTGCAGATTGTCAGTGTGTATGTTGCCAGCTGAGGCCTGGCTATGCCTTCTAGCTAACAGACCACAACACTTTTGAGGTCATGGTTCTCTAGCCAGCGTATAATTATCAGAACCTGCTCTCAAGAATTCTCTTGGGGAATCTTGCACAGCTGCTGCATGGAGGAAGAGGCTTACTATGCCCTATTCTTCCTACTAGTGAACCTGAGAAAAACAAAATAGGATAAAGCCCACAGTTTTATGAACAAATTTCAGCAAACGCTTTCAAGAAATGGTCTAATCATGTTCGTTCCTTTGGTGCTTGCTGTAATAAGATTAATCATGATGCACTCAATCAGTGCTAATGTGGATGTTATGAGTATCCTTGTAGGACTGCCTCTGTAATTCAGCATTAATTAGCTGAATCATTATTTTGGAGTGTTACTGAATCATCTTACAATTACCACCTAACTTGGTGCTTGTAAATGAGACAACAGAAGGAAATTCTTTTAAAGGGTATAATAAACATACCATTCTGTCACCTTCTTTAGAAGGTTCTTCATTATAATGTTATGTGAGAGGTAAAGCTAGTGCCATTGCTTCCACCTACACCTTGTGGACTTATTATTGGATATTATTTAGGTGTATTACTCAGTAACTTATCTTCATGACCACAAAGGTAACCATCTTGCTTTTTCATCAACTTAACTCTAAGGACAAATAAAATTCCTCTGCCCAAAATTCCTCTGTGATAGATTATGGGAATTAGCAGATGATTCCTTCTATTTTGGTAGCAATCCATTTTCTCCAATTCCCATCACAATCAGACCTAGTCATTATACACTAAAAAGCCCCATTCCTGCTTAGATGAGGTACAGATTTGTAGAATTCCACATGCATTTTATTGTCACTGATCATGTTCCTTTATGCATGTATTTTGGGAGAAAATTAATCAAAGTATAGCATGTATTGCAAATGATAATGTACCATATGCTCCTGCCTTACATGTGCTGAAGTAATAGAAACCAAAAACTGTCAAAGCAAACAGAAAGTTTTAGAGCCTCTGCTTGGCACAACCCAATACTTAGCTGCAGCATACATTTAAAAACAGATTCTGATTAGAACTCTCCAAAAAAATTTGGAAGCATAGTTTTTTCACCAGAAAATGCACACTAATTCACCAAACAGTTTTGGCCCCCCCAAAAAAATTTCATTTCAGGATTTCAGCTCCATGCACAAAGTAGTGTGAGAAGGAGGAAGTAGTGATGATTCTGCTACTGCCTCCTTTACAAGTTTTAGCCCAGTGATTAGGGTGCTCATCTGGGATGTAAGCCCTGGGTTCAATCCTCCTGTCTGTGAAGGAAGGATCTGAACTTGGATCTCCATCTTTACAGGAGAGTGCTATGAGAGAAGTTTACCTCCAGAATATCTCTTCTGTTGAAACTGTTCCTCTATAAAGTACTTGACTAGTCACTGAGCCAGAAAAATTAGCATGAGAATGACCCTGTAACCAAGGGGTTAGGACACTTTTGGGGAAAATAGGACCCAAGTTTATATTCCTGCATCTTCCAGCTGTTTTGTGAATCTAGCTCTTCCTTTTCTTTTTAAAAGTGCCCAGAAATGTTCTGTTTGACCAAAATGAACTTTTTGCTGACTTTTTTTTATTTGCCAGAATCTTTTGGAATTTTCATGTTTGGTTCAAATCAATTTGTTTCAATTTTTCAGAACTTTCAATAAACCAAACAATCAGTTATTCACCCTACTCTAATTTGGACATTTGGCTCTGCCTGCATATGTACAAGAGAAATAATTGAGTGCACAGAAAAATAACATTTATTTAATCATCTGAGTGTGCATATATATATTTATAAAAGCACAAATACAAAGAGGCACTTAATAAATAAACCGTCTTTAATTCTTAGTTTCCACAGTTATTCTACTTAGGCAAAAGAGAATATCTAGAAGATCAAGTTGGGTTGCATTAGACCACTTGGAGAATGAATGTTGTGCAACAAGTTATACTAGGAAGCAGACATTTCTTTCGTGCTTTAGTTTTTCAGGGTATTTTCAGTGATTTGCAGCAGACATTTATAGTCTGAATACTCGGCTATCACATGCTTCTTACGTGGGAGTCAATGGCATATCTGAAGCCTCTCCCTTAATAGTGTTTTGCAATGAGGGCCGAGGGCATTAAAGTACTTAAGCAGAAAGTAATCCTAAAAATGAAACACAAATCAATATGAAAAATTAAGATACTTGAAAAATCTTTGTCAGAAACATATTTTTTGGCCTTCCTGTCTGATACTACATCCTGTGCAGTACTGAAATTGTTGATGATTGGGGATGTTGCTCATGCACCTGAAATATGAAATATTAAATCATACTTCCCTTAATATTTACAGAAGATGTGATTTTCATATCCTGTCATGGTTGTTATTTTGAGACTAAGTCAGTAATTTATTAGGGTTTACTCTGTAGTTCCTAGAGTAAGAGAATATTACTATTGTAATTGCTCTTCTCATTAGAATATGATGGCATTTACTCCTCATAGTATGTAGCTTAAATCATGAAGCAGAAAACACAGTACAGTCAAACAGTTTCATGGTAAACATAGCCTTCAAAAGATAAATGAGCTACACATTACCATGATTTCACAGGTGATAAACACAAGAAAAATCACCTATCAAGATGAGCCTTCCCATCTGTAAAGCCCACATGGGCAGATGGACTTAAATGGGGCCAAAAACCATTAGTGCCCCTGGTTGCACGGAGCAGAGGAGAATGGGGAGGGGCAATTTAGGATTAGGCCCAGCCGAGGGGAAGTTAGATATCTGAATTAAAGATGAGTACCAGTTGAGAAGAGCATTGGTGAAGAATTGCTTAAAGGAAGATCTTCCTGGTGGTAGAAAAACAGAAAGCTGTGGGTGATATAATAGAGGCTGGGATCAATTCCTGAGCAGGGAACTACCTAGTAAATAGCTAAGTGAGACTGTGGAAAGTTACAGGAGTAGAGTGAATGGCTGTGGTGAGTCTTGACAAAAGGATACGGTGTCAGGAGACAGACTAGGGGTTTGGTGTTTTTTTTTTGTTTGTTCGTTTTTTTCTTGGAGGAAATACAGCCTTGTGGGAGGAGGTAAACAATAGATGGTTTTTTAGTGTTAAAGCCCTGAGAGGTATTTTCTGCCCAAAAGAAGTCTGTAGAGCTGGGGAGGGGGTGAAGCATCTGTGGAGAAGAGAGCCCAGCAAGGGACTGAGGTAAAGGGCCTAAGGGCAGAGTGAGGTTGGTAGCACTCCTGTAAAGGATCTGAAGGAACAGAGCTTAGTTGCTTGCTACAGGGTCCCCGGATTGGGGCCCAGAGTTGAGGAATGGCTTGGTTTCACTTAATGGCTACTGAGAGGTGGTATGAGAGCCCTCTGGTGTGAAGACCTGGCATAAAGTCATTAGACTTCTGTTCTGTAGGGCTTTCTTTTAGCCCAGAAAGGTTGAGACTGAACGTGACCTGGCTGAAGAGCTGGAATGAGAAGAGGCAGACTTCTGGACAAGGGGGGCACTGGAGGTGAAGACTGTTGTGGTTTGCCCACCAATGAGGGAATAGGCTTGCTGGTGAGTCACACTTCTATGCTGTCTCTTTACTCAAATCTTTCCTTTTATGGGTTTCCCATGAGAAAAATCTAGTGCTGCTCATACGCTATACTCTGAGCAATCTCCCAACTGTTGAGAAGCAGTCTGTGTTTCCTCTTACATTCTAATTCTTCCCTGCTTCTCCCACTTGTGTAGGATTGATGGTGATGCCGTATGAAAATAGTGACGACTTGGCCCTCTAATAAAAAGTACACACCATCACTTATCCCTGCAATCAACTTTATATATATAAAAAAAAAAAAAAAAAAAAAAAAAAAGGCCCTGGACCATAATTGAAAAAAAAAACAATAAAAAAAAAAAAAAAAAAAAAAAAGCTGGCCCAGGTCCATTATTAGGAAACATGACCTTACTACAAAATATAATATGAAGCCTATAAAAGGCTATGCGAGGAGAACTTCTGCAAATATTCTGCAGGGTCAGGGATAGTACCCAGCTGCAGACTCAGACCTGAGTTCAAATTGTTTTCAAACTCTACCCACAACTTGAACTGTGTTCAGATTTCCAGTGTTGCAAATGATGATACACATATTAATCAGAACTTGGAGCTGAGGCTGGATTTTGAAAAATCACTGAAACTTGAGAGATTCTGATTTGGGCAGGCTTCATCATCCCATCTTTAACCAGAAATTCTGTATTAACACACACATACGGCTACCTATATTGACCTTGCTAGCATTGAAAAAAAGTCTGAGTATGTAACTTTATTTAGCACTAGATTTAATACTTTCCTAAAAGTAACACTGAAGTGAATCCATTAAAACAAATGGTTGTGCCTGGCCAGAAACCAATTATTATTTTTCATGAATAACTGCTCACCTGTCACTTGGAGCTGTAGCTTAAATGAAACCAGACTTGGAAATACCTCTAAAGGAAAGATGAGTTTCTAACTTAAAAAGTGATTCTTTCATCTGATCCAAAGAGTAAAGCTGGGTATGGACACATGACTTGCTTCAGTACCTGACTCACCAGTACAAAAATGCATCTGCAAAAGAAGATCTTGTGATCTCTCACTTGATTACAACTACCATATCTTTCATGGTTTTTTTTTTTTTTTTTTTTTTTAAGGAGCCCCCTTCAATCTCTTGATGGTGACAACAGTCAAGCTTGTATGAAATGCTATTGCAGAGTATATTGTCAGCTTTAGACTTTAGTCCCCCTGAAAAAAAGTTCATGCAAGTCTCTCCATAACTATGCAGCAATCTGTAAATCATGGTTGGTTGTTTTTTGTTTTGAAATCTAAATATTTCTGGTGGTGCTCAAACTAGTATACACCTTCTCTGTACCTTTGAACTGTCCTTGGCAGTTATCTAGATAAACTGTAACAGTTTAGTTGCAACAGTTTCTAGACTCAAGGCTGTCAATAGAAGATTCCCACAAAAATTCCCTGATCAATCCAGGAGAGAGTATAATTTTGAAACTTCAAAAGTCGTGGGGGGTTCAAAAAGAGAGAAACTTGGTAGTCCCAGTTCAACACTACTATTTTTCTCTTGACAGGTCCAGTTTATGATCTAACATAGCTAGTAGATCTAGTGGCAAATCTGGAAAATGCAGTTTCATTCACTTTAGCATCCCTTCCTTTTTTCCAGTTAAATCTTTTATTTTACATTCTGAGGATGCAGCAACTTCAGTCAAAGCATTTGCACAAAAATGAGTTTTCCCAAGTATCTACTGCACTATTTGTCTTAATTTGACAAGAATCAGAGAGGTAGCCGTGTTAGTCTGGATCTGCAGAAGCAACAGAGAGTCCTGTAGCACCTTAAAGTCTAAAAAAAGTATTGAAGCATGTCTTTAAGGTGCCACAGGGCTCTTAGTCACTTCTTAATTTGACACTTTCTTCCCAATGGGAAGAATTCAGTTCTATTGGGTACCATTTAGTGATTGTCCTGACTTTGGGGATGGGGGACATCTCCATCCCTAATACTGTACAGCCTGACTAATTTAATATTTAACAATATTTTAATCTTGTGTACTCCAAAGAAGCATAGTGTTATCTTTATTAGGGGGTCTCAACTGTCAAATCTCATTTTAATTTCCAATAACTATAATCCCTTATACCATTTGAGGCTCTCAGTGTCATGCTCATAGTCTGCTTTCCTGGGTTCACTGAAGCAATCTTTTCTGCTTCTTAATCTTTATTTAGGAGGATTCATGTTAGAAGTATCATCCGTATATTCCAAACAACTTCTACTTTCCTTTACTCACCTGAAACAGTCCCTTACTTGTTTTCTCCACAAGCTGCAGATGACTTCCAACTTTAAAAGAATGAGTCTTCAGTTTGCCTCTTGAAGATACTCAATCCTTTCCCTGTATCCATCACAGTGGCTGGTTAGCGCAAATGAATATCCAGAAAAACAAATACGTAGTGGCTTGGATTTTTAAGGTGACATGTCCATTGCTCAATGTTTATAAAATATTAACTATTATATTCTAGATCACCAAACACTGCATGATGTGCAACAGAACAAAACCAAACTCAGTAGAAACTATTATATTTTCCAGTTGAGTGACTGCAGCTGTAATTCATATTTCTTTAACACTAGTGAATTTTGAAACCCTTTCTCACAGGCTTGATTATTCAGACAGTATCATTAGGTCAAAAGTTTCAGCTTCATGATAGACAACTAAAAGGAGATCTGTGGAGCTGTACTCTCCTTTCATTTGAGAACACTAAACACCTAGAAATTGGGTGAGGAACCATTTTAAATTATGGGCTAGCCCTATCCACTTCAATAGTTGCCTTAAATAAAATGCCCTCAATTTAAATGAAGTCTGTCCAATTTGCCTGCTTGCTTATGAAATGATAAATTAAAATGCAATAATCATCAGAAAGGGGCAACACAGTTTACTATGTTTTATGCATACTATATATGGAATGACTTCTAAGGACAGTTACACATAGCTTTAACTACACAGTACTAAAATGCACTAAACTACAGGACCTTGGAACAGACTAAGCTGTGCTCTTCTCCCCCTTGCTTGATCCTCCTCCATAAATGGATATCCTCAAAGAAGCCACCAGTTCCCTGCCCTAATGGGGGCTATTTTACCTACAAACAAGATGGCAAGAGTTAGCACAGAATGTCTGTGAGGCTGATTCTTGCCTATTGCAATTGCACCAGGATCAACAGCATTTCAGGGCAGAACTGCTGTTCCTTCTGGGAGGGGCTGGGTGTGGTGGGAGAGGAGAAAGTCATAAACACCTTTTATTGTAGCTGTCTTACAAGGGTTTTATATCCTAATTCTCCCAACTTCTCCACTTCCCTTTTTCTTGCCAAAGACAGACTTTTTAAAAAGGCATTTAGTCTCTTATAAAGGTTGGCATCATTAACTTCAAACTCTCCCTCACTACTTATGACCTTATTATCTACTACTTTTTCCTACAATCTCTTTTGTAAAAGTACCTTTTTATCTTACTGGGTTAGCCCAACACATTGAGTTCTTGTGATGCCAGGGATCTGTTTCCTGCCAACTGTGATAGACTCTCCATATTGTTTGTTTGCCACTATGGCCTTCCATTTTCAGTAGAGGGTCCAGTCCAGCTCACCTCAATCTGAGTTGTCCCTTATGAAGTCACATTCTTTTTGTTCCCTGATATTCTTTTATTCAGGAAGTGCTATGTGCTCTAATTATAGTAGCTTTTAGAATCTACCAGTATGACAGAATGCTTGAGGATTCTAATCATTCCTCCTATTGCACCTTGTTAGAATTATTAATTTTCCAAAATCAGCTTTCTTGTTTTTTATTCTGAACCTATTCCTTACAATGTTAAAGTACTTTTGTGGTCATGATACTGTAGCCTGCTTCTCTAGTATTCTCATCTTTATCAGTAAGATGTAAATGAAGAATAACTTCTCTGCTTTTGGGTCATACTTTTGTCTCTGTATAAAACAAAGTCTAGTGATTCCTTATACTACCAATCTTGACTCTAATAATCTGCCACAAACATGATATCTTGAGGCTTCAAGTATGTGGAAAACTGGTCTAAGAATCTTTCTCTCCATGTTCTAATAGTATATAACAGATGCTCACTACAACTTACTTTTTTGGCTTCTATTCTTGTATTCTTACCCTAAGAAATTAACCACTATCTTCTTCATTGTCAAACTTTCATTGGCAGTATGCAGGAGAATTTTTTTAACAAGTAATCACCACTTTCTGTATCTCAGCGTAGACTGGCCTCCTCTCTATTGACTTCCATCTAAGAAATCATTCTACCAGGTTTCACTATGCCTCTTAAATCCTAACCTTTCATTTTCTATCACTTCTAGTTCACTTTATTTTCCATATTCCTCCTTTCTTATATACACTCTTCTTGGTGTACAGTTCTTATCGTTTTGTTGAAGTAAAACTCCTTCAGACATTTTTTGCATATTGGAAGTATCAGTTTGAAGTTTCCTCTTCCTCACTTCAGATCTGGTTTAAAACCTGCCTAACAAGCCCTGCCAGTTCTGAACTCAAATCCATACTGTGTGCTTATATGGAGATCATGTTGATTAGACTTTAGACAGCATTCCACTGATCCATGAATTCAAAACTCTTCTATCAACATTTTGTCTCCAGTATGTCATCTTTCACTTGGCATCAGAAAAGACCTCAGAGATCAACCCTTTAGTCCTAGATGAGACTTGTTGTTGTTGTCAGATCATTTATCTCCAACTAGATTAGATGGGGGAAAAAAGCAAGGCAATTACCCTGAATTCACCCTATTTCCTATCCTGGTTTTCAGGAGAAAGTATACCATACAGTATCAGAAGCTTCTTCTGTAGCTGCATCATTAGACAATGAATTACTATCTTTTGTCTTCATGGTTGCAATTTATCAAGCATAGTAAGTCACAGGTGTCTACCTGATTTAGACTCTGGGCAAATTATTTAGGTGTTAGACTCAGCATGGTCCTATTCCATTGCCTTCCTAAGATTCCGCTTCAACAACAGCTTTAGTATATGGGTCCGATCCAATGGTATGTCACAGGGAGAGACTACTTACCTGCTTCTCACTGAAGAGGCCTTGTATGAGCACAAGGGCCGTAGTGGAGTTAGGCACCAAATGCTTTGAGGCTCTGGGCTACTGTGACTTATCTGACTGGGCACAGCTATGTAATGCAGCTTGATCCTGGAATAGCTGCAACTAGTCTATAAAGGTAAGAAAATGAAATATACTTGAGTAACTGAGGGAAGCATGAGCTGCTTGCTTTCCCTGTATAACAATCAAATGCACTTAATCATGCTCATGTCAAATTGTCTGGAGTATCCTGTTTACTGTAGGCAAGTGGGCATATCTGTATACACCTTGAGCCAGTAAAAGAATAGTTATTTGTAGGGATTATGGTCACCATAATCCCCTCTCCCATCATGCTCACTTTTGTTAATACATGTGAGCAGACATGGGCATAAGGGTGAGTAGCTGGCAAAAACTGGTATGGGTGATCAGTGTATGGGTTGCATGTTGTGTATATCTGAGGTCTTCAGGGTGTTCTCTAACAAGGTAGCTCATCTTAATGGGGAGTGATGGGAATGACACCATAGTTTAGGAGGCAGAATCCATTCTAGTCTGTTCAAACTGTGGGTGGTGGGGTGGTGTTTGGTTTGTGTGTGTGTGTGTTTTTAACCACCTTAACATTCATGATGAAACCAGCTATGTACTTCTCACTGTGCATAAGGAATTAATAATCATACTAGCATGGTCATGCGGTAATGTGATTCTTAAAATGCCAATGCATGTATTAATCCTGATACTAGTGACAAGACTTCAACTTTCCTGCTTCAGACAATCTTTCTCTTTCCTGGCATGTCCCTCATTTCCTCCCTTCTAGCCACATACAAATCTGACTACTCCTCTATCGCTTACCACACCATCCTAGATTTCCTTCAAGGCAGATGCTACCTGCTCCTGAGGAGGATGCATTCCTTGTGGGTTCACAACAGAACTTAGAAGTGACTTCATTCATGTCCCTGCATGGACTCCAGTCTGTTGTGATTATATCCAGTTGCTTCATTATCCCAAGGGAGGGGAGGGTTGATTTTTAATGTCTGGATTACAGAAACCGTGGCTTTGGGAAATTACTGGTCGTAGTTCTTAGTTAGGGGGGTCTCAGGCATGCTCTCAGGTACAGACCCCATCTTTCTCATTACTTTGGCAGTGGGATCCGCACAGTTTTGGTGCCTAGACCCTGATCTCTGCTCTCCTAACCCCCCCCCCCCCGCCACACACACACACCCTACACACACTTATTTAGACATGTTCTTTCCCCAAGAGTCTATGGGAGCACTAGCTTTTTAGTTTCCCACCATTTGGGGACAATGTAGAAGTAAAGCAAGGAAAAATCAACCTAACAAGTTCTTACTCTAACTTTTTTTTTTTCTCCGTGCTCTTGAAAGTGCCAGCTCCTGAATGTGATCCCTTTAGTTCAATATCACATCCTTGGGTTTGGTCACATCCTCGCAGGATGCACTCTCTCCATTCTCTACGGAATGGTCTTCTATTTCTGACAATGAAATATATCCCTTATCTTAGCATATTTCTAACAAGTTTCCTCTCTATGCTTCCACTGGGCATTTCCCCCCATGCTACCTATAGCCTTTTAGACAGAGACATTCAAATTCAATAACTACTAGCAGCAAACCCATTTTTGCTGGTGTAGAATCGTGGTGGTGGTCCTTGATTACTCTGTCACAGCTTCTTAGACAGTTTTTCTAGTAGTTGTCTAAGTTCCTAACACAGAGTAAATGCTCAAAGTCCCACACAAGGTAATATTTCAACCTGAGGATTCACAGAGCCAAAAATTTTCTGTGAATTCCCCAGGTTCATAAATTGGCATATCCGCCCCCACCAAATCTGTTAGTTTCTATCTTGTAACAAAACACTCACCTTGTTTGGTGTGGGGAAGGGCAGAATAGAGAAAGCACTGGAACATTTTACCTGTGTCCATATTCAACATAATGTTCTAGATTGGTGATGTTGGCGTGGACCCTTACGCTGGTTTATGTGTCCCAAGAGTACAGGTATAGCCAATTGTCTTCATAGTGGCTTCATATCTGATATAGACTGAATAACTAATGAACAGCTGCTAAGTATATCATTAGGACTTGATACAATCTTCATTTCAGCCAGGGTTGCGATGGTAGGATGCAGAATAGGGTTACAGTGAGACACAAATGCTGCTTTTCTTTCATCAAACTGGTGTGAAGTACCCATCCTTTCATAATCCCTCAGTTAGGGAAGAGAGAATTAAATGACCTGACCTTCTAATCTATACAGGATGAATTTAAAGGTAGAATCATGTGGCCCAGCCCTCCCTCCCCCAGATTATTTTGTGGAAGTTGGCATGCTGCATGAGGTACTTCTGCTAAGGCACAACCTACACAGGAATTGCGTATTTAAAACTAAAACCAATCCAAAATCCCTTGAAGTCAATAGGACTCTCATTTAACATAGGGCACACTTCACCTCCCATTAAAGTTATCACTTTTCCTTAACTATAAAGTGTTCATTTCATCAAGTATCTCTGTAGGACCTGACTGAAGTGTAGTGTTCTATCTTAACTTTCTGTCTTCCAAAACCTAAAATCTTAACTCCTGAAAAAGATCTTCAAGCTTCAATATTACTGTGATACAGTTCCTTACTTTGCTATTTATATAATATTTTGGAATTCTAAATGATAAATGGATATGAATTCCTCATACAATAAGGAATATAAGATTGTACATATAATATGCCACTGTAAACAGAACTTTTCCTTGGATTTCAAGTCTTGAATTAGACTTGACCTTGTTATCCAAATTATGACATTTCTGTTCCTCAAATGAGTGCTTCCTCTAGAGTTGTGAACAGCAAGTACATTTACTAGCCTATAAAGTGATCAAAGTGCCTGTAACTTGCATTTGATATATTATGTGGTAGAAGATGATTTTTGTGTTTTTGGTTTTTTACTGTTACACCACAAACTCAGGCAAAGTGTTTAAGTGCAGTATTATTGTAGTTACTAAAAAACTTTAATCAGATTACTGTTATATTTGATACTATAAAAATGTCAAATATAAAGATTCAATTAGCTGTGCAACAATCTTTTTGGAAACTAATACTGAACTAAGTCAGTGTTCTACTAATTTTTTTAAGTTCCTGTATTTATAATTTACACTTTCATGCAAATATTAGTGAAGGTGGTATAAAAACTGGAGGTTGAAAATGGGGTTCATAAGTTGATATGGCAATATTAAAGCTTCAAGAAATACAAAGTTCTGCATGTGTTGTTACTTCTGCTACATGTACCATACCATTGCCAACAAGACCTAATATTTTAAATATATAGCTCCTTGCATTTGGAACTAAACTATCAGTAAAAATCATGACTTGAATCATGTATTTTCAAATGCATGTCCTGGCCCTCCATATAAGCATGTGGTTGCTAATGTCAACATGCATTAGCAATGGAATTGTACTATACTTAGATGTGGTTGAACCACATCTATGGGCTGAGCCGTGAAAGAGCATTTTTAAAAAAAGAAAAAACAACTAGGTAAAAGGGAATATGTCCTGTATGGCTAAAACATTTAAGTATATCTATAATTAGTATAAAATTTGTCAAAATAGACTGCAGATTAATTATTAATATCTAGTAGAAAATAACCATACCATACAGAAAGTGTTATGTTTTTATTGCTTATAAAGACTTTAAAGCATTTTGATCACGTATCAAGAACTTGAATTTTCTTAATTAATCAGTGGGTTAGAGAAGATTTGTATTTCCCTCTCCCTAAAGGATTGCACCTGTTTGACAGGGGAAAGTAAACTCTAATCTACCAAGCCAAACTTCTTTTTTTAATTTAGTAATACTTTCCTAAAAGGTAACTACTAAGCCATTAGAAACCTCAAACTTATGAGCCTTGTGCCAATAGAAATTGGATCTATCATGAAAATAAGTACAGTTAAAGGAATAATATTTTTGAGACGTGAGTTTCTGGTGTTTCAGCAAGACAGTGAAATGAGAAATGCTCAGCTGGAACCAACACAAAACTTCATTTGCTTTGATTCAGCTCTCAAAAGAGGGCACAGGTCCTCTTTTTTTTTTTTTTCTTTAGTACAGGAGGCTGAATTTAGACTGCACCATTACTCCTGAAGGTCCCAAAACACACTCTCAATTTAGAGACCATTGGTGGATGAGAAATGTGACACTTGCAGAGCTTTGGTGATGTTTTGTTTGGCAATACATTAGCCATAGCAAGTTTATCCCATCTTTAGGAATAAAATGACGACTGCTATAGAGTGACTTACTCTTGGCGGTCTGCTGTTTCAATCTCGTTTGTCAGACATAAGTGAACCTCTTCTTTAATGCAAGGGAAGAGAATTTCTCATCTAAGGTGTCCACATTGCTGCTCTTGACCTCCTTGGAAAACTATGACTATGTTCTGTGTTTGCTTATTGTTACATTATTGTGGGAGCCCATCACAGAATTTTGAATGTCAGTTACATATTTATCAGCACACTTTTAAAATTTTAACTCCATATTTATCATTTCACCATAGTACTTACAGAATTCTGGTTTTTTTAGTGTACATAGTCACAAGTATTTCTCTTCTGTGGATAAAAATTCCAAATTGCATTTTATTTCTTGATCTAGTTTGACTCTTTAAATTAAAAAATAGGATTATATTTTCACATTCAATATGTTATCTTTGCTCGTGAGAACTGTTAAAGTGCTTCTGAAATACATATAGTGCCAATGACTGACAAGTGATGTGCTTCTTCTATGAGCCATAAGCAGAAAACATGAGGGGTTTCCCTTGAATTTGTGGAAAACTTATAAGCATCCTGTACCTCCTCCGCCCACGTCCAGGAGTGTTTTATTCTTCCTATAGCTATTGGTACAGATGGTATGATGGAAAACAGACTCACAATTAATACACACTATAAATACCCTAATATGAAACAATACCTCATGTAAAAAAAAAAATACAAGTGCAATCATGCTGTCAACACCCCCTCCCCACCTCCATAACTTCAGAGGCTTTCTACAAGCTGATAATATCAATTGTCTGGTATACAATCACATAATTGTGATTTGCAGGATTACTTAAGTGATTAAATAGAAGTTTTTAGCTGCCTATGAACTGCAAATTGTAGCTCATACTTTGTACTTTTGTTTAAACAAATTGTCTGTATTCCAAGCCAGACTTGACACACAAGGAGAGAGAATAGAAGGTTCCTGATTTTTGTTAAAATACTTATAGCTGAAAAAAAAGTAGAAATGTACTGATATTAGTGGTGAATATAGACTGCTAGTGTATACATAGTGAAATATTGGGTTTCAATTAAAAAGACACTAAGTGTGCTACTGAATTTGGTTATCCTAACATCTGGTCTTAACTGTTTTATGTTCCTCTAGTTAACATTTATCAAGCGCATCATAATATTTAGGTGGACACTTGGACAGACTAGACAGTGACTGAATTAAAAAGTGAGGCCTAAAACCTACCTAGGCTTATGCATTTGCTTAACTTTACTTTTTATGAGTAGTGGGGGGGGGGGGGGGGAATCAACAGCCATCTGGAAAACTACTCCTGCATGTCTTTGTAGAATCATGATCCCAACCCTGAATTCCAAAACAGCTGTGCATAAAGTTGGTCATGTTCTTAAGTACCTTAACTGAGTCAGGGCCTTAAGGAACAGCAACCTCTTTATTTTGCATTGAAAAAAATAAAATTAGAATATATTTAACATCTTAAAACAAACAAACTTCTAAAATTCCAGCTATAAGTGAAATATTAATGTCACTTATTAGCTTTAGTGTTCACTTTTAAGTACATGAAAGTTTTTGTGTGTGTGAAAGGTGTGATGAGTCATGAAGGCAAAGGGTAACACTTTATCCCTATTAACTGCTTGTCACCCTTGCATGCTGTATATGGGGTCTTAGTATCCTTATTTCACAGATGTGAAAAATGTGGCACAAGTTAAAGCAAAAATTTTCAGATGTGTGTATAAAGTTAAGCAACCAAACTTAGGTACCTACATAAATGGCCTGATTGTGCAAGTAGGGCCCTTCTAAAGTTCCTACTGAATTTCGTTGTAGTTATACCTCAGGATTTAGGGAGCCAAATTTTGATCCTTGTGACTTAGCAGAGGCTAACATCTATCTTAACTAGCCAAAGCCCAAATGTGGAATGCAGGAAACTTAAGCTATGAAATTCTTTTGTTTGGTGTAAATAACTCTGTACCTTCAGTTATATAATTCTTTAATGCTCATGTGAATAACTTTCAAGCCCCAGTTTGCAACCCTCACTTTTGCATATCTCAGTGGTAACTCTGGGTCTAAAATGAGTGACTGCCATCATGACAGGGGACATCTTAGCACTGTAGATGTCCGAGTCTCTGAGCTGGGTTTAGTCCTTTGTGCAAGCACCCTTGCTTCGACTATGCCGGTTCTCACACACTTAAACTTCCTCTTGCAGCTCAGCTGTAGGCAATTCGTGCTGGTCTTAGCACCACCCCTGTGTTTTGTAGAGCTGCCCTCTACAACTGTGAAATGATGCTGGGGGTCTCCCCTCCCGAAGAAAAATCAAGCAACTCCCACTAAGGGGTTTTCAGGACCCCAGACTCCAACTCTAGGATGTAAGTATGAAGGAGGGAACCATCGGGGGAAAAAAAAACCCGTAACAGGCTTTCACCCCAATGACTGGTTTGAGCCCAGGGGTGCTGAAACAATTTGCACAATGGGGGTGCTGAGAGCCTTGAACACATTCGCCCTGTATAGGATGGAAACCAGCTCAAGCGTGGGGCTGTCAGCACCCCTAGTTCCGCACGCTCTGGGTGAGCGGTTTCTAGGCTCTGCGGGCACAAGGCGGAAGGTGGAAAGAGAGGGCGGGGGGCGGCCATTTCCCCTAGGGAGGGCGAAGGCCGCTGCCGCACCTGAGCCTAATCAGCGCACACCTGCGGGGATCAAGCCAGCCGGGGGGGGAGGGGGCAGGAGCCCCGCCCGAACTTTCATCACTTCAGCGCCCTTGAAACGGAGCCGGATTTCACTCCCTCCCTGGAGCCGCGGAGGTGTCGCCTTTAACCAGGGCAAGGCTGGTCGCGTGGGCGGTACGGGGCAGCCCCAGCCCGGGCCAACATGAACCCGTCACAGCCCTTCTAGCCAGGGCAGAAGGTGGCTCCCGCCGTGCGTCACCGCACGGAGCCTCGGCAGTGGGAGCAGCCGCCCCTGCCCGGGCGGCAGCAGCAGCAGCAGCAAGCGCTTCTCTCCGCCTGACGGCTGCGGCGTGCCCCTGCCCGCTGGCCGGGCCTGCTCCGCTCGCCTCCCCCCGCGCGGCGCGGCCAGGGCAGAGCGACTCCGAGTCCTTGCGGCGCTCGCTCCTCCTGCCGCCGCCGCGGGGAGGGCGGGGGTGGGCTCCAGCGCTTCAGACCGCTGCTGTTAGAGCCGAGAGACACGCTCCGCCTGGGGAGAAGGGAGGGAGGGAGCGACACTCCTCCCCCTACCGCCACCCTGGCCTCCCTCTCCCCTCCTCCAGCAGCTCCACAAACCAGGAACCAGCGCCAGCTGCAGCCTCCTGTGCGTGAGAAAAACACGGGGAAGCCAAGCGGGGAGCGCGGCGCCGCGCCAGGCGGGGAAGGAAGGTGAAGGAGGACGGACGCAGGAGAGGAAGCGCGGAGGGCTCGTCAACATAAAAGGGAGGAAAAAGTTTACCCCGGTGTCACTTTCGCCTCCCTCTTCCTGGGTGGCGCCGCTGGGAGTTTTACCTGGAATGGCAAGTTTTTTTCGGGGTGGCTCTTTCTCTTTCCATGCTGCTGGAGGCGACTGCCCCCTCCAGCAGCGGCTGAGGGTGTGACACGAGGGGGAACCCGCCCCCCCACCTATGGTGGGAGCTGTCACCGAGAGCAGAGAGGAGCTGATGCGAGTGGACTTCAGTTTCCAGCTCCCCTGTCACCGTGCTGCAGCCCCCCGTGGGGCTGGAGTCAGAGAGGAACTGCTGCCGGAGGTGTGGGGGGGGGGGTGCGTGCGAGAGTGTTACAGCCCCCTTCTTCCAGGATCTAACTCAAACCACCTCGAGCGTTTTCAGTCGCATCTTCATCATCGTTTTCTCCTAAGTCCTGTGATTATGGCTTGTTGGCAGTGCCCGGGGGTCTTGCCTCCTCCAGCCGCCCCCACCATGTCCTAGAAAAGGTGAGTGCAGTCAGATCACTTTGCACAGCGTCCTAGGGGAACGGGCGGGTGCAGAGCGTTTCTTTAGGGGGAAAGATATAGAGCGAAAATGCAAGGTCCAAATATGTTAGTTTGGAGGGCAGTGTGTTGAAAGGGGAGAACTAACAACACTGTCTCCAGAGACTTGCAACAAAAAGATTGTGTCCAGGTCAAGATCGATCCTATTCAAATCAGTTAAAACTAAGGTTAAAAAAAAAACCATGTCCATTGCTTAAATAACAACTCGTTAGGAGCCGTGTCTCTGGGTAGCTCTGCTGGGTCTGGGAGCCTGGCTCATTCCTCGGCCCATGTCTACTGCTGGCTGTGGAAGTGGAGATCAATTTTTGGCAGAATATTAAAACAGAGAAGGCACGTGACTTTAAAAAATAATCCTAAAGGTAAATATCTTACTGCGCCCGCCTGATTAAAAAATGTAATCCTCATCTTTTTCAAATATAAATTCTATACAATATTTAAATATATTTGTCTGCTCTTAAACCGCTTCTATTGCACGATTCTTCTGCAGGTTCACCCCTTTTTTCCCCCAGGGTACTCTAATTTTATGGGATTTGCTCGGGGCGTGAGGGAGTTTATTCTTGTCTGGGAATTAAATGGAGAGAAATGGGATCAAGAAGGGGGGGAGTGTCTGTGTTAGGTTTGAGCAGGCGAGAAAGAGAGGCTCTCTACACCATTGCTGCTGGTGTCAAAATCTAGAGAAGGGGAAACATACATTTTTCATTGATATTTAGGAGTGCCCGTCATTATTGCTGATATGAAGCCCAGGGTTAAAGGATTTTGGGTATAGAATTACTGAGGAGAGTATCATTTTAAAGTTTACATAGTGTATTCTTTTCTTTAAAAAAATATTTATAAACTTTCGAAACAAGCAAACAAGGAGGCTGAAATTAAATAAATGCTTCAGGCTCCAGACAGTGTCTCGAGTTTTGAAACAGTTTTATTGCCCCCATTTATCATTTACCCTCACTTGAAAAGGAGGAAAGACAGAGAATCTGTGCGTAGCATTTACAAAGACTACACCAGGCTCAATAAAATGAAACCCAGAGGCAAGCAAAGGACAAGTCCTTGAACCTTAGTGAGTTTCTCTGTTTAAAATCATTACCGCATCGATAACATGCATATTCATACATTGTTTAAACACGGAAATTGAAATGAAACGTGACAGTCTTGCTGCACGGGTAAGAGGCGATGGTTGTAAGCACAGAAGGGAAAAGGCTGCGTCCTTCCAAATTTGCTCCCTGGCCAGCGAAGCTGCTCACCTTGGCGCAGGTGGAGTTAACTTTGTCTCTAGGAGACTGCGGTGGGCGGGGACAAAGGCTCCCTTTTTATAGACCCTTGTTTCTGTTCCCACCTGGGGAGAGGAACTACCTCCACGCTTCAGCCTGCCTTCAGTCAAGGGGGCGGGGGTGAAATGGACAGACACCATAGCGGGGAGGGCACGCTCTCCATCACACCCCTGCCAAAGCCCCCTTTGGAGGGGGCTTCCCTCCCTCCTGGATTCATTTAAAGGCACTTTTAAAAAGTATTTCCCTCGTTAGTTCATAATGAGGTGTGTTTAACTCCTCCAGTCGCTTACAGCTGGCCGCTGTCCTGTCTCCACTCCGGCCGGGGACCTGGACGAGGGGGATGTTTGAAGGGCGGCACTGGCAGAGGTAGCTCTGTCCCAGGCTCTGCGCTCTCTTAACCAGCTTCTGTGGCTTTAAGGAGAGATACATTTTCCAGCCTGTGTCGCAGCAACTTTGTATCAGTCATGTCGCCCACTCGCTGAGTGAAAGCGCTTTCGACCAATGAGAAACCCGCCTGAGCCCAATAGCGCGTCTCTTCTCTTTCCCTCTGCCAGTGGAGGTAACCGAAGGGAGGGATATTAACTTGAACTTTATCTAAGCATGTGACATGTTTTTAAAAGGACTTGGCATCTTTTCCCCCTTTCCTCTGCCCTGCTCAGTGTCATTGGGCGACGTAGCGAACTTCAGGTTAAGGGGGAAGCCCGCGGATTTACCTGCTGGCGGGTAATTTTCTTGTTCGGATGTGAAACCATGAGCATTTTCTGGCCTGGATGTTGGATTTAGGTGGGTTACACGTTAATGGAAATGCGGACTGTAGCAACAGGTACAGACAGACAGCGCAGGTGACCGGGGGAAGCACTGGCAGTTCTTGTCCTCTTATGGTTGTGTCGTTGTATCCACTTTGCAAAGGAGGTAGGGCTTTGTGCGTTGTTTTGTTTTTGCAAGGGGAGGTGGATCTTCAGATTGTCCCCTTTTAGAGCAGGAGATACTGCATGTTTTTATTATTTTAGGTTAGGCTCTTTGTGTTTGGAATGCAGATGTACATTTACAACTGTCTTGTACCCAAGCTTTCCCACACCCAGAGATTTCCCGCCCCCCCCCGCCTATAAAAGTTTTGTTTTATTGTATTTGAATAAGCAAAGCCACAGATCAGATTTGTAATAGTTTGTTAGGAAAAAGTCAGCAAGTTTCAACAACTTCCAATATAAAATCCGCTGTCTTAAATCTAGGTGGAAGTCAAACTGAGTAAATGCAGTGATCTGTTTAATGTTCATCAGTCTGTAATAAGGGGTTTTATATATGATATATAAATTATCAATTTGTTAGCTACATTTCATGGTTATTTGGTTTCTATGACAAACATCCTCAATGTTTTCTTGATTTCTCTGGCATCGTTTTGTTTTGTAAGGTTAGTCAAGAAGACTTTTCCTTATGTTCCATTCTTGGCCTTTTATTCAGCTGTACAGTACAAATCCATTTGTGGTATTTAATTTTCATATTCTAAATTCTCTCAAACTTAGCTAATTGTGTCTATAATCCAGTACAAAATATCTAATTTTCCCATGGGAAAAAAAAAGCTAGACTGTTAGGGGGGAAGGGTAAGGAGGGGAGCATGATATGAGAAAAACATTAAAACGTAAAGACACTTAACTTTACATACTCTGTAATACTCTGTTTACTATTTTGGTAATTATTCATATTTGTGTAATAGCTTTCTCTATCTGTGTGATTCTAATTCTGAAGGCTGAGTTGCCATCACAGAATGTTGTCTTGAAAATAATTAAGAAATCATAAAGTAAGCATCCTATCACTGTAGGATAAGTCAAAGGAGGTGATGTGTATTAAGGGAGAAAATTCTAAATTAAGCAAAGATCTCCTTGATAATTAACACACATGGCAAGGCAAATAAGTAGATGAAAGACAAATGGCTATCTGTTTCTTTTTTTTTCAGAGCAAAAGTTCATTTTTAATCCTGAATGCAAATAGATAAATAAAATATTTTGAAAACATGTGTTGAATTTATTTCTATAAGTTAATTTTTTTCTTTAAGATTAAGATTAAAGTAGAGATTTTAAAACAATTCAGCAGCCAGGAATATGCCACACTCCCATCTGGGTGACCAGACAGCAAATGTGAAAAAATCAGGAGAGTGGGTAGGCGGTAAGAGGAGCCTACATAAGAAAAAGACCCCAAAAGCGGGACTGTCCCTATAAAATCAAGACATCTGTTCACCCTACTCCCACCCCGCATGCATGCGTGCACGCACACACACAATCCCATGTAATGCTCCATGTTTTAGGACAAATAGTGTCTTATCTTCCCTCCTGTCCCCCGCCCCGTGAAGAGGCATTATACTACCCTTGTTTTGCATGTGGAACACCCTTTACTATTAATGGGAATTCTGCAAAAGAAAGAGAGTGAGCCATTTTTCTGTTGTTACCCTGTGCAATGCTGCTGAAGTAACTGTGATTGTCTGGGAGTAACTGATAAAGAATACTGTCCAAGATCTTTAAATTTGCATTTAAGATTTGCAGCGGTCTGAGGAGGACTGGACTAACCAATCTCTTTTAATCTGTAAATGGTACTTCACTGACTTGGGAAAGTCAGGTCCGAGGATAAAACTTGGATCTCCTGAGTAGTATTACATCTAGGTCATCAAAGTGGCACTCAAATCAATGATGTTGTTCGAGTTTTCTTTAAATATTTCCAAGTTAGTCGCAGATTTAGATATTTAGAATTAAAAAAACTGGATTTGGTTCTGATTTTCTTATATCTAGATGACCTTCCCAGTACAGGGATTCCAAGTACAATATAATTTTATTTTTATTTGACCATTGCTGAGAAACCAGTTTTATGTCTGATTGGCTGGAGACTTGGACTGCGAAGACTACATTTGTTGACCTGTTGGGTGGTGAAACACTTAACGTCACAAATGTTAATGCTCAAGTACATTGAGGTTTGGGGAACAAGTTTCTTCATAATATTAATATTTATAAAATGGCAAATGCATATTTATAATTTCCAACATAAATACAGTGCCTCCCTCCATTGTCAGCAGTTGTGAATTAGACTCCAGGCTAAAATTTCTTAGAAATTTGTAAAAATAAATATCTGTACAGAACATGAGGTATAAATACAATGTACTTTCACAAAAATCATATTTGCTTTTAAAAAATAAAACAATACCTGATCCCATCAGCAATCCGAAATAGACTTAGCATTAGTACCCCTGCAACACTTACTAGTGGCAATAATCAGCACCACCAAGGAACCTGTTTGTCAGTTTTAGACATAGCTTATATCCAGCTATATATAAATCTTTCCAGGCTTTTTACCCTCCCAAAACATATCTTCCAACGAATGGACCTCTTACTATAGCTGCTGGATCAGGGAATTTGCCACTTAGACTGCTATAGGCTTTGATTTGATAAGCTTGAAAAGTTTAGTGCTTAGGCACTAAAAATTAAATTTATTCTTGTGCAGTGGTGTCTATGCACCACTTAAGTTCTATGGCTTAAACGTGTACCACTTATGTTCCAATCTTCTGCTGGGCCTCTGCACAGGATTAAAATTCACTCTAGATCTACATTTATCCCTCTAAAAGAGTGTTCTTATTTTTAAGAATGATGAATGCTCATAGCTTCATTTGGTTTCAGTGTGTATTGAGGGTGCTCAACATGTTTTAAAGATGTTTCTTTGGGAGTCTGAAAATTGGTTTATGTATTCAACTTTAGGCATTTGTTTGAAAATTTTAACCTATATGAACACTGTTTGTTTGACATGTAGGACACTAGTTTATTGGAGACAATCAAAATTTTAGTTGTGCAAGGAATTCAATTTGATACCAAACATAATGCTTGTATTGGTCTGTAATTTTGTAAATTTTTGTGCAGCACTTGTGGCAAAGGCACAGCTGTCTACTTTTAACCTCCATCCTTGACGGAATGTCAGCACTAATAGGTACACACAAGTTTCTCCCTGTTCTATGACTTCATTGCAGCTGCATTTTAACATTTTGTGTTGTCCCTTTTCCAGGATGCGTGTCGTCTTGACATTTATTAAATATCCAAATGGACTACATCAATTTTCCAAGGTAGCAAGGGGTCTAACCATTAATTCAAGTGTGCACCAGTTATGTGATGTCATCTGCGTAAACTAAGGAGCTTAACTCAAGATCACTCAATGTCACGGTCTTCAACTTGTCCACCTTTCTTAATGTTCAGTTTAAGAACATGATGAAAAGCAATTGTGATTCCATGCACCCTTTCCTTACTTCAGACTTTGATTTGGACCAATTCTTTGCTTTTCCAATGATTCTTATGGCATTGCAGGAGTCTTCATACATAGCTATTATAATTATTATCTGAAACTTCATATGATTTTGCTACTTTCCATAATGTTTCCTTGCAAACAGTACTAGTCTCTGGTCTGGAAGCAGCTGATTTAATTAAGGTAGATATCTGAAGGCTGGAGACAATACAGATGAGAGTTCTTCCAAAGGTGGCAGGTGTAAAGTCCAATGATTGTAAGACAAAGAAATTAGAAGGAAAGGAGGATTGGCTGCAATTTGGAAGATTACATTGGTGGGGACACTGCAGAAGACAAACACATAAGATGTCAAAGAAAACAATGCAAACAGCACCACAGTGAGTCCAACCTAGAAGCTGACCACTGACTAGATGGTGGGACACTGTATGCAGAGATGTGACCAGGCAGGCCTTAATGGAGGAACAAGCTATGGATAGGAATCAGTAGTGATGCAGTACTGCTCCCTGTGTCTGCAAAGATGGTTTTGGCTGAAAAAAGAAGAAATTCAGGATCTGGCCTGTCTTTTTAAGCAAAAAGCATAAATCTTGCCTTCAATTTTTTTGTTTAGGTTGACTACAAACTTTTTTGTAAAAATGGGGAGAAAAAAGTCTTAAGGTTTTAAGTAGATTCTACATTAACATTGAATACTGAACACTTAATATATTGATTCAAACTAAAAGAAAAAGATTTTTGTATACTTAAGGTTTATAAGCATTTATACTTTATTAATAACTATTGAAATCACTAAAATAGTCATGAACTAACATTTAATTTAGTAGAGTCTTTGTTAGACTTTTTTTTTTTTTTTAAAAAAAAAGTCTAACATAGGATTCGATTGTATGTTATGCAGAGCAGTGAGCAAGCAGCTGTTCTAGATGAGGAGTATTTTTCTTATAGGTTCTCTCAGGGTACAGCTAATTTTCTACCTCAGCTGGCTGGCATAGAGGGCAGTGTGGAATCATGAGTCCATTCACTGCCTGTCCCTCTCCTACAGCTCTTTACTCATTTGTTCTCTGAGGGAAGCATTGCCTGTGGAGCCTTGGTGCTTGCCTCCGCTCCCAGAGGTACTAATAGCCCTCTAAGTAGTTGCATAGGCAGGAGGTGATCTGTACACCTCCTATTTGTCTGCATGGCTCTGTTATGGCTAATCAGAATCTATGGTTATTGTTTTAAAATAGCATTTATGGTATTAGAAAGTAGTTCATCATGTTATCTTACATTTATTAACATCTGAATTATAATATGGAATCATAAGTATCATTTTTATTAATTTTACTTTATTATATTTTTTTCCTAGTTATGGAGACAAAAGGATACTACAGTTGCCCAGAAGGCTCAGACATGGAGAAACGGTGGGGTCGAGTTTCTCAGTCTGTGGAGTATTCTTCTTCAGGTGCTGGAGAACGGACTGATGAGAGTAATTATATGGAGATTGTAAACGTGAGCTGTGTATCTGGTGCTTTTCCAAGCAGCAATGCTCAAGGAAACAGTAAAGAGAAACCTGAACTACTCCCTAGCCTGCAGCAAGATAATAATCAGCCTGGTATTTTAAACTCTGATATCAAGAGTGAGTCAGACTCAAAGGAACTTTCAGCAACTGTAGCTGAATCTATGGGTTTATACATGGATTCCATACGAGATGCTGATTATACCTATGATCAGCAAAATCCACAAGGGAGCATAAGTCCTGGGAAGACTTATCAAAATGTTGAGCAGCTGGTAAAATTCTACAAGGAAAATGGCCATTGTGCCTCTCCCTTAAACACTGCAAACAGGCCTCTGAGATCTTTGATATCAGACTCTGGAAGTTCTGTGAATGGTGGTCTCATGCGTACTATTGTCAAAAGCCCTATAATGTGTCCAGAGAAAACTCCTTCTGGCAGTAGTCCTCAGAACATGACTCCTTCAGTTTGTAGCCCAGCTGGCATAAACTGTGTGTCCTCAACTACTTCTACTAATTTTGTACATTTTCCAGTGCACAGTCCTGTCAGCCAGGGAACTCCTTTGTCATGCTCACCTAACATTGAAAACCGGAGCTCTAGGTTGCACAGTCCTGCACATGCTAGTAATGTGGGATCTCCTATTTCTAGTCCTATAAGTAGCATGAAATCACCAATTTCAAGCCCTCCTAGTCACTGCAGTGTGAAATCTCCAGTTTCAAGTCCTAATAATATCACTATGAGATCCTCTGTGTCCAGTCCTACAAATATGAACTCAAGGTGTTCTATTGCCAGCCCTTCCAATACAAATAACAGGTCCAGTCTTTCTAGTCCGGCTGTTAGCACTGTGGGATCTTCTATCTGTAGTCCAGTAAACAGTGCCCTAGGCTTCTCTGCTTCTGGCACATCTGTTGGACCTGGCACGGGCCAAGATACTATTCCTAGTCCAGAAACAAAAGACAAAGGTGCTCAAGAAATCACATTTCCTAAAATGGAGGAAATGGAGAATGCCATCTCAAACAATTGTGTAGCTGGTCAGATGAATCTTGTTCAGTTTATAAAGCCTGACCCAGATGGAGCATTCAGTAGTTCATGTATTGGAGTAAACAGTAAAATCAGCTCTGATTCCCCATTTTCAGTACCAGTAAAACAGGAATCAGCTAAACATTCTTGTTCTGGTGCCTCTCTTAAAGGGAATCAAGCAGTAAATCCGTTTCCATTTATGGACGGTTCATATTTTTCTTTTATGGATGACAAAGACTATTATTCTCTTTCCGGGATTTTAGGACCACCTGTTGCATCATTTGATGGCAGTTGTGAAGGTGGTGGGTTTCCAAATCCAGGCCTACCTGTGGGTATTAAACAGGAGCCTGATGATGGCAGCTATTATCAAGAGAACAGTATGCCATCCTCTGCCATTGTTGGTGTGAATTCAGGTGGACAATCATTTCACTACAGGATTGGAGCTCAAGGCACAATATCGTTATCACGACCTGTTGCTAGAGAGCAGACTTTCCAGCATGTGAGCTCATTTCCTCCAGTCAGTACACTAGTTGAGACATGGAAATCACATACTGACTTAGCATCCAGAAGACATGATGGGTATCCAGTTTTAGAATACATTCCAGAAAATGTGTCCAGGTGAGCAAACTGAAATCCTGGTTTTTTTCATACTATACTATGTCTAAATATGAGGTTTTTGCACAATTTAGGCTTTATATTTTCTTTTTAATCTCTTAAAGATTAATACATATTTCTTTTCTAGGTGCAGTTCAATGATTTATTAGTCAGTTTCTCCATTATTCTTGCTAGCTTTTTGATTCTGGTTTTAATAAGAGCAACTTGCATGTTTCATATTCAATATTTAAATACAGAATATATTATCATTTGATGTGGATAATGCTATTTAGTATATTTTGAACTTCTGCCATAAGTATTTGTGTTTTTTTATAATGGAGCTTGTTGCCATAATAGCTTATTACTTTATTATAATAAAGCTATTGTAATAAACTAATAGCTTTGTGCTGTTGATGATGGTCAGAAGGAAATAAACAAAATGGAAATGGTATATTAGGGACTTAGCTTTCTAAGCTTTGTGTTATGAACTTGTATCCATCTTTAATAGACTAAATTTAAAAACTAAGTTTGAGGGTCTGTAGCAAATATGTTTCTGAATCGCAATTGTATGAACATTGTGGTTTAAAGATAGAGAAATGTCTCCTAAACTGAGGAGGGCTTTAAAGACTCGACACATTAGAAACAACTACAATCTGATTTCCTCACTTCTGATGAAGTGAAATACGCTGATATAATTTGAATTGTGAACTACTTTTTGGAATCAAAAGTAGTCATGCTTCATTAACAAATGGCATATGTCTATTTAGGGCAATAACATTTGGAATAGGGAAGATATAAAAGAAACCTGCAAGCAAGTGCAAATAATTGACTTTAGAATTGTTGATAGTATGCATTTATCATAGTTCTGTAGTAACACCACAAGTCAGTATTAATACTTTACACTAATATAACAGTCTTCAACCAGGGGTCTCAGTGAATTTTATAACAGTGGGTAGTATTGCCTATTTTACAAGTGGGGACATTGGGAATAGAGATTTTGAAGGCCTTCTCTACAGAGGTAACAGTAAGACTTATAATTAAGCACTGGTGCAGCTATACTGATAGTGATGATGGAAGCTGTACTGTAAATAGGGCTTAACACAATGAAAATGCTTATCTGTCTAACCTTGCTCAGCGCACACCTGAGCCCTGTCTACCTTACAGCTTACACTGTTGTTAGTGTCAGGCAAGCTGCACTGGTGGACTCTTGGTGAACCACATGTCCAGTTTTTTACAGTGTAGATGCAGCCAGAATAATTTTCTGAAGGTTGTGCAGAATAGTCGTTGAAGACCGAACTCGGGTTTTCCCACCCCAGGTACCTTGCTCTGGTTGGTAGATTCACTACCTTTTGGGAATGCAACAGCTATCTTTTCCTTCATAGGGAAAAGAATCACAGAAAAATATATTTGTATTTATACAATTTTAAAAAAATCTGAAATAAAGAATGTTCTAATTGGGGAAAAAAAAACCCCAGACTATAATATGCTACTTGTGGCTGAAAGAAGGATGGAAATCTGCCTACATGAAGTCTCTGGGGCAAAAGACAGAATTAAAGAAATCTTAAAATGTTCTTCCCCAAGCCTAATAAACATGTAAATACACACCAATCCAGTCATTTTTTGTCTACCCTATCTTTTTCCAAGCCATATTTCATGTTTGCTTTGGCTATTCTATAAAGCACACATTCTACTGACATATTAATTTTTTTTGTATGTCTCAACGTGAAAAGTGTATATTCCACCCCTAATACAAAACTTGGGTATGCTGCAATCCGGCACATTTAAGTTTAAACTATAGTTTTCTGTATTCTTGAATAAAGTTCTCTAGAGGATTAGTGAAATATTTAAAGGGGGGGAAAAAATCACATTGAGGTCATTACTTCTGTAAGTAGTCCTAGTGACATCCCTGAAAGTACTTACATGAGTAAGGGTTGCGAATGCTTATATGTTACGATGACTCTTTGTGTGTTTCACTTTGTGACATTGTATACATTTTTTGTTATGAGCATGCTCACCAACAATTAAATGCCTAAACTGGCTCTGTAGGGACATATGATTTATTTAATGACAATTTCTTACCAGTCTTATAGAAATAATGTCTTGTGATCTGCCTGTCATGCTAGTCATGGATAGCTCTATCCACTTATTTGCCTCTATTTACACCAATAGGTAAATAATCAGTGCCCTCAGACTTGATGCATGTTTGGTATGGGTGTCATTGTCATCCTTGCTATGTATATGACCCAGATCCTGAAATTTTTAAACTTGTATGTAAACTGCTGCATCTGTGCATAGCCCCATTGAAGATGATGTAGGGCTTTGCCTGGGCATAGTGTCCACCCAACTCTTCTGTATATTTCAGACTGGGAGTATATATTATAATTTTCACAGCATAACCTTATTGTGTTGTTTAAAACAGTACTATTAAGCTGTTTGGGATGGTTCTATAATTACAAGTGCAATCAGGGTTCCATCATAAGCTTTATTTACAAACCCCCTTTCTATAATTTTTTAAGGGAAACCATCTGACCTGAAAAAGAATTATTTTTAGGATGGAGAAGATTTTATTCTTTGTATGAAGCTTGAAAGAAATTGCAGGGGTCATTTTCACATTATAGATTAGTAAACTTCATAGCTCATTTTGAAAGTAGAGTAAATTCTCTTGGGTACTTTTTAAATTCATAAATGGCTTGTATTTTTTACTTAATGTATTGTAGTTTTCTTAGTATTTGTTACTTAGGCTTGTGTTCGAAGGAGAAATTCAAAACACAAACTTTTGTTTATTTGCTAATTAGTTGCATGTGGTGTTTATATGGTGGTTCATGGAGATAGAAATCTATTTGCCACAGAGAAACTAATCTCTCTTGTGCAGAAAGATCTGTTCAGAAGTCAAAATGTAAGATGTCACATTTCAGGAACTGTTATCTCAATACTAAGTCTCAAAACACAATCGTAACTTTCTCAGTCCCTATGCGCCCTGATTAAGGGTGGGGAGAGTGCAGAACCTCACACCATTCCTCTTCAGCACACACATAATGAACAATAAGATGCCCTCTAACTTACAGCTGCCTTACATATGAAGGCATAGGATGGCTGGTCATGAAGCAGAGTTCAGTTTAGGTTTTCAGAATTAATCTTGACCATTATTGAGAGTGATACCGATTAAACTGAGGCTTTCACAAGTTAATTGTTCTGGCTAGCCAGGTCTAATAAACATTATCCAGACATGACAGATTCTTGCCACCATGATGCCCAGTATGAACCATCATCAGGAACATTCTCCTTTTCTCCTCATTTATTTTGTCATTCTTTCATAATTGTTTCTCTTTTGATATTTAATCAATAAGGGTTTATTTGTGGAACTAGTACTTACTATGATGAGGAAAGAAGTGGGTTTTCCTATGCAAAAATACATTTTCTTTTGAATTCTATGCTAATATGTATGTACAGCATGTCTTAAAAAATTATGTGCATAAAATGTTTCAGTGTGCATCACACATGTAAATAATTTTTTTCAAAATGAATGGTATCTTGAAGAAATGTTAAAGTAAATAGCAATGTGGGTTTTAAACCAATCAGGTATGTATGTTTGTGTGACTTCATTGAGAGAAATGTGAACTCAGAATGAAAATAAGATTTTTTTTTTTTAAGTGATGATTTGAGGCAAAATGCAGTTCTGAGACTCATGATCATGTCAGCTATGTAACTTTCAAAATGGTAAAGGAACATGTCATGATTCCTTGAAACAACAGTAAAACTGAAAAAGATAACCTTCTGCTTCAGACTGGTGCTCAGGCTTTTTCGTCAGATGTGCCTTTTCCCAGCAACTTCCTAAAACACCTCACATGAATATGCTCTCATTTTACTTTATTTTTCTTAGTCATCTCGGTGCAAACAAGCAACGAATATTTCTATAGGTTTACCACTAACGGCTATTAATAGTACTTTGGATAGTAGTTAAAATTCACATATTGGGCCAGTTCATCGCCTTGCATGGTAAAATCCTTTGTTGCAATCCCCCAAAACCGTCCCATTAGAGGGATTTGCATGCTCCATGATTTTTTTTGAGGGGAAGACTAGTGGCTTGTTCCCTAACCTAGTGGATCTATGGCAGTTGGTGGCCTTATGGTAGTTTAAACTACTGGGGACTCATAGTTGCTGTCTTTGGGGGCCCCCAAGTATAGCAGGGTTTGGGAAGAGGATACTGCAGGAAAGATTGTCCCACTGAGGCTGTATTATGTATCTCTCCCCCAACCCCAGGCTTACCCGCACTCCAGTTTCCACTTCTTCCCCCAGTATAGTTCCCAAGTGGAATGTGGTCACATCTCCTTCCTGTGCAAGAGTGAAAAGATCCATGCATAGATGGTTGAGCAAACAACCCTGGAGCATTGATTTAGATTTGTGATTCAAAAGTGTTACTTGTTCAGACAGGTGACAAAAGAAAATATTCAGATATACCTTTATTTTATAGCAATTTGAGTGACATTTTTGGCCAATGCTATTTCAACTTGATAGGTTCCACTTTAAGTTTTCAGTTCTGTTTTTCCTGATTATTGTGAGGAGTTTTGCACTACCATTGAGAAGGCAAACCTATCCAACTGCTCCCCACCCCCAACAGGACCCCCAAATTCCATACCCCTCCAATCCCCTCTGCTCCCTGCCTGTGTACCCGCACCTGACTCCACACACCCCTGCCCCCTGACAGCCCACCCTCCCAGAATCCCAGACCCATCCCTACTCCCTGATGCCTCCCCTCCCCCGCTTCCTGATGCCACCCGGGACTTCCCTACCAGGCTGTTCAGAGGCTGGCTACATGTGGAGGCAAACAAATAGGCTGCCGCTCTGGGAGCGCACAGCCCCTCCCCTGCAGAGGGAGTGGGGAAGGGTCTCTTGGTGCTGACGGCCAATGGGAGCAGCTGAATCAGGCCCAGGCACCCAATCACACTCTGCATGGGGGGAAGGGGCGGGGAGGGGTGAAAAATCCCGGACTTTTCAACCTTTTTAACTAAGTCCTTCCGGACGGCTATCTAAAGATGGAAAAACCGGGACATGTCTGGGGAGATATGGACGAATGGTAACCCTAGATATGTAACGTCCTGTAACATCCCCAATCCTGAAAAGCAACTGTCTGCAATCATAGAGGTCTGGCTCTGCAGAATGCTCTGCAGGGTCAGCAACATATCCACTTTGTGTATCTAATATATAGAATTCTAAAAAGAAATCCTAGATTGTGCCATGATAGTTTGTGTAAAATCATCAATGACTTTAAATGGATAGTTCTGGTTAAAATCTGATGCCACTATCACAAATATTTTGTAAACAAACTGTTCTAAATAATATTTAAAACAGTCACTTACTGAAATCCTATCAACACAGACATAACGGCTTAGCAAATATTATTGTTTTTCAATTTATAATCAGATTTGACCTCTATTTACTAGAGCAGTGATTCTCAGCTAAGTGTCTTGGGCCTCCTGGGGAGTTGCAAGCAAGTTTCAGGGAGTCCCCAAAGCAGGGCCAGTGCTAGACTCACTGGGGCCTAAGGCAGGATGCTGAATCCTCCCCCTGGTTCAGGGCTATAGGCCAGAGCCCTGAATTCCACCACCTGGCCCTGAAGCAAAAGTCTGAGCAACTTAGTTTCGCGGGGCACTCTGTGGCAAATGTGGTTGGATTATCAGGGATTGACTAACTAACTAACTGACTATTATGAAGATGTTTGCATATAGGTATGTTTAATTACAGTGAGAATAGCATTGCAAAACCTTTACTCAGGCAGTAGTTAAATCCTCTACAGTGTGAGTAGTGTGGGAGGCCTAGAGACAGAAACCATCCAGGTTCAGCAAAGTGTTTAACTTTTAAGCATGGTTGGATTTATAGGGTTGGATTTAAATACTTACTCAGGTGCTTTACATAGATTACTGTTAGGTTTAGTATCTATATTTGTAAGGAATGCTTCTGAAAGGTATCTTATTGTAAACTACCATAAGCACTACATTTCTTATCATAATAGCAAAAGCTAGAATTGATGTGAGGCTGATTGAAATCAAAATTCATTTGGGGAAACTATTTTAACAGGTCATGCACTGAAGTTGGGGAAGTGCAAACATTAAAGATGCATATACAGATTTGCAAATGCGACAGAGTCTTGTAGCACTTTATAGACTAACAGATGTTAGGGATCATGAGCTTTCATCGGCTAAGACCCACTTCATCTTAGCCGACGAAAGCTCATGATCCCTAAGATGTATCAGTCTATAAGGTGCTACAAGAGTTAGTCTGGATCTGCAAAAGCGACAAACACGGCTACCCCTCTGATACTAATATATAGACTTAACTCTCATTTGGTAAACATACATTATGATGTGGGAAGACAAGGGCGGTGAAAGTAATATATTGATAGAATATCTGCTTTGAATGTTCCCTTTTATTTTATTTTTTTATTTTATTTTTAAAAAAGCACTTCCAGTTGTCAAGTTCATTTAATAATTTGATATGCCTCACACATATCTGGGAGTTGCATTGCATAGTAGCATGTATGTGAGTTACTTTATTTGAGTGGTGTGTGTGTGTGTGTGCTTCTAAGGTGGAAATGTGGCATCCATTGTTAGAGCAATGCTGAACAGCAGTGTGTTGAGAGGAATCAAAGAGTAATTCAGTTGTGCATAATTTACCAATGGTAGTAACTTAAACATTGTAACTGGAGATGTTTAAATGTGCCCTTACTAAAATACTGAATCATTTGCCTCATGGTTAGCTTATTGTGCTGCAAAGAGAGGGGAAGGGCACCCCTTTTCAGTCATCCCCAAAATCCTGTTCCTCCTTGCTGCAGTGGAGCTGCATTGGTTTTGCTGTGACTGGAGCCTTTATGGACTAGGTGGAAACAGTATGATGTGATCCATAAAGCCCAGGACTGGACTACAGCTCAGGAAGTTCCTGTTATCTATGAGACTATTTTGAAATACAGGAATTAACTTTATTTGACAAAAGTAAGTTTCCAAAGAAGGTTACAAACTTTCTTTTGAATGGGTAGTTCTGGCCTAGTTATTTCTTGCAACTGAGGGTTTACTAAAACATGAACAACTAGTAGGAGAGTATTTTATTAAAGGATACACTATGGGTTTATTTTTGAGTACTTGAGAAATGTATTATAGGAATTAAAAAGGAAATCCTATAGTAAAAAGATAATTTGTTTATAAAAATGTTCTTGTGATTCTCAGAACACTTTTTATAAACTAAAATATCAATTTAAAGTGAGGAAAAAACCCACTATTTCTTTGGTTATATATTTTTGCAAGATACTGCTTCTTTACTGAGTTATATTACAACTGAAGTTGCGTAGATCACAAGACGCTAACTTGCAATTGAGTTTTATATCTTTTAGGGCTGTTGATTAATTGCATGACAACAGTGATTGATGTTTTTGAGTTAAGCACAATTTAAAAAGAATTGCGATTAATCACAGTTTTAACTGCACTAATAGAATACCAATTGAAATTACCTATCTTTGGATATTTTTCTATGTTTTCAAACATATTGATTTAAATTACAACACAAAATACAAAGTATACAGTGCTCACTTTATATTTTATTACAAATATTTGCACTATAAAAAAGAAACAAAATAAATAGTATTTTTTAGTTCATCTCATACAAGTGCCATAAATCAATCTCTATCGTGAAAGTGCGACTTACAAATCTAGATTTTTTTTGTTACATAACTACACTTAAAAAAAAAATCTAAAACTTTAGAGCCTACAAGTCCACTCTGTCCTACTTTTTATTCATCCAATCATTATGCCAAACAAGTTTATATATGTTTACAGGAGATAATGCTGCTGGGTTCCTATTTACAATGTCACCTGACAGTGAGAACAGGCATTCCCAGGGCACTTTTGTAACTAGCATTGCAAGGTATTTATGTGCTACATATGCTAAACATTCGTATGCTCCTTCATGCTTCTGCCACCATTCCAGAAGACCTGTTTCCGTGCTGATGACACTCGTTAAAAAAAAGTGTGTTAATTTTGACTGAACTCCTGCTCTGTTTTACCTGCATTTTGCTGTGTATTTCATATTTTAGCAGTCTCTGATGATGACCCAGCAGAGGTTGTTCATTTTAAGAACAATTTTACTGCAGATATGACAAAATGCAAAGAAAGTACCCAATATGAGAGAGTTTATTGCAGTCAACCTAAAGTTTAAGACTCTGAAGTACCAAAATCTGATCGGGATGAGGTGTGAGCATGCTTTCAGAAGTGTTAAAAGAGCAACACTCCGATGCAGAAACTACAGATCCCGAACCATAAAAAAAAGAAAATGAACAGTCTGCTGGTGACATCTGTCAGAGATAATGAAAATGAATGTGTTGGTCTGCACTGCTTGGGTTCTGCTCGATAATGATCCAATCATCAGCATGACTGCATGTTCTCTGGAATGGTGGTTGAAGATGAAGGGACATTATAAATCTTTAGCACATCTGGCACGTAAATATCTTGTGATGCCAGCTGCAACAGTGCCATGAGAAGGCCTGTTCTCACTTTCATGTGACATTGTATACAAGAAAAGGGCAACATTATCTCCTGCAAATTTAAACAAACTTGTTCAGCCAGTCACTCAGAAAAACAAGTAGGACTGGGTAGACTCATAGGCTCTAAACTTTTACATTGTTTTGTTTTTGACTGCAGTTGTTTTTTGAACATAATTCTACATTTGTAAGTTCAACTTTCATGCACTACAGTACTCATGAGGTTAATTGAAAAATACTATTTTTTTACAGTGCAAATATTTGTAATAAAAAATAGTGAGCACTGCATACTTTATTCTGTGTTGTAATTGAAATCAATATATTTGAAAATGTAGAACACATCTAAATAGTTAAATAAATGGTATTCTATTAACAGTGGGATTAATTGCAATTGACTTCTTTTAATCGCTTGACAGCCCTAATTTCTTTATCTTAAACTGTGAATTAAGCTTCAGTTGCATTAGAATGTGTTAACTGTTTACTGTCTCTCAAAATCTAGAGTTTATAAAGTACTTTACTACATCTTTTGCTTCAGGAAAAATACTATAAATTTTAGTACTGTAAATTTGATGAAACAAATTAGGGCTAGTACTCTTTAAAGTATATTTTTTAAAATATTTAACTAGATACCAGAGGTGGGTTATTTCCCCTTGGATCAGAATGTTTGAACAAAAACTGATCAGAATTGATGGATATAAAAGCTCAATGGAGAGATCTTTGCTCTCCTAGATTCACATCTAAAACTCTTATGGTCAGTGAGGTTTGACCATAGATCAAGGTGTTATGTTAAAAACAGCAAATTTGTGATTTTAACATTGAGTATTTCCATCAATTTTTTTCTCTCATTCCACAAGTTTACATTCTGACTCCTAACCAAGACTTATTTGTTCGTACAGAAGCATAACTATTTTTAAATAGTCCCCTCGTGTAAAAAAAAAAAAAAAAAAAAAAGCACTTTATCAAAGTGCCACACAACTTCTTTTCCTCTTTTCTCGCATCACCTCTGCATGTATTTAAAAAATCATGATGCAGATCCTCCAGTTGCAAGATTTTTTTAAAAAAAGTTTCACCTTTGATTTTTGAGAACTTTAGATGAGGGCGCCTGCTTATGTGTAGTTATATCAGGTTCAAAATAAAACTCTAAATGCATACTTCCCCCACTTCATTGCTCAGAAGGAAAATCCAGTTACAGTACTAACCTGGTGTGGGCACCATCTATTTTTCTTCATCCTTCCTTCCTTCCTTCCTTCCTTCCTTGTAAATATTATGTTCCACCCTTCATTTTCCTTGGCTGTCCCAAACGTTCACTTCCATACTTCCCTTCTTTTCCCCTTACAGTTAGTTATTTTCCTACCATTTACATTCTCCTCTGCCATTCCTATCATGCCCTCAGACTCCCTTTTGTTCCTTCTTTTCCCTGACTGTTCTCCATCTCCTTCCTGATGCCAAAATGAAAAACTTTTTTAAAAAATAAAAAATCAAATATTGTGCATCTCACGATTTTATGATGAGATGGTGACATTGCTTTTCCCATAATCCTTGTCTTTCAACCCTCTGTGACCAAAATATCCATTTGCTCTGGGCTGCCCGTGCTCATATGGCCAAATACTGGTCAGAGGCAATTCTGCTTATACCCTACATATTGACTACCACAATCTCGCATACCAGCATCAGCACCCACCCTCATCCTGTGATTAACGTAAATTGTAGGTAGGTAGTTTGGCAAGAAGATCTCTTACTGTATTCCAGGGAGTGGTAATGCTCCATTCTCAAATCTTTCTCTCCATGAAAGAACCAGAGGTTCTTCTATCCCCCTCCCTACAGATGAGGGATGGAGAACCATGGCGGTCTTATGTGCCCTTCTAGAGGACCAGTGTGGCCTCAGTGTCTCTTTCCTCACTTTAGAGGCATTGGGAGGAGACCAGAGAGGGGTTTTGGAAACAGACTGGCATTTGATACTGGAAAAGCAAGCAGGAACCTCTGTGCTCTGATTCTTCTGTCTGTCCTGCTTTCAGCTGTGTTTGAATCACAGAGCTGAACTTTGAGCTGAGAAAAAGATCAAATGTCATCTTGCCTGGCTTGACTGCATTTCAGCAGGATACTGATAGGACCTTACTATGCCCTTTTTATAGACCATTGAATTAAAAACAACGGAAACAAATGGTACAGAATCTTTTTGTCTTAATGAGTTTCTGCTTCTGTAGCATTGTTGTGCAATGCAGTTCTGTTTTTTAACTTTTGCAAAAAATATTTTAATGGCTGGACTTGCTCTTTCTGAAATGAATGAGAGGTTTGCCACTGGTTTACTTTTGAGCACTCCTGCTCCTACTATAAGGTAGATAGCTGTGATTAAGTTCTAAGTTTGTCATACTTTTTAATGTTGTTTAGTAATGCATTGTTCTGGAATTACCAAAGTGTCTCAGTTTTGGGGGTTTTAAACACCTTTTTTGAATATTTAGATTTAACAGAGAGTGCACTGCATATATTATATGCAATACATATACTGTACAGAATGCATATTATCTGTTTCCGAATTTTTTTATACAGAAAATAACTGCACAGATAACATACCTAAGTTTTAGACTTGATTTTTCTTCTGCATCAGAATTCTTCAGTCAGATACTTGCTAGGACAACATTCAGTCTAGTCAGTTATGAATTAAGCTATGATTTAAAAGCTTTTTTTTCTTCTGAAATAAGTTATCTCCTTTTGGGCTTATTTTCTGTTGCACTGCTCTTTATGAATTACTATTAGTTGTATTTGAAATCTTAACTCTTTTTTTGATCCATGGTCACAGGCAGGGCATGTTTTTAAATGTGAATTATCCAAGGACAACTTGGATGTCAATTTTTGTCTGACCAGAAAATATGGTTGTCACAATTAATTAGCATCTGCTTTCATTTATTTTAAGATTAAGCTGTTTTTCGCAAATGTAGTGCCTCACCCAAGGCCAAGATTATATCTGATTGGACCCGAATTTAAAACGTGCTGGGCATTCAGTGCAACCACAATCAGACTGAGGTTGAAAATTTACGGTCCACCTCTTCCTTTTTTTTTCAATAGCGCCAAATGAAGATTGCACCTTCTACTCTACTGCACTTTGGGAGTAAAGTGAGTGAAATTATACATCTACGCCCCTCCTGGAGGGCAGTATAAGCTACCAGGATAGTAAATTTGCTTAGCTTTTTAAAAAATAAGCAAAAAGATTGTCAGACATGAGATCAGTTTTGTAGCTGCAGTTTAGATATGCTTATCAGTCAATGGACTCAAATTTTTAAGCATAAGCCAGTAACAGGGAGTAAGTAATTAAATTGTTCTGCTGTGGGATTTTAGTTTTCCTAGGCTGTCAAACTATAAGCTTTTTTTCCAGTCTTTTTGCTAATGTTTTTTCTGAATTCCATATTATTCTAACATGATACTGCATTTATGTGGAACCTGTAAATAGACTACATTTCCGTTTCTTTTTTTGTCTGTCTTTTCATATGTTGCTGCTGCCTTTTTATGAGGGATAAGGCTACAGATGGCACTGAAAAATGCATTGTGTGTTTTTTAAAATCTACCTAAATCTACATTGCTATTCCAGGGGTGCATGCAAGGCATACATTTCAGCATTGAATGTAGAAATAATTTTTTAAATTTTTTCTTTTGCCTATTTTTTTTTTTAAATTTAAGACTATTGAAACATATTCTGCAACAAGTTAAGTAATGGCACTGTTTACCTGATTGATTGTTTATCTCAGAAGGGTGGAGACACATTAATTCAAATCAATGGATATCAAAAGTAATATCTTTTGGTGCTGAATCTTCGTAATCTGTCTTTTCCATTAATTTATTGTTTAGAATAGATTGAGCTATTTTTTTAAGAGGCTGCTCATGAAATTTAGAGATTGCACTGTAGGATTCTGAATTCCTTAAATTGGTTTGAGCAGTTTGCTAGGCAAAGCAGTGATCGGTTCAGAAGAGTTTCTCTAATCATGCTTTGTTTCACAATGGCAGATTCAGGCCACAGAGGACAAGGGATAGCAGCTATGTTTAGTTCATATTTGGTTAGAGCCAAAAGCCTATATTTTCAAACATTTGAATAGTGTGTGTAAATCCTGAAGTGCTTGCACAAGTCAGAAATTTGTAAACACACGTCTGGGTACTTCATAACCCTTGCTTATATGTGCACATTGACAGCACTGCTCCCATAAATCAGGCCGTTTTGAAACTTTGTGTCATAGTCTAAAAGTCCCAGTTTACTCTGGCAATATCTTGCCTTTTAAAAATCAATCTTGGTTTGTATACTTAGCTCTTTTATTAATACCGTTATAAACTACAGAGTGATAAAGGGAGTATTTTAAGATTAAGCTGAATTCCTAGTTCAAGGGCAACTGGTGATCTGATTTGAAAAACATCAGAACTGAAGCTGGAAACAAAAATTGGCCTCTTTGCAGTTTCCTTGTAAATACCATCATATTGGGGGAAGGGGGACATTGCACTTCTGAGACAATGCATCATGGCAGTAATCTTTTAGCTGTGCAGACTAAGGACTTGGTTCAAAAGAGGATTTTAGCATTATTTATGCAATCTACAGAAAAAATCACAAAACAATGCAATTGGCGGGGGGTGTGTGTGTGTAGTGTTTACAAGTAGAGTAGTTTGAATATTGCAGATTAAGAGCAAATGTCCCACTTCAATGTGGCTCTATCAATAGTATACATGAGTGTTCAATTCTGTTACTCTGTATCCAAAATTGTACTACAGAGCACAATCAGGCATGGCGTATTTGCTTATTTACATTATGTATGTATTTGTATATGCACTACATCCATGAGTACTGCTACTCTTAAACTGAGGATATGGAGAGCCTGCAGAAGGGTTTTGCACCTGCCCTGCTCCAGGGAAGTTTCATGCTCCCAAGCAGGGAGGGAATATTTTGGGAAAGAAAGCTGGGATTCCCTGCAATAAACTCTGTAGGGAAATAGCAATGGAAACTGGAGGCTGTTGCTGTAGCCCTGTGATGCCAATAGAAACTACAGAGCTGCTACATTCATAGCTTTGCAGCTGGGGGCGGGGGGGATGAATTCTGTTCCCCATGTCCCGTGCAGTTTATAGTATGTTTGTTCAGGTGTTCTGGGGGAGGATTGCACCTTGGTTCAAATTATTTTTAACACCAAAGCTTATTTAAGTTAATAATTAAAAACACATTGGTCAGTAAATATTCATTAAGGATTTGGTTTACAAAAAAGTTGCTTAAATTAATAACCTGTTAACACTTTACACTCAGCCTTTATCATAGATCAACATGCTGTAAAACGTGAGGTAAAACCACATTTCAGCAGGATTAGTTGTATAATCTCCTGTATAACTTAACCCTCAGATTCCTTCAATTACACTGAATAATTTAAATAAAATCAATTTATAATCCCTTAAATCTGTATTTAAATTTTTGAAAACTAGCTGGAAGATAAACAAAGTGTGTGTGTGGCGGGGATGGGGGAGGAGAGGAGTCAGACATACCAGTTTCCAATATTCACTTCCATAAACTGAATAGAAAGTACCCAAAATTTTATTACTGCTGCCAGCTGACTCTTCAAATATATTATTTCATTGCATTTTTTTAAAATTTGCACTTGTTTTATAACTAATCATTTCATGTCTTGAGACTGTTTGTTTGACACTTATATTTTAAAAAAACCATCATCTTAGTGTAGGTGAAATGTGCCTCAGGTGGCACATGAGCAGAATTGATCACTGAATTTGGTCCACTGGTCCATCATTTGCATTCTCCAGACTGGGGAAGCTATGTGAACCTTGATCCATTCTTCCCCCGCCCGCCCTCTAGAATTGACATTAAGACATAGATTAGATACCACATTTTTGACTGATTAAATATGGGTCAATGATAGCGTCAGTTGGCAGAAACGGATAATATAAAGTGCTGTTATTTCAAATTAAACGTTTGGGGGGGGGGGCTCTAGCCTTCACATTTTAATATGTTTTGTATGAAAGTCTGATTTCATTTAGAAGAAATCAGGAGTGAGTTATGGTGAAAAGAATGTGCGACTATTAGCAATATAATTTTTTTTAAAATGGGACCAGTCTGCAACAACGATCGATTTAAGATTGCCCTATTTTTATCAATGAACCCGCCTCTGTGCAGAGGGCCAGAAAAAGTGTTTGACACCATTTTGGCCTGAGCCTGATGACCTTCAAGGACTCAGTGCAGCATTCCTCTTCTATATGGGGTGTTTGGAAGTGCAAAGTAATTATAATTGTAGCCATGGGAAATTATTCAAGGGGGAGGGAAATTTGAGGTGGGTTATTTTAACTTTGTTGCACTTTTATTTATAAACTACATCAGGAGAGCCAATGACATATGTTTGGGCTTCCTTTTTAGCACTGCTATAAATAAAAATAAAGTCTAAGTACAGGGACAGTGGAACTTAAGTAATGAATAAGTCTTGTGCTCTCCCTCTTTACAGGAATGAAGTTCCACCATATGAGGTGATAAAAACATCCACATGTGGTATACACACACATGTGCGCACACACATTATACCACTGATTTGTCAATAAAATAAGCAAAAGTGTGTGGTGGTATAGGCATCTTAGTTAGATACTGTAAAGAAGTGGTAAATTTATGCAAACTAATTTAACAGATGAACGGCCTTGTATTGAAAAACAAGCCATCTTACGGATCAATAGAACTTTTATAAAAGCAAACTTACTGCGTTGCAGCTAGTTATACATTGTAAAGGCTGGATAATTTCATTTTAACATGGAATGAAACTGAATCAAGTGTGTTGAATTTTTTTTACCTTATGTGCACAAAGTATACTCATAAGGCTTATGCTGTTTGACTCAAATATAATTAATTGATTTCCAAATTAAAATATAAAGTTGCTTTAATGAATATGGTACTTTTCCTAAAGTTTTCAACATGGTGGCTTCCTAATATATTATAGCTTGGTTATTTACTACTTTACATTAAAATGGATAAAATAAGGAGAAAAATTAAAATGTTCTAAATTAGAGAGGACATTTTGTTTTATGATTCTTCTGTATGTCTAGCAGTCTGTGTTTTCTAAAGAATTAGAAGGGTAGCCATGTTAGTCTGGAATTGCAGAAGTGACAGAGTCCTGTGGCACCTTAAAGACTGACTAAAGTTTTAGAGCATAAGCTTTCATGGACTAATACCCACTTTGTCAGATGCATGTGTTTTCTAATACACTAATAACAACATTCTTAGGTTCTTGAGACCTTCCACAACATTCTCAAGAAGAGTTTCCTTTTAATTATTCTCAAATCTTCTGTACTTTAACAGTTTCTTCCTATTGCAGTTGTAAATACACACAACTGATCCACTTCCTGCACCTATATTAAGTCCTCCCTGCTCTCAATAAGTATGGGGTTTATATACCCCATCACAGGTATGTTGTATCCCCAAAATTCCTAAAAGAAGTAAATGCATCTTGGTTGGGGGATATATTACCTTTTTTCCACTATGCAGAATACACCAAATACAGAGGTGACCTAAGTGATGGCATAAGTTACATGTCAGTAAATCAGTGTAAATCAGTGTAATTTTGCATACAGAAGGGGCAGAAGATTAGATGTTTCAGGTCATAGCAGGAATAGTAACAGCATCAGGAGTGGGAAGAAATAAGGCAATGAGAGACTATGAAATGGAAAAGAAAACTAATAAGAATTGTAAGGAGCGGGGCAACAAGAAAAGATGAATATTGACACAAAAAACTGGTATATAACATAGTGGGGAAAAATCCTGAGAGGTACTAGGTACTCTCCATTGTCTTTGACAACACTGAGTTGTTCCCTAAGTCTCTCAGGATTTAGTTCAAGACTTTTAAAAACAGGTTAATATTCAGTAATTACAATCTAAGGAACAACAGTAAATGTAAAAGGGGATTTTGGTACTGTTTGCTCTGATGCCTGATATTTTTTTACCTGACTGAGTTAAGGACCTCTTAATTTGTTCTGTACTGGAAGCACTACAAGTGTAATACTTCATAAGGGCATGTATTAAATCCTCTGTCAGTTAATGGAAGAATGTTATACAGGCATCCGCCACTCCATAGAAAACCTTGCATTAATGTGTTTATCATTAGCTACGCACACAAAAATGCAATTCAAAAGGACTTTATTTTGTATGTTACCTTGACTAATATGTGTAAGTTGTCCTTAACAATTTTGCTGTTAAGTTGAAAACTTATTTTTCACATGTGAAAAATAATTTATTAATATAACAACATCACATTAGGAGTGTAATATGGGAAAGTTGGATACTGAACATGAATTCTACCTTTGGGGGCTTTTTCACAGTATGATGCTGATCTTGTACTAGGACTGGTTGAACTAGTGTGTTTCTTCAAAGGCTTGAAGTAAAGATGTGTTTCCTAGCAGCAAATGTAAGGTTAAGTAAAATCTCATTCTGCAAGATATTACTTCTCTAGTACGCAATAGTTTTCATTTCTAAATGTATGTGTTTTGATGTATAACCTACCAAATATGCTACCATTTTCAAAATCTAGTATTTTAAGTGAAGATCTTTGGTCTATGTGTCTGACAGGGTAACTTGAATATTATAATAGGGGTGCGGGAGGCATGGACTGACTGCTTTTTCTGCTATGAAATGAAACCCTGCCCTATCTGAGGTCTCTAGGTACTACCATGATATAATAGTAAAAATGGGTGTACATCTGGTGTTGTGGCATAATTCAAGCCTGACAATGGATGCTCTAATTTGGGACTGTCTCCATATCCAACATAAGGGGAGAGAATATGCATCAGTCTAGATTCAAGTGTCTGACTTGCAGAACTTTAGCTTACAGGTGGGGAAATCTCTCTCTAGTTGGTGGCCTGATTCTTTCATTTACATTAGTATAAAACCAATGTACCTCTGCTGGTGTGAGAGAACTCAGCTCAATACTTCCTGTATAAAAGGAGATCCATGAGCTATCAGGCTGCCCAGTAATGACATACCAAGACTGTCTACAAGTGAGTTGGTATTTGAATCCCCATTAATCTCTACTATCCATGTCTGTATGTAGTATGAATGAAATCTTAGCTCCTTGAGAAACACAAACTCTGGGATCTAGTTTTGTCCAAAGTAGTTAGTGTGTGTGTGTGTGTGTGTGTGTGTGTGAGAGAGAGAGAGAGAGAGAGAGAGAGAGAGTTAAAGGGAGGAGGACCAAGGCATGGGGAAAAAATTGGTTGATCAGTTCATGTCTGAACTTTTGAGTCTATTTTAAAAAAAAAAAAAAAAAATAGTCCAGCAGAATATTTCTAGCTGGTTCTGTGAATAGTCAGTGGCCACACAGGGGATTGGCTCTGCTTCCAGAGGGGTAAAAAAATCATAGGAGGCCTATTAAAAATCAAGCAGTGGAATCAATAAATTAGAAAATTCCTCTTTTGGGGCTTCAGTTTGTTTCAGTGCTGTGTATTGTGAGCAACTGGCCACATCAGCAGTCTGATATGAGCCTTTAAAAGACCCAGAAAAGTAGCAGTAACGAGAGAGAGCAGAACTCAGCATTCAGTGGTGTACATAGTTGTTGAAATGACTACAGTACAATGTGCCCTCTCTTTGTGCCAGGTATATTAGAGATAAAACTGAAAGATAATTTTTTAGTGATTATAATGGAAAATAAATTCCTGAATTGGAATTAAGGTTTTTGTTTTAAAAAAAGGAAAAAGATTCAGTGACATTTTAACGTGCAAACTGATTGAAATATCTTTTGAACCCAGAAAACAAAATATACAGAGAGGCAAATTCTACTTCTGCAATTGTAGGGGAATCTTCTAGAAAAGTAATATTGACATAATTGAGAGAGTTTATGAGAAACAGCTCTCAAATTTCCTTTTTCAAACTAGTTCAATGTAATGTAACTTTTTGGATAATTTAAGAGTTGAGTTTAATTTAACCAACTGGAGATTTTTCTGTGATATTTTAAAACTGTTATAGTCTAGTGATGCAGTAGTTATGGTTGAGGAGACGCTGTCAGATGAGTCTCTCTCTTCCATTATTTGTCATTGTTTTACCAGTCAGACAACTAACTGTGAAACCTTGGGCTTTGATCATTCAAATGTGTGGGTAACTTAGTACATATGAGTAACTCTCTACAAATCAGTAGACCAAGGCTTCTGAGGTGAATAGTTTATTCATTTGCCTAAATGTTTGTAGGATTAGGGCATTCAACTGCTGTGATTTTTCTCTATAGTAAATGAGTCCGTGAAGAACAATATTTAACCATAAAAATGGTGTGTCTGCCCAGGATGGGAAGAAACTAATGACAACATTGTTGATGTTTTGACTTTTAATGGTCAACTGTGGGTTTTTTTCCCAAGTAATATATAAGAATACTGATTCTATGTTAAATTATTTAAGGCCACAATATAGGCTGGAGCTATGAATGATCTCAAAGGTTTGTCTGCTGACAATTATTACAAAGTGTCTATGCCCGGTTGCAGTTAAAGCTTTAGTTTTATCATAAAAGAAATCAAATAGCAAACCAAATACAATGAAACATTGAGTGCTGCAACACTTGATGCTACTTTTCTTTAGGGCATGTCTACACTTGTTATTTAAAGTGCGAAAAGTCCCCTTGCGCAAAAACTGCAGCAGTGTCTACACTTGCTAATGACTTTTTGTGGTGAAACTCAGAAATTTCATCACAAACAGAAAACCACCTCCACGAGAGGTGTATAGTTCTCACCAGTTATACTTTGTGATGATGTGCAGGTGAAGACATGTTCTTCCTGTTTACACAGCTTTTAGCCTCCAGAGTATATCCATAGCGTGTAGATGATAACTCTGGCTAGCTGCTCTGACACTGGGTAAACAGATGTCTCCCCTTCCTGTTTTCTTAGCAAGTGCTCACTTATCTATCCAGGTGAGAATGGCTGCTCCAGGGAGCAAAGGATTCCCTGCTTGGAGCAATAGTGCACTACCAGAGTTGATCGTTGTTTGGGGAGAGGAGGCTGTACGGGGACCAGGGTGCCCTGCGATCAAACCCCTCTAATTCTGACAACTTCTTTCATTATAACAACATAAGAATGGCCATACTGGCTCAGACCAAAGGTTTATCCAGCCCAGTATCCTGTCTACCAACGGGTCAGAGCCAGATGCCCTGGAGTGAGTGAACCTAACAGGTAATGATCAAGTGATCTCTCTCCTGCCATCCATCACCACCCTCTGACAAACAGAGGCTAGGGATGCCATTTCTTACCCATCTTGGCTAATAGCCATTAATGGACTTAACCTCCATTAATTTATGCAGTTCTCTTTTAAACCCTGTTCTGGTTCTAGCCTTTACAACCTCCTCAGGCAAGGAGTTCCACAGGTTCACTGTATGCTGTGTGAAGAACTTCAAGGTAGATGTGACCTAGTCATATACTATACACAGAAAGAACCCGTTATATGTATTAAAACTTTTGTGGGCTACTTTCACTTGCAGATCAATTTTATCAGTTCTAGACATTTTGGGAAAGAAAATAATGTATTCAGTTCCTTTTCTGTCATGTATCTGGGAACTGTACTCAGATGTACACCACATTTTAGGAAGCAGGATACCAACATTGCATGATTTATATTAACCAGCCGCCTTATGTCATCTCAGCTTTTAGATTATGGAAAAATCTAAGAAACTGCTTTTAAGTGAGATCAGGCTAGACCAGGGGTCGGCAAACCTTTTGGCCTGTGGGCTACAGTGGGGCTCAAACTGTATGGAGGGCTGGTGTAGTGTATTACATTGCTCCCTGTAGGAATATGCTACTTATGGTGTATTACTTATGGCTGCCAGTGCTCTGTAAGCATATTGCTCCAGGGAGCAATTTAATACACTCCACCTGGCGGCACTCGCAGCCCCACCACCCGAAGCACTGGCAGTGCAACAAGTTGAGGCTGCGAGAGGAAGCTAGCCTCCCCAGCCGGGAGCTCAAGGGCTGGGCAGGATGGTCCCGCAGGCTGGATGTGGCCCGTGAGCTGTAGTTTGCCCACCTCTGGTATAAACCCCAACAATCTTGATAAAAGTGGATTCTTCCTTCTTTCTGTGTTTCATTGCAAAGTAATGCATTTAATATGTGTGTCGTGTATCCCCTCCCAAAAAAGAGGGGGCAGCAGCTCTGGATTTAGTGATGCTTTATCACTTCCAGTTTCTGAAATAGTGGCTGCTCTAATTTTTGGGACAAAAGAGCTAATGTGTAGTCCTTGGATGCATAAACAGAAGAATGCCAAGTAGAAGTAGGGAAGTTGTATTAGCTCTGTATTTGGCACTGCTATAATTTCTGCTGGAATATGTCTAGCTCTGGTGTCCATAACTCCAAAAGGATGTTGATAAATTGGAGAGGGTTCAAGGAAGAGCCATAAGAATGGACTGAAAAACATCCCTTGTAGCAATAGATTGCAGGAGCTCAATCTACTTATTTTAATAATGAGAACGCTAAGGGTCACAGTTGAAAAGCACCTGTGTGAGGAGATATTTGATGATAGGCTCTTCAAACTAGTATACAAAGGTATTACATAGCATACAAATATCCTCTGAGTGGTAGTGGAAGCTGAACAACTTCAGACTGGAAAAAAGACTTACACACACAAACTGAGGGAAATTAACCATGAAAAAAAACTTAGCAAGAGTTGTGATGGATTTTCCATTTTTAAAACAAGATGGGATGTTTTTCTAATTGTTATGCTCTGGTTCAAATAGGAATTATGTTGGGGAATTTTTATGGCTTGTAATATATGGGAGGTCAGGACTAGATGATCACAGTGGTTCCTCTTGGCCTTGGAATCCATGAATCCCATGTTCAGATGAAGTCTTAATTCTGTGTGTATTGAAGTCATTGGGAGTTCTTCTGCGGGCTTCAGTTGGCAAAGGTCTGGTGCTAGGGTCTAGATTGTGCATTATATATGTTCTATATATGTGGACATGTGGGTTAAGAGACAATTACAGTGTGGTGTTTCCCTGTATTTTTATATTTTACCGAATGTATTTCAGCAACAATTGGTTTCTGGCTGTAATGCTATTGATAAGTGTTTCATGAAGCTGCACAGCAAATTACTGTGGTGTACCAATAAAATCAGATCCTGATTTCTTTCTTGAGTCATATTATGAGTAGCAGCTACTTTTGGTTTATATAGGTAAGTATGTATAAATCCATGATAAATCAATCTTTTTAATCGCTAAGGTCGGGTTGTTTTTTTTCCAAGTTATTTGAAGACTAGGACCTTTTCTGTACTTAAGTCACTTTTTAGAGTTCACTGGTTTTAAAAACTGCTCTTTAGTTGTACTGTTACGTATAAAATATCTGGAAGATGTTTGCTTCTCATAAAGGCCTGTTGTCTGGTCTCCTATTGAAGGAGCTGGTCTTGTTAGTACCTTTACTTGATAAGAATAAGCTTTTATATTTGGTCACAAGTGTTTAAAAACAGAAATCTGTTTACTGTCAGTAGCATTCTTGGCACTAGCTTCCCTGTGTACCTAATTTGATAAATATTTACACACTTTCAGCGATCTGCTTTGGAATTCTAAATTGCTTGTACCAGCTTGTTAGGAAAGTTCTGTAGATTTCAGAAAGAGAAAGTTTCATATCATCTTTAGATATGTGTTTACTTCAGCAAATTAGTGTTACCTTTTGTACTCAAAGGCTAGTTTCTTAAATGGATATGGTTTAGAATTATAGAGAGCGTGAATTATAAAGAGAGAAAACGTTTTGTAAAGACTAGCTACAATAAATATATGGGTGGTAGGAGTTAGGATTTGCTTTGAAATATAGTCATTTGTATTCCATTTTGAAAAATCAAGTATTTTACGTTAAAACACGTTGATCAGCCATTGTATGTCTTCCATGAAAGTTTTTGAGCTGGCTCCTCTATTTAGATAATTTTAACATTGGTGCAATATATTTTAGAAATAAATGATACTTCCTTACCAGAACCATATTCAGTATTCTCCTGAACATAATTAACTCTGTTAGAGAGACTGAGACAAGAAGGCATGGTGATGTCTACTAAGCACCACACTGATTCAACTCCAGCTAGTAGGGGATGGAAGTCTTTGGTCAGCTGGCACCCTCAAATTCTAGACATGTGTAAGAAAGGGTGGGTGATCCCCAGAGAAGGAGACCCTTTCCTTCACTCTGGAGCAAGCTGAAAGGTTCTAGAAAGTTCTAAGGAGGATGAGTGCTCCTTGCAGAAGGAGTTTTGGCATTAGGGGAGTTTGATGTGCTCTAGGAAACAATGGAATAATCCTGGATTTTGTTACAGAATAGGTCATTGAAGCTTAGGCAAAAGCCCCCCGTTTCCCTTTCCATGAAGACATTAAGGATATGGTCATGAAAACCTGGGATATACCAGGTGCTTGAATCTCTTGAGAGCTAAACATTATTTTTACTGCCTTCCTAAAAGATGTTTTGTGATACGTGAGTCATGCCTGTGTATAAAACCGAAGTCACCCATCCTGAAAAGGTGGTTTTCTGATAGGAACCTGAGGATGCATCAAGAGCTTAAAGCAACAATAGCAACAACAAAATCCAACCAAACCCAGATGCACCCACTTCTCCCTCTGGGAGCAGGAGAAGAGAACAAACAAAATATGATGGATGTAAGTCTTGATGCTTAAGGTACTGCTGGAAAGTGCTCAGATACTACTATGATAAGCTAAATATTATAACCTATACAGTATGGGATAGAATGATGTGCTGTTGTGACCTCCGGTTTCTTTATCAGACAAATGCATGAAAAAAGTCTGGGCCAATCTCTGTTTGGTTTCCAAGTGCATGTATAGTGGTGATGGTTGTTTATTATTTGTATTTCAGTAGTGCCTAGTTCTTCAATGTACTGTCTTCTTTAAAAATATTAGACTGTTCCTGCTGGATGCGTCCCTGCTATTTATATGTAAGCTACAGGGCAGAGCATCCTCTGGTTAAGGGCATGATGCGAGAAAAGGAAGACTCATTGCCACTGCATTCACAGGAAGAACATTCATTGTGGAGGCCTTGATTCAAGCTCATTAGAAAAGAGCATCTGGGGGGAGGAATTGGCCTGCTAAACTCAGAGTTGTGACTCCTTCTGGGGGTCATTTAGGGATATGGGGTAAAAATCTGTTGGATGATTTAATTGGGGATTGGTCCTGCTTTGAGCAGGGGGTTGGACTAGATGATCTACTGAGGTCCCTTCCAACCCTGATATTTTATATGATCTTATCTTGCTGGAGGCCAAGAAAACATGATTCTCTTTTGCTCACGAGGATTGCTCATGTCCTCATGGATAGTCTTTCAGGTCTTGCCTAATAAGACTTCTAGAACCTCATCTTGTAGCAAGAGCCCCAAGGAATGGGTTTAAGATGGCTGAGTTCAGCAAGGAGAATTTTTCAAAATGAGGGATGCCAGCCTCTGAGATCCATTTCTTTCACCAGTAACAGGCAGTGGGACGGGGGAATGCAAAGTGTCACTGTATACCCTTCATGATCTCTTCAGTTTACTTCCTAGACTTCCATTCTTCCAGTTTCTCATAGACTTGTCTGATATGCCAATTTATTTTTGCCAGAGGAATAAGAAGCAATGGGACATGCCCTACCTCATCTGGGTATCAAAAAAGTTCTTGAGGGTCAGACTAGGAGCATTTTACAAGAATATATATTCTACTGTTTGTGGTCCCAGATAGGGGGTTCTCAGTCTAGTCTTAGATCTGAAGTTCCTCGGTGTCTTCCTTTCCCCTCTGCTCTGCAGTCTATACTTTTCTCTTGTAAACATCATAAAAGCTATTCTAGGGTGGCTGCTACATAGCTTCAGCTACTGCCCAGAACAAATTGTTTATCATAAAATGAATTCCCTCTGAGTCTGGAAATGGTGTTTTGCATTTTTTAAAAAAACTTTTTGCTTTTATGTGTATTTATGAAAAATAAGTGCTTTGAAAATAATCCCCTCCCCTCACTACTAACTCAGCATCTTCTAGGTGGTACTGAACGTATCTCGGGATCAAGTCTGAAGTGTCAATACATCTTAGCGCTTTAAGAATGTTACTTGCATTGCAAATCTCTATTTTCCTGTAACTCTCTGTGTATGTGCTTGTTTTTCACCAAGGAATACTGGAGAACAATGCTGTCTTTTTTTCCAGGATCTAGTGGGTTTAATTAGGCCAAATAAATACTTTCTGAGAGCATTAGATGCAATTTGCTTCATTAGCTAGAAATGGGTTCTGCTCACTTTACTGTGTTCAGAATATTCAGAGTACTTCTAAATGAATATATGGTTTTTTAGGCAACTTTCTCTTCCCTCGTTACTATTTTACTAATGTACACTAGCTTTTTAAAATTTTTAACCTTCAGCATCGTAACTGACTATTTTAATGTAAAAGTATACCTCAGAAAGCGAGGTGTATATGCAGAAGTAAAGAGGAAAAAGTAAAAATAAAAAAGGGTGAATAAATTACAAAAAAACCACAAATTATGCTCAAACATTTTAATGTTTTGCATTAATGAAATTCTTAACTGGGAACTCTAGTTCAGGCCTTCGTGCTTCAAGGTGATAAAGTTTTGCTCATATCTCAAATTATTTTAATTCCCCTTCTATCTGTGATCCGCAGTTGAGGCATAAATGCATGTGTCCTTGTGAAAAGGTAAATTAAAAACTTCAGACTATACTAATCTAATGCTTGTCTAGCAACTCCTTATTTCTGTATTAAGTCTTTAAAAGGATTTTATTTACTTGCTGAGATTCAGGACGTAAAATGGCACTTCCAGCATAAAATTGTTTTGAGGCTATCTCCTTATTTGAACTCACTGAGTTTCTTCTTGAAAAAATACTGTGCTAGTGTGAGTTGTTACTGCAGATGAGACCAGAATAAAAATGATCCTGGCTGGCAAAGGAAGAGAGGTAGTTGTTTGAAAACTTGTGTGTTTTCTCAGGGAGACTGCATCAGATGAATGTAGACACACAATGTCTTTGTTGGAAAGACAAAGCATGGGGTCCTAGTCCGAGAGAGAGTGTTCAGCATTAAAAACAAAAGCAATGTCAAACTTCTTAATTTTGTGAACATTCACCAAAAATTAGTTTAGAAGATATATGTTCTTGAGTTGGAATGAGCATTTCAAATGGAAATCTTCAGAACCTGAGATTGCTGTATGGAATGTAAGAGGATCGTCAATGAATAATTAAACAAGTGATAGCTAATAAAATATACAGCACATTGCTTCAAACTAGGAAATTGTAACTCTGCCTTAGGGATGAATGTTTTTCATTACTTTTTAATTGTTGCCAGTGTAGACGTTCAAGGTCATTTTCTGGCAGATAACTTGTTTATGGTAAGGATGAGATCACTAAGTAATGTAGCACAAGCTGCATGGTGCAAATAGTTTCCTAATATTATAGAATCCTGATGTGGTAAGAGTTTTCTTAGGCTTTGATTCTCCATGTTTAGTGACCTTTTTCCCCAGATCATACATTAAAAGAACATGTCTACTTTAGCTTTGTAGGACAATGACTGTAGGTAAATATAGTAGCAAGCATTAACAGTATACATGGGATTTTATGACAGGTTCTGAAAAAACAGTTGACTTGCAGTTAAAAAAATATTACTGTATTGTAAAGTCTCAGTATGATTCTTGGCTCCTGGTAATATTTGTAGTATACCAAAAACAAAGAATGACTTTTTTTATTTGGTTGGTTCACAAAAGCATCTATATAGTTTTTAGGTTTTCTCCACGCTGAAGTGAATGTCTGTGGTGTCCGAGGTTCCGCAGCCTGTATTCAAGAAACTGTTGCTATATTTAGCTAGTTATATACTGTAACTCGATTATAATTTCAGTGTTTGCACAGATAGGTGCTAAATATATATATTAAATAAATACCAAATATTGCCATTATTAGTATCTACAAATCTTATTCTAAATTTGCAGCAATTGTTGATCAGTTAGCAAATACACCTGCTTAGTGGGGGAGTGCATGTTTTCCACATGCACACGGGTGTGTGTGTGTGTGGGATATTTTTTGGTGTTTGTATGTGGGTGCTTTTATCCTGCAGTCCAGTTGCCTCCATTTTTGGGATAAAATATTTGGCCTGTTCTATCTTCATAAATATGAACAAACTGAAGATTAATCATTGTGATATGAGAGAGATTTTTGCTCACATTACTGCTGAAAGTCTAGCTCTTGTCACCAATATTATGTAATGTAATAACATTAAAATATAATTATTTGGATTTTCATTTTAATCTTTACTACAAACAAAGACTAGCCCTGAGCCTGAGAAATATGCTATGCATATTCTTGGACCAAAATTTTTACTTCTGCTAATTATCCTCTAATGAGGAAAGTCTGTTAGATATAAAACACCTAGTTTTTATTCTACTGTTGTACGTTTTTTAAATAGTTACTGCAGAAGACTCAGTCATTTGACCTTGAATAACTTGTAGACCCAATAATTTCACAAGCAATTCCCCTACTCTGTGTTTTTAAAAATGAGGTTTTATCTATATGCTTGATGTCACTCAGACTCACAAGTTAGTCTCGTGTTCTGGAGGGAGTTCAAAATTGTTGTGCTTCCCCACAACAATTTTTAAGCTCTTTTCCCAAAATTTCCTTTGGGGATATATCATGATTTATTTAAATTAAGTATACAATCCTAGTGATTGCAAACAATAGATGTTTTTGCAACAATAGGGATAAAATACAATTGCCCACTATACAAGTGATTGAAAGGAACAAAAGGATTTTTTAAAGAAACAGAATGACGTGCTTCCTACATTAGGTTATCAGCTGAACTGCTTGGAAAAAGATCAGTTAAGTCAGATAACCTGTATCAGTGATTTTTATCTAGTTTAACTTTTATAAACTTAGATGTATTCTGTGACTCATAATTTCCTTACTATGTTCCCTAATTTTCATGCAGTACTCTTTTACTATAATACCTGGATATTTCCCTGGAGGGGAGGACTTGCTCCTGAATAGCAGGTCTGGTTCTATTTTTAGCTGCATGGAAAAAGGAGAAAACGGGAGTATTTTTGGACATAAAAACTGGAAGAAAACAAAAGAACAGAGTGTGTTTTTTGGTTTTTGGTTTTAAAGTTGGGCCATGTGTTCGATTACAGTCTAGCCCTTCCTGAGCTTCATGTATAGCACAAAGCCGTCACATTCTGTCTGTAAGTGGCCAGCGAAGAATTTCCCTGGCCACTGGGAACTTCTTCACTGGTATAAAATAATCCGAGCCAGCTCCTGACCCAGCCATCGCACTTCCTGTTCTGACATAGGTGGTGTGTGGGATGGTGGAGGGGGCATATTGAAGGGGTGGGAGTTAGTTTGTTCTGAGGGATGTTCTAGTGTATTTTACAGCTGAATATGTAAATTGCTGCTTTAAGTCATAATCAGTTTAGTGACCGCCACTAATCTGTATGTAGTTAGAGAGTAAATGATCTTTCATATAAGATGTAAAACTGAAATTTTAGCTACGTGTGTTTATTAAAGAGACTGTAGCTCTTTTCTCAGCACCAGAATGTTCTTCTACCAACTTGCAATGTGAGAACTTCCATTTGCGTTTCACTCAATTTCCCCTGCTTCCCTGCAGTTTAAATTAGATGCGGGGAAAAGATGACCTAACCTAAACTCAGATAAACCTAAATTTATGCTTTGTATTGCTGGATGCCATCAGATGGGTTAAACAGTTGTTCTATTTAATCTTACAAGTGGCTGTATTTCAATGGTAGATGAAGTGAATCCTCTGTGTAATTTGTACTTTTGTCTTAAATATACAAAATGCTTAGAGTTAGTCAAATAAGTTGACAGTATTTTGAAAAAGGAGGCAGTGCTGGTGAGAGTGATCCCATTTAACTGCCTTTTTCTCTTAGTGCTCATATCTTGCAGGTGTCATAACCTATTTGTCATGACATGGGTTGCACCTGTTGAAAGGAAGATATTTAGCTGAGTGATATCAACTTACTGTAGGAAATGGAGGCTGTATTGTGTCATTACCTCTTCTATAATTGTCATGTAAGTATTGTAGCGGGAGGAGGAGGTGGATAGATGCATGTGGGACTCTGCATGTGAAGCAGTTCCCATGGTCACGGTTTCTAAATCTTGTTTGGGAGGAATTAACGAAGCCATTGGTAGTTCTGTGCTGGCTATTCCTGCTGTATCATGTGTTGCTCACCAGCACCCTGTAGAAAGACTCTGTCAGAAGCTAAAATGTGGGGTGGTAATGGAGGATGGGCATTCTAACCATTGCCATAAGGAAGTCCTGAGACTCGCTATTCATTGTTAAGAGGTTATACCTAAATAAATCACTTCAGCAAAAGATGAACCCTGAATGTAACAGGCCCTCAAGGGGATGGATACCCAGTAATGTAAGCCTAGAGTTAGTGGGAGTCAAATCAGCTGACCCATGTAAGGGAACCCTGGGTTTGAGTGTCTACTTTGCATTTTAACCCTAGATTAAGGATTATCTGACCTGTGCTTGAACCTAGGGCTCTAGTTTCCACACTGCAGTACATGGACCCAAGTCAAAGTAACACTGTCTCAGAGTGCCTAGCAACCACCAACGCCGAGTGTTGACGCCTTAGCCTTACAAATGTGGTGCACTGTAGGGAAAATGACAATTCCCAACTTGTTTCCTAAATGTGGTGGTGCTATTGATGAGACTCATAAGGAGCACATAAGTACATAAATTGCATAATTAGCTCATTTCATGGTTGTCTAAGAAGAATGACAAGTGCCACCTTGTGCCACCAATCAGACTCTTAATGGCCTGGTCAGCGATGCTGACTGGAGACTCCAGTCACTTTTTGACCAGGCATTCGATTGAAAACCAGATGGCTGGCAACCCTGGGTTAATGTTGACTTAAGTTGCTGCCATTTGAAAAGGCAGGTGTGGCTTCAGCTTGCAATAAAGTGCACTTGACTGCACCACAGATTGTTGGCATAGAGAGGACTAAGGAAGTTGCCGTAAGGAACTCTGGGATACATCCAGAAGCTTGGATGTATGCACGCAGGAAAGCATTAGGGCTTGGACCCTAGGTCCCAGCTTAACATGGGCTTGAACCCTCAGTTCATCAGGGTTCTGGAACCCTGTGTTTGAGTCCTATCGGAGCAAAATTGGTGTGTGGACACAGCGAGGTTAGGTTTGAGCCTGGGCTTAGATTGCGGCATAGACGTACTTTTAAAAGCTTCTAGTGCTCTCTTTTTATGAAGTATGCCGCTTTCCATTCCAACCACTTCTTTGTGGTTTTGCCTGCAGAGGCTGTTCATTCATGGTTTGAATAGGAAGTGCATCATTCCCCTGAAGATTTCAAGTGGTCACTGATTTTTGGATGCCTCTGTTCTTGGTTGCCCGGATTGAGACTCCTTGGAGGTGGAGAAATTCCCATGCCTACAGTTGACTCGAATTGGAGTTGGTTGATTGACAGTTTTGAAAATCAAGCCAAAAGTATCTCAAATGGGCTCCCAAGAGTCGTGGCACCGTAAACTTGTGGCCACTTATGAAAACATCAGCCTTCATGACTCCATAGTGTCTCATTCATTTTTCAGACATAACTTTCCCTACTTAGAAAGAGTTTTTCTCAATAAGAACTGTGTGATTCAACCCACTATAAATAGTTTACATTATACTTTTCATAATAAGGGGTATATATTTCCCCAAAGTTTATGCAGAAATCTCATTGTATAGTAAGTACAATGGGGCGAGGGAGCACAATCCATGTGCTATGTTGAAAATTTGCTTCACTGTGTAAAATTTACTTCTGTGTGTGACCTTAATGGTTCCTTCTATTCAAAAATCACAATCAAAATATTGCACAGCAGAAGAATAAAGCACTCCCTGCTTAGTATGGTATTTAGTTCTGTGGTAAACAAGTAGATTTTAAAGGGAGTTTTTACCAGACCATCATTCAGAACTTAAGTAATTTTGTGTGTTTCCTTATCTTCATCAATGCATGTTTAGTTATTTATAAAAAGTGGTTTTCTTTCTGTGAGTGAGAGAGACTGTGTGTGTACACACGCAATCAGGAACTGAGAGATGTCTCATGCTGGCATCACACCAAAGTGTAATACATCTACGTTGGCAGCAGGGGTGATTACTGGAGAACGTATTTTTTAATTGTCTAGGATCATCTCTATTTTTTCTGTCTCCTTTATTATGAGCAGTATGTTTTAAGAATCACATCCTGCATGAACTATTCTGATCAGGAAATGGCTCAAATAATTGCTCACGTCATGGGAAATGGAGGAAGAGGTAGGTAAAATGGTGATCCACTTGGACATATTCGCATATTTATAAGGTGAAATCATTTCCATGATTCTCTTCACTTACAAGATATTTTGAATGCTCCCTAAACCGATAACCAATATTTGTATCCTACTAGTGAGACATCCCTGAGGAAGAGTAAAAAGAGTCTACTGATGTCAAAAATATTTCTCCCTTTTCCTTCATTATCTCTCTCCCATGTCTGTATTTTGGTGGGTCTTAATCATTTGCTAAAAGACACCATCCTTGAACTTGTGGTTGCTTGATTAGTAGGACTCTTAGCAGTGCAAATGTCACTGTGCCATACTAGTTGTCATTCTTAATTCAACTGCTGCCTTATCAACCAACTGAAAACTAAGAAAAGCCAATGTCCCTCGCCAAGTTTTGTGTTTAAACCTTAATTGACAGGAAACAGCTGTCATACTTTTCTGTCAGACTTTAGTAGTAGTGCAATCTTTACTTGATCTGGAATGCATTTATAATGTATGTTCCTTTCTGTGCCAAAGACAATCTGAGAAGAATATGGTTTTAGTCAGATGGGCTTTTTTGGTGCCCTTTGCAGAAAAAAGTAGTGTGTGACAGCTGACCCAGAGAAGCTTTGCAACCCTCTTGACTTGTGCAGCCTCTGAATGTGTTCTTGATTGCAGAAGAGTATTTCAGCAAAAGAAATTGATGAGATAGAAAAGGGGAGCAAGGGTTAACATAAAGGAATGCTGAATAATTGTCATGAAAACCAGAGTGAGTGTTAGATCATTCCTCTCCAACCTATGGAGATGCTTCTGGTACCCCAGCTCTCATGGCATTGATGTTAGACCAGATAATTGTTCTGAAACAGAGGCAGCAGGAGATAGTGGTTGAGCTCCTATCCTTGACCATTGCTTTGGTGGTGTCCCAGGTCATTGCATCAATCAGTGGTACCTCAGAGTCATTATGACTCTGACAAAGGTCTATGCCCTTGGTGGTAAGGAAGTTTTGGATGCTTCAGTGTCTGGAACAATTCACTGGAGGCTTCAGCTCATCTAAAGATGGCCTCAATGCTGAGGAATAAGCCTGTTACTTGGGAATTGACTACAACGGTGATTTCTCATAAGAAAAGTATTTATTTACTGTGAAGACTAAAGATGAGTGTTTATCCACAGATTGAACCTTTTCCCAATTTATTTTTTAAAAAAGTCTACATTTTATCCACTTGATTTGGAATCTGTTATGAAGATCTCATGGGGTATGATATCAAAGTACCTTGAATGGACTCACACACAAATAGAATGAAAGTACCTACTAACCTTCTTCTGTGCTGGATGGTAAAAGTTAGCCAGGGCAGTACGAGAATACTGCCACACAACTCCTGAAGTTCTTTTTAGAAATATCTTTTATCAAGAGGCAAGTGAGGGAGGCTGCTGTGAGCAGCACCCAAATTGACTGATATGTCCCATGACTGAGACTTATGTATTGGATGTCTTTGAACTCAGGGTTCACTAGCCTGCAGTGCTGGCTGCTTCCATTGGAAACTGCCTTGGACAGTGCCTGTTGTAGCTGTGGAAGAAGATTCACGCATACAGGGACCTGCTCACCACACAGAGAGGCTACCTGGAGTTTATGAAGCTGACTTATGACACAAGAAGTCATAGGGGAGTGGTGTCTGTTGATGTCAGCTATAAGGCAGCAATAGCATCAGTTTTTGACAGATGTTTTTTTCAGAAATGCATGGCTGCATTTTTCAGACTCTAATATCTACATTTAGCGGAATACCAATTAGTTGCTCTACGATGGAGAAAAAATAAAATTTGACAAAAATTGGAGGCAAGTTTCATGAAAACTAAAGAGACAAGCATCCTTTTGTTCTCTCTGGCTTGTTGTCAAGCCACTTTCTTCCTCTGCCCAAAAAAGAGAAGAACCACGCAAAATATCAACTTGCACTTTGAATCAGAGGCACTTAGTCAACCCAATGTTTAAAGAAATTAGTGTCATTTCAAGCAGAAGCTGTAGGGTTCTAAGCCATCTTCAGAACAACAGGAAAAACTTCTGTGGATTTTTTATTTTGGCTGGTTATTCTCCCTCTCCAGTGTATTTAAACTGGACTGTCAGTATCTGCCTAAGTAAGCCTTCCTGCTGGAGGAAGAGAAGCTAATATATGCTCTTGCAGCAATACTTTTGGCAAAAAGGTTCCTGACTGAGCTCAGGAAAGACACAGGTTAGATTATCCTAACAGTCTCTTATGGGCAGAGACAAATACAGTTCTCAGTCATGTTAGGAATGGTAATAACTGATCCTATGAGGCTGAATGTCTGGCTACATCTGATCACTGAATCAGGTAAGCAGGTGCAGTGTTTCAGTAAATGTTTCAAGTTCTCCTAGTTGCTCGGAAGGCTGTTCAGCTGCAAGGGCAAAAGATTCTTTCTAGTGTAGAAAGGCTCACATGTATTCTTTTATATACCCTTACAGAAAGTGCTCAGATATCTTCATCTTGCGATCCAGGATAAAGATGACTTTCATTAAAGTCTGACAACTGTGTGTTTAATCCTTGACAAACATGTTGAAGCTTGACAAGTGTTTCTGTAGCATTCTATTGTGAGATTCATGAGGGGATGGTGAATTTCATACCCCAGATCTTAAACTTTTGTTGTTGTAGAATATTAATGGTGACCAAAGTTGATTCTGTGCTTCCGATATACCTGTGATGTACAAAATTTTGTACACGTAGGGTCACTTTCTTGGTGGCAGTGACTTCATCTTGCAAAGTGAGTAACTTTCTGACTCTACTTACCTGAGCTGCCTTTCTAAAATCTTCAGAGATAAAGTGAATCTATAGACACATTATTCATTTCACAGGTAGTGACATAATTCCATATTAATTGGTAAAACTTGACTTTCTGGGGGCATTTTCTTCTATGTCATTTACGCACTTTTGAAGAGCCCACCACATTCTTTTTATTTTTGCTCACATGGTAATTCCAGCAAAGTCCTTCCCACAACCTCTTAAAACGGTATCTGTGCTCTCATCTGGAGAGGTTTAAAACACATTCTAGGCCACCCAGTGTCTTGCATCATTTTACATTGTGTCTAATGGTTGTTGGGATCTCTCACTACCACAGTTTAGTAATAATTCTTAACTTTTATACAGCACTTTTTCATCAGTAGCTCTCAAAGTGCTTTATGAAGAAGGTCAGTATCCTATATAGAAACTAATCCAAACTATATGAGACTAAGAATTACCTAAAATTTTTCAGATAAAATTGTTCTGAATTTTAAATCTAATATCTCAGGCCCATCCAGGATTGGAAGCAAGTGCTGTGTATTTCTCTGAAAAGCTGGGAATGTCGTCTTTCCAATGGTATACATTTCAAGTCCATTTTTAGGCTGCTAAATATTGGAACTTAAAACTGTCACTGGCTAAGGACTGAATATTGTCATTGGGCCAGTGTAAACTTTTTTGGTGGTAATCTTGAGGAGTAGAGAAGGGGCAAAGAGTGCACGTTTAAGGGGAAAAGGTAATTATTTTTAGGCAGGTCAGTTTCTTTATTTTTAAATGACTTGTTGAAGCTGCTTGGATATTTGGAATATTGCCAGATGCAGACTAATAAGCAGAGTGCAGTGAGGTCATCAAAAGTGCATGATAAATTGCAGAGTTATGATAAATTCCACTTAACACATGGGTTGATATTATCAGACATATCTGGAGGTCTAGTTTCTCTCCTTTCTGAGAGATTCTGAGAAATGAGTGGCGGACTGAGTCAGAGTTTAATACTTCTGAGCACAACCCCTTTATTCCCAAATTTGTTTACCCATTTGGTCTAGTCACTCAACTTGTTGATTCTCCTTATTTGTTTCCATAATTTAATCCAGCTATTGCTATCCACTCTTTTCTTTCTCTTTCCAACTTGTCTTCTCATTAATTTTCCCCCTTATTCACTCTCTCTCATCTTCTCATTTCTCTGCCCTAATCCAGTTCCTTCTTGTCAGTTTTCCTTTCCCACTCTTTCACATTGCCCCATTGCTCATCGTGTTTCATCCATCCATTCATTCATTTTTTCACTCCCCTCTCATTTCATCTTTCTTGCTCCCTCATCCCAGCTCTCATCACTACTGTGATTCTCACTTACCACTCCTCTCTCAATCTGTTCTCACTCTCTCCTCCCCTTCCCTTCTCTCTTTGCTTATTTTGTCATTCAGAGCTTCCAGGATCTTAACTCTCCTTTACTCCTGAAGTTGGGAAAGGAGATGTCATGATCTTCACTCTCCTATGTCTGGGTGTGGGGAGATAATGAGATTTCATAGTCTGGGAGGCTTGAGAGATTTGAAGCTGCCAGAATCTACTCTTCCCCTCCCAAATCTGAAATTGGGGAGTCACTGGTGTCTTCTCTCCCCTAGCCACAGGACTGAGGGAAGGGCTACATTGCTGGGATATTTATTGCCCCAGACTTGACAGAAACTGCACTGAGACCTTCACCTCTGGCTGGTTAGAGTGAGTTAGGGTGACCAGATGTCCCGATTTTTATAGGGACAGTCTCGATTTTTGGGTCTTTTTCTTATATAGGTTCCTATTACCCCCACCACATGTCCCGATTTTTCCCATTTGCTGTCTGGTCACCCTAGAGTGAGTGAACATCAACATGGCTCCACTCACTTCTGTCCCAGGACCAAGGGTATGGATACTGTGCTCAAAGTTTCAAGTATAACAGAAAGCAGTTGTTCTTACCTTGTCTTTTCTTGCATTCCCTGCTCTGTGATTCCTGCTCTATAGAGATCCTGGAGGCCTTTTAGGCTTCAAGTGTGGGTATCCATTGAGGTGAATATGTTCCAAGACGAGGCAATTTCTTGTTACTCATCCTTGAAGAAATAAATTTCAGTGAATTGCTCACCGTTCTTCTCCCCTTAGAGTTGAGGCTGCTCAAGTTTCATATTAGTGTTTTATTGGCTGCTATTATGGAGGTATTTTTACTCCTCATTTCAATTAAACTGTTGGAATAATGCTAGTAGCCTGTGTATCTCCACAAGGACAGAACCAAAATCCACCCCCCAGCAAGTCAAATGGTTGAGAACAAGGTGCAGGAATTTTGCATGATGTCTCTAGATAGGTGCATAGATACTCCCCCAAGAAGTATATCTTCAGAGAAGAGCACTTAAGCTTCTCATTTTCAGGAAAATAACCATGCTCCCATACTTTCAGGAATGAGATTTAAATCCTCAAATTCTCTGCTGGTGCAACTTTATGGAGACCGGTAGAATTACCCCAGCAGTGAATTTGGACCTCAGAGTTAAGGTTTAGCCAGACCTGTTGTATAAATTGCTTTGGGTATCTCCTATCCTTGTATGATGTAAAACTTAATATAGTATATGCTTCCAGGTCTGCGGTAAATAAAAATATGAACTAAACCATTTTAACCGGTACATTACTTTTACTCAAGTAGTTGGCTTTAATAAGTAAAATTGTTAATATTACTACTACCCTAACATTTCACATTCCTTTGCATGCTCTCTTTTGAACGTATTTGAGTTTTCTTAATGTTCACAAAAAGAAATAGACTAAAAAAATATGGGTTTAGTTATATGAAGTTTTACTTTTGTCTTGACTACTTTCAAGAGTACATCTGAAGCACACAAAACCAGCAACATCACACTGAATCCTTTGTCCTTCCTGTTGGGTGAAACAGTAGATAGCTTACTGTAAATATGGATGGCTGCCAATCTGTGGCGCAGATTCTTTTGCTAATACTGTAAACTGGCAAGAGATCAAGAATTGCAGTTATTCCTTTTATTTACTTTCTCCATCTGCATTAGAGTTCAGTGAATGAGAGAGGAAAACATTGCTGACTTAAATGTTGAGTGAAGGTTTCATATTGACTAACCATTGCAAAAAAATATTGTTTTCTGTGTCTTTTGCATATGTTTTTTCCATTTCTTTTTGGCGAAACTGGAAATATCAATTACTTCATCTGGAATAGATTAAACCATTGAAAAGGCAATGCAGAGATTTAAATGAGGACTGACCATAACATACCATGCATAATGTAAAATACTTTGACTACTTCTGACTTGATGCTTGTGTGCTTTCTGCTAACTTCTTTGAGATTCATATTAACAATATGCACTTTGTCTATTATGAGAAGTTTTATAAAGTGTTTTCTTTCTGGTAAACTGAGGCTTCCTGAAATAGATCCTGGGTTCTCTATTCTGTGGTTTTATATAAAAGTAGTATAGGGAAACTAAAAAGGAGTGTGTAGTTCCTCCAGTTGGTTTTCAAACACAGGGCATGTCTTGAAGTTTGTTTTTATACCAGGAAGAGAATAGGAAATGTTGTTTTTTGTCTAATTGTGTTGCTGATATAGTGGGCATTCCCTAGTAAAAATAAGGGGGATTACATAATACAAATAAGTTATTTAAGACTTACTAAAATTTTCATGGTTTATACTCAGAGAAATAAAATTCTGCAAGGATATAATTTGAGAATCAAATGAGATTAAATATGGTGTTTTGTTAAATATGATTTTATGTACAAATTGGGATTTTTAACAAATACCATCAAATCTCATAGTATACTGCACTTCATTTGAATGTCTAGCTATAACAGTTAGCAATGAATGGCTTTATCATATGTGTGTTTCTTACCTGGTGATGAACCTTGAAATATATTGTACAGTTTAGATGTATACAGATATATGAAAGGTATCCTTAACAGCAAAAATATTTCATAAAGTTTTATATTATGGCTGATTAATTTATGTACTTAAGGGACACTTTTTATACACTGAATTGTACCTCCCAGTGAAAATTTGGGGGGCTAGGGTTTGTGGGAAGGGAGGATGGGTGGTTCTGTTTTCAAGGTGCTGGACTGTTACTCAGGAAATTTGGGTTCAATTTTTGAATCTGCCACAGACTTGCTGTATCAGATTGGCCAAGTCATTAAAATCTATTTATGCCGCAGTTCCTCATTAAGTGGGGCTACTACTACTTCCCTACTTCACAGCAATGTGGCAGGAATAAATTAGTGAATGTTTGTGAGGAATTGTGATATTACTTGACAGGGAGTGTAGAAGTTGTTCTTGAATTATATGTGCTTGAAGTGTTTAGAATGTTCTCTTCTCCCAGAAATGGGCATTTTTTGCTGGTCTGAAGCATAGAAATGAGGGGCGGGAGGAAGGGAGGTGCACACATTTTTCTTGCAGGATGCTTAAACTTCTACAAGATTCCTTCCTTTAGTGCCTTTTCTTCATTTTATTGGAAAGAAAATGTATTCTTTTGTTGTGTAGCATAATTCTTTCTTTATTTCTGAAGTAAATAATTTTAAACTATAAAATTGAGAGGATAGTAATTACAACCTAGGGAATACTGGGATTAAAATGTGAAGACCTACTTCAAAATGAGTTAAATGTGAGAGTGGTTCTGAAAATTAAAAAGGTTTTCCTAAGTGAAATAGAAACATGGGGGTGGGGGGAAAACTCCCTTAAAGGTGTAAATCACAGAAAGTTATCAGTCTATAAGTGATATCAATCAGGAATTTCTCCCTCTCTGACTTTTTAGTTCTCTTTTTGTTGCAAAACTTTAATTCAGGGCTCATTCAAAACATGTATGAAAGACTTATTGAAAAATGACACACAGTTCAAGTGAAATGGCTCAAAGTTAATTAGCCTGCACAAAATCTAACCCAAGAAAATCAATATAAATATCTTGGAGACACAAACCCATTACCATTTTAAGATCCCTTTTATGAAATTTGTGGCTGTTTTGAAAAGCTTTTTCAGTACTGCATGTCACCTAGAAAACTGGAATTCATTCCTTTAACCACCATTCCCCTTAAAGAGGGAAATAAACTGTGAATTCCAATTTTTAAAATGTTTTATAGTCTTCCTATTTTAAACTCCCTTCTGTTTATTGTTAAGAGATGAAATGTCATCACATTTATCTTGACCAATTTGTTTTACCTCCATGTTAAAATAAGGAAAAAACAGAAATATCTGAACAGAGTTTGAGGTAGGGTATATCCTTGAGGAACAGATTTTGAGTTAAATCACAGTATATTAAAATAATTGCTAAATTTTCTCCTATTGATAGTATGCTCAGATTTTTCTGGATTTTTGTGGAATAAACTTCAATTTATCCTCTTTCAATATTTATCCTCTATTTAAATATAGAGGATATATTTATATTTTTATATATATATAATATAATATTTAAATATTTAGGATATATAAATTATCCTAAATATTTATTATATATAAAATATATATATAATTCATTGTAATATCCTCTATTTAAATATAGAGGCTAAATATTTATCCTCTATTAAATATTTGGTAAATACTGAGTTGATTTGTTTAGCATAGAAGACCATATTGTGACAGAATTTTGCAATGTCTATTGCCATTTCTAGATTTTTCTAATGAGGGCATAAAATTATTCATGGTGCCCAGCTCTCCAAACTTGATTTTTATATTTATCTCTTAATTGGACTTTCCTTAAAATTGATCTGGAAGCAGCAAAATATAGATTTCTTACTTGCTTCCTGGTACAGGGGGTCAAAGTATGAATATTAATCTTTGTCTACTGTGAATGTCTCCAAAATTACGTTTGCCAGTAAACTAATATGTTCCATTCAAAGTTTTATTGATTCGTATACATAGACCTAAAAAATTTAGGACTGAGGTATTTGGGAGACTTTTATCCTTTATATCACCAAAGCAATTAAAATGAGCCAGATTTACCTCTCCTCCAGGGTTTCTTATGGATCAGGCTAGGGCCAGGCATTCTTTGTTCAGGGAACCAGTCTGTAAAATCCTCCTAATGAGAATTACCTATGAAATCCACAGTGGTGGCTAGTGTTCAAAATAAGTGGTGAGGCTGGCAATGAAATACCTGCCCCTCGCACAAAGAAATTTTAGAGACACCTCACAGTAGGGTGATCAGACAGCAAATGTGAAAAATCAGGACAAGGGGTGGAGGATAATAGCCTGTCTAAGAAAAAGATCCCCAAATCAGGACTGTCCCTATAAAATTGGGACATCTGGGTCACCCTACCTCACAGAATTGCTTCTGAGCTCTCAAGTAAAATCAGCTAAATTGGGCCCCTAAATTGGGCCCTTTCCATCACTCCCAGTAAATAAATTCTGCCCCACATGTAGCTCTTCTGCTACAGCTACTGTCATCATTCCCCTGCCCCTGAAAATGAAGGGAGCAGAGCCAGAGGGTGTTTTTCTATTCATCTTCCTTCCTCTGCAAGTCACAATCAAATGGAGCATGCCCATAGTGCAGGGGTAGGCAAACTTTTTGGCCTCAGGGCCACACTGGGTTTCTGAAATTATATGGAGGGCCAAACAGCCAGGTGTGGCACAGCCTGTGTCCCTTATGTGACCCCCTCCTTCCCGCTTCTTGCTCCCTGATGGCCCCTCCAGGACTAGGCCCCATCCAAATCCCCCTCTCCTTCCTGACAGCTGCCCCGGGACCCCCCTGCCCCATCCACGCCCTTGGGCACCCCACCCCTAACTAGTCCATGCTGCCCCATCTATCTCCTCTCCTCTCCTTCCTGACTTCCCCCCAGGGATCGCTGCCCCCATTCAACCACCCTTGTTCCCTGCCCTCTGACCGCTCCAACCCCTATCCATACCCCTCCCCCTGACTACCCCCCGAACTCCCCTGCCCTATATCCAACTCCCCTTCCCCAGCTCCCTGCCCCCTTACTGCACTGCCTCGAGCACGAGTGGCTGGTAGCATGGCTGCACCAGGACAGGCAGCCGAGCACAGGGTCAGGCTGCGGCTCTGCAGCTGCACTGCCCTGGCAGCTCACAGCCACGCCACCCAGAGCATTGTGCTGGTGGTACGCTGAGGCTGCAGGTATGAGGAGATAGCAGGAGAGGGATCGGAGGTATCCTCCCTGGCCAGGAGCTCATGGGCCAGGCAGGAGGGTCCCGCAGGCTGTAGTTTGCCCATCCCTGCCATACTGGATAGCAGAAAGTACCTACCATCTTTTATACACCAAATGCATTGGAAATTGTGGAGGATTTTGCTGTTTACACGGCATTAATTAAAGTAAATTTTGTCCATATGTCCTCGGTAGCATGTTTTCAGGGTGGTCTGTGATAATGGATGCAATTTACTGGATTGTTTTGTTGGACTGATTAATTAGCCAAAAGGATCCTTGAAATACTAGCCATCTTTGCTAAAATAGATCTGCTTCCGTGAGTCAGGAAACATACTCTGCGGTTGTTTTGCCACTTTCTGGCTCACTGGACCCCACATGAGAGAGACCTACAGGCCAAGATCATTCTAACCCTCACATTCTGGCACTCTTTAGTGGCCGAAGAACGCTCATATCCCATATTGCTCCACAGAGCTCTGGGATCCTCAGAAAATAGTAGTTACTGTACACAATTTTTTGGGATTTGTGAGCTTCTGGGACTCCTCTAACCCAAGGGCCTACCTGTGCTAAGGAAGCAACCCTCCATACCAAATACCTTGAGCTGCAAGGAATAAGATTGGCACACACACATCCTTTAGTCTTCATGTTATAGATGACAAACCACGTTGTGCAGATGTCCATTAAGACAACACAATGGTGAGGTCCTAAATCAATAAGCAGTGTGCTTTAGGAGCAAGAGATTATAATGAGAAGCACTATTTCTCAAGATGACACAATCTTTTCTTTTGTCTGAATGTAAAAGAAGGGAGGACAAATAATTTTTTATCAGTTATAACATATTGTGGCTCTCAAAGGTTTTTCAGATATCTAGTCCATGAGGAAATCCATTCCAGGCTTTTGTTTTTTGTTTTTTCTCTTTCCTGGTAAAAGGTCTGAGACAGGAAAAGACATGTGGATATCTCTCAGTGTATATATATAAAACAAAAAAATTATAGTGTATACAGAATGGAAACATTCATATATTTTACCTATATACATAAAGTGGAGATTCTGAACCTGAATGACTGGCTAACATTAGAGAAGAAATATGAATATAATGGACAAAATTTCACATTTTCTAGAGAGTTTGATGGAGAATACTGTTGAAATTGTCTTGTTTTCTTGTTGCAGAAGAGCACAAGGAGTAAAGTAAATAAAAAGATTTAGTTCAGTCATTTTTACCTCAAAAAATTAAACACAACCTGACTGTCTGCTCACGCGCTTAGAATGAAATAGCAGAGGTCAATCTGAAGTGCAGTTCCAGAACTTTTTTAAAAAAGCTTATTTTAAGATTAAGAATGTATGACTTGTTTCCAAAAATGTATGTGTGTTTAGTATACAGGCATGTCGCGTCTTACACTTATTCTACTTATGCGATTTCCACTTTATGCGGTTCACAAAAACAAAAAAAGAAAGGAGAAAAAATTGTTTTTTAACTTCCTGCAGGGGGTGCATTTTCACCTCCCGTTGAAGTCAATGGGGTTTCAGCTATACGCGGTTTCCATTTTACGTGGTAACCACAGAACGGAACCCTCACGCGAGATGCGACACGCCTGTATATATATTATGTCTGTTTCTTGTCTACACCATCAGTCCTTCACCTTCCTGAAAAGGTGACCTCAATTTGTAGAAAATAGACCTTCATGAAAAATTGTATTGTAAGAAGAATATTTATCCAGATAAAATAATGAAATAATGTTCAAAACATTACTAGTTTCAGCTCAGTCTGCTGTACGTTATAAAGGTTACTTGGTCAGCACGACTGTAGTTATAGTAAAGATGAAATACAGTTTCCATTATAGCAGTCTTTTTCACATGTTCATAACTCTCTGAAACATTTATTTTTAGTGACATTTTTTGTGCTTGCATTCTGAATGAATGTGTGTTTGCTTAGAAAGATTAAACAAAATCCCTTCAACTATTTTTGCATTTTGAAGAGTGAAATTTTTTTTATTATAAGAAAAACCATATCTTTAGATAAAGCTACAGCAAAAATGGCTGAAGCTTGAAAGTTGCTACAAAAGCATTCTCCATCAGATTAGTGTGTATGCTTGAAGTAAAAAATAATTGGTTTTGATATGAGGATATCAATTTTCCATCTGAACACTTTAGAATAGAAAGTTTAATTGTTTATAAGTACTTATTTAAAGGCTTCAGTCCTGTCCCTAGGTTTATATCCCGTATATATCTAATATAAATAAGAAATAATAATCAAAACTGACTTTAATATTAAGCCTGTCTACATCCACACAAGAAAAATTTGCTTCAACCGTTTTAACTGAGTTGACAAAGTAATAGTAAGAACCGTCACCTTTATGCTGAATAGAAAATTTTCAAAGAGAAGCAAATAGTTTAAATGTTCAGTATTTAAAGTTAAAATGATTTTAAAGGTGTAGTTAGCATTAGGTGTAGTGGTGTGGAGTCACAAAGAGAAGCTGGCTGTCGCTCTTTGATCTTGAGACCAACTAGATGCTATTTCAGCTTCCATCTTTTAAACTACGTATGATTAGCTGCAGTTCTAAGGTGCCAATGCAGCAGCTGTCAGTTGCCAGTGTGCTTTGTATTCCACCCATCAACCCTTCCTACTCCAGGAGCCAAAACGGGGGTGGCATAAGAGCTGGCCATGCCAGGTTTGGCTACCAAGAAGTTCCCTTTACATGAGGGGATTGACCAGTTGAGGAGATCTGTCAACTTCCTGCTCTCTTGTGACATGAGAGCAGCGCAAAGGGATTGGAGCAGAAGTCAGGGTTGAGCACACAATTTGATGCATGCGAGATGCACCTATTTCAAATGTTCTCTGATGAATTCAAGGATTTACAAGCTTTTTAATTTGTTACCTTTTAAAGTTAGGGTTTAAATTGACACCTGTGTTAATGCTAGATTATGATTGCATAGTAAAAATAATATCAGAGTGCAAAAGTGTAGGGTCTAATAGCAACAATGAATCTGTCACATTTCATGTGTAATTTTCTATTCCTGTTTTTCCTTATTCAACATACATTGTTATACTTATCTATCCATTTAGATCTTGTATGGATGCCATCAATGTTGCAGCTAAGCACCTCAAACATGAATAATTTTATCCTTGCTGCATCCCTGTGAGGTAGGGGAGCATTATCCCCATGTTACACATGGAGAATGGAGGCAAAGAGTTCTAGTGACTTGCTCAGGGTCACATAGGGATTCTGCCAGAGCTTGGAACTGAACCCAAATCTCCTGAGTCCCAGTCCAGTGATTTGAGTATATTACTGTTTTAGGATGAAATTATACACACGCTGTTAAGTATACAGGATGTTCAGAAGGACTGGGTTAACATTACTACTTAATTTTTGCCTGCCTTTATTTTTTGTAACTTCAATGGTGTACAACTTTTGCTGTGATCCTCAGTGAAAGGAGAGAGTGTCCCCTCTGCCTAGGATGGCGGTGAGCCCTGAGAGCCCCAACCAAGTGGCCTGAAAGAATACCTTGAAATCCCTGGCAGAGAAGCTGAGGGTGCCCTGAAAATGCTCCTGCTAGAAATGGGTGTATTGGTTTCTGTTTTGCAGAGACCCTGATTAGCAGATGGGTTGTTGTGAGAGGACAGTGAAAGCTGTTTGCAATATTAACTATTGGAGAGCCATCGATCTGAATATATTGATTCTATATTTACACTATGGTGGTGGAATATTTTAATCATGCTGGCATTTTTAAGTAATTTCATGTTTATTGCTCAGCAGTGAATGTATGATCTGTGGCTTCCTTCCTCTTCCTCTCCTGTCACTTTCAAGTAATCTCAAGCACAATTCCTTTATAATGTAAATGGTATATATTTCCAATTGTAATTTAGTGGGTATTAGTTTCAGATAGCTAATGAACTGAAGAACTCATCTTGATGATCTCATCATTCAATCCACTAGTCTGTCTTAAATTCTTGGCCAATCACTCTTTATACATGATTGGATACTTAAAATCATTTTTGGTACTTCAGTATTTTTTTGTATTTTAATAGAGTTTGACTTTTGTAAGTATCTCTTTTCAGCTTTTTAATATATTTGATTTTTTGTTTTAAATAAATAACCTTGCTAATTTGCACTAATGATTGAGACACCCTTGCAAATTTTATAAATTCAGTGAACAAACAAAAATATCAAGAGTAATGTGTAACAAAATGCACTTAATTTACATGACTATACTTTACTTTTAATTATTTAAAACTGTTTATGCTGTACTATTTTGTAAAAGCTATATGGTCTTAGTAAAATGACTTCACAGCCAGAAGGGGCTGGGATGCAAAACCATACAACACTCTCCATTTCTGAACAGTGATGTAAAAGCAGAGAGATTACCATAAGAGAGAGAGTTTTCTATACAGTACTAACTCACACTTTGCTAATTTGTACAGTCAATAATACAATGAGGAGTCCGGTGGCCCCTTAAAGACTAACATTTATTTGGGCATAAGCTTTCCTGGGTAAAAATCCCACTTCTTCTGACTGGGTTTTTACCCACAAAAGCTTATGCCCAAACATCTGAAGAAGTGGGGGGGTTTTACACACAAATGGTAGGTCTTCACTACCCGCCGGATCAGCATGTAGCGATTGTTTTTTCTCGCGTCTCGTTAAGATGCGAGAAATCAAATGCTAGCTGTGCCCCCATCGACTCCCGTAACTCCAGCTCGCCGCGAGGCACAAGCTGGAGTCGATGGGGAAGCTGACTGTCGTTGCCATGAAAACGGCAGGTAAGTCGGCTGAAGATACGCCAGCTTCAGCTATGTCATTCACGCAACTTCAGCTATGTGATCTTCAGTTGATTTTTCCCCCCCATCCCTCCAGTGAAGACCAGCACAAAATCTTAAACCCAAATAAATCTGTTACTCTTTTCAAGGAACTACCGGACTTCATTGTTTTTCTGGATATAGCCTAACATGACTACCTGTCTGATACTTAGTACTGGACAGACTTATTGAATCAAATGTTTATGGACCTATAATGTTTGTGGAACTTGCAAGCACTCAGTTCCTCTCAGGATTTGGCAATTTGATTCCTTTTATAATGTAGATATGCACCAATAAATGAAACGGAAATTACCAAACGTATTTTTACCCAGAGTATGTGGCTGTATTAGATTCATCACCACTAGAGACTGGAGGGCATTTCTCCCTCACCCAGCCATGTGCAAAGAGCATCCTGTGTTTATGGACTTGCCTCTAACTGTGTGGAAAGAGGATCATCTCCTGATGTAGGATCTGGGATCTATGAGTGTGGTTGCGGTGGGGCTGGAGGAATACACTATTGTCTATCCAACAAACTTGTGGGAAATACTGTGATAGGTTCGGTCACAGAAACTCCCTTGGGACTGTCACCTTATGTTCTGAGACTACTTTTTGAGCCTGTTTTCTCTGCCAGCCTGGGCCTTCAGAAAGCTTCCTTGCTGAGCCAGACATGCCATTCTGCAGACTTAACTGAAAATGGCTTATAAGTGCTCTTGTCTCTAGCACCTAGCTCCAATGGGATCCAAACCCCAATTAAATCTGTTTTACTCTGTATAAAGCTTATACAGGGTGAACTCAAAGATGTCCGTCCTCTATAACACTGATAGAGATGTGCAGCTGTTCCCCCTCCCCCTCCCGATATTAATTACTTACTTTAGGTTAATAAGCAAAAGTGATTTTATTAAATATAAAATGTAGGATTTGAGTCGGGGTGGGTAAACGTTTTGGCCCGAGGGCCATGTCGGGGTTCCAAAAGTGTATGGAGGGCCGGGTAGGGAAGGCCCTGCCCAACCCCAACCGACTTCTTGCCCCTGACTGCCCCCTCAGAATACCCAACCCATCCTGCTCCTTGTCCTCTGAATGCCCCTTCCTGAAACCCTATCCAACTCCCCTGCTCCCTGTCTCGTGACTGCCTCGACCCCTATCCAGCCCCCTGCCCCCGGCTTCCTGACAGACCCCCCGGGACTCCTCCACCCTATCCGACCCCCCCCCCCATTCCATGTCCCCTGACCGCCTCTGCCCACCCCCTCCCCCGGAGCCTCTGCCCTATCCAACTCCCCCTTCTCCCTGTCACCTGACTGCCCCTGGGACTCCCTGCCCCTTATCTAATCTCCTACAGCCCCGGCCCTTGACTGCACCCTCCCCCACCCCCCCGAACCTCTGCCCCATCCAACCTCTCCCCCCGCTCCCTGTTCCCTGACTGCCCTCAACCTCCCCCACCCCCTTACCATGCTGCTTACCCCCACCTCCCCTCCCTCCTTGAGCCGCCTCATGCCACATCCAGAAGCGGCCCTGGACAATGCTGCAGTGGCGTGGCTCCGGCAGGGCCTGAGCTCTGCTGCTTGGCTCACTGGAGCTCACAGCCCCGCCCCCTTACCATGCCACTCCCAGAAGCAGCTCAGGCCCTGCCAGAGCCACACTGCTGCAGCGTTGTCAATGGCTGCTCCTGGACACGGCACGCAGAGGCTCTCGGGGATGGGGGAATGGTGCAGTAAGGGGGCGGGGCTGCGAGCTCCGGTTGGCCACGTGGCAGGAGCTCACTCTCTGCGCTCCCCCCCCCAAGCCATGCTGCTGCAGCACTGTCCAGGCCACTCCTGGAGACAGCACACTGAAGCTCTGGGAGAGCAGGGAAAGCAGAGCAGGGCAGGGGAGGGGCAGCTTCCTCAGCCTGGAGCTCAGGGGCCGGGCAAAATTAGCTCGTTGGCTAGATGTGGCCTGCGAACCATAGTTTGCCCTTCCCTGATTTAAGTGGTTCCAAGTAATAACAGACGGAACAAACTAAGTTACCAAGCAAAATGAAGCAAAACACATAAGTCTAAGCCTAATACATTAAGGAACTGCATACAGGTAAATTTCACCCTTAGAGATGTTCCAATAAGCTTCTTTCACAGACTGGACTCCTTCCTAGACTGGGTCCAGCAAGCACGAACACCCCCGTAGTTACTGCCCTTTGTTCCAGTTTCTTTCAGGTATGTCTTTGAGATGGAAAGGCCATCTTTTAAGCCAACTGAAGACAAAATGGAGGGGCTTCCAGGACCTTTTATATTATCTCTTTTGGGTGAAAACCTTTTCGTTGTTGTTCTGCAAAGTCACATCAACCACATGGAGTTTGTAGCCACCGTGGCAAGTCACTTATCTGTGAATGATTCAGCTTTTGCAGGCTGATGCCATTGATTACATGTTAGTTGAATGTTCCCAGGAAAGCTCAGATGTAGACTGATGTCTCCTAATGTCCACTGTCAGTTAGGTGTTAGGACTATTTTCAATAAGTGCCCATTCTCAAGAAGCTGACCAAATGCTTCTCTGAGACTACTTAGAATGAAACACATTGAGATACTAGTACCTAGATAATATTCATAACTTCAAATACAAACATGATACACACATGCAGGCAGCATAATCATTACAACCTTTCCATAGACACCCATAGAACAAGACCTGATGTAACTATAGGACCCTACAAAAATGATCTATACGGTCACAGTTCATGTCAATAATGTCACACATACATTGATAATTTTGGCTGTAGAGACTATTCCGTGCCAGGTGACCGTCCTTTAAATCCAGGCAAACTTTTTTTTTTTGTGGTGAAATCATGAACCTGCAATCCATGTCAGAGGAACAGATTCCTCCCCTTTCCCTTTGACTCCTAAATGACGGTCTTATTTTCAGCTGAGGAGATGGCTTCCCCGCTGCAGAAGGGTTTTCTCTGGCAGAGTCTAGCCTTTATGTATAGAACTGTCCTCATACTGTCTTATTTCCTCCATGACTGCCGAGTTATGTCACTTTGTTTTGGATCTACAGTCAACACTGCTTCATAGTTCATTAATACTCTATATGGATGCAAATATCTGTACCTTGATTTCTCTTGTCACTGTTATGAACTGAAGTGCCAGATTTGTTTCCATACAAGAGCTCAGCATGTAAAATAAGTCTCTGGATGACCTCTAGTGCAAACATTTGGTTGCAACCCACTTTTCTTGTTTGCTGTTTCCCTCCATGCAGGAGTTTATTGCACTGACAGGGTAGCTCTTTATCATCAATAAATATTTTCAGTAGCATATGGTTCCTTATCTAATGACCATGTGGCACTTGTAAGCTTAAATATGAAATAAAATACGGACTACAGAGGGATGCCAGTGTGATGTGAGATGTTATCTCCAAAAAAAAAAAAAAAAAAAAAAATTTAGTAATTATATTACATTAGAAAGATACATTCTGAGGAACAGTTATTCAACAAACTAATTATACATTAATTGCTTTCTTTGCAATATGCTATGCTAACCTGAACATATGACATTTATAATGTGACTCAACTATACTGTCACTTTTTAAACTAAAAATGAACAAGGAGAACACATTATATTGGGCTGTAAACATCTTGCTCTAGTCTCAAATTTGCCTGGATCCCATAAGTCCCGTGGGGGAATTGTCAGGCTCTGGCTGCTCTTTCTTCTGCTTCTGTTGTATTAGCCACCAAGGACTTTGTACAGAGGAGGGAAGGAAATGAAGAGAGAATAGCATGAGTTGGGTTGGACATTTTGCATGAGTGAGACAAAAGTAGGATATAGAAAGTGGGAGCACTTGAATGTTTTTTCCAACTGGGGGCCCATTTTGGGACCTATGTGAATAAGACTGCACCCCTGATTTCACATAAACATTGAATTGACACCAGTGAATCTGAAACTTCACATAACTAATGACAAGACTATTGTAAAGAAATTTCCCTCTTGTTGGTCCTGGTACTGGTTAGACTTGGTTGGCTGGTTTCCAATGTTAAAAAGTAGATAGTGGGTTTAGTCTGCTTCTTGCTCTAGGGTTGCCAGGCATCCGGTTTTCTGCTAGAATGCTAGTCAAAAAGGGACCCTGGTGGTTCTGGTCAGTCCTGCTGACTGGGCTGCTAAAAGTCCAGTCAGCAGGGCTAAGGCAGGATTCTTATTTGCCGTGGCTCCACACGGCTTCTGGAAGTGGCCGGCATGTCTGGCTCTGAAGTGTAGGGACCAGTGAGGCGCTGCAGACTGCCTGTGCACTGACTCCACAGCTCCCACTGGCCAGGTTTGTACTCTGCACAGCTAGCCACCATGGTTACACTACTATGTCTTGCTTGGTAGCTCAGATGAGAGATAGCATGAGTATAGCCATCAGTTCTTCATTCTGGCCCTCATTCAGCAAGGTACTGAAGTTCATGCATAGATTGTTGCCCCAAGTATTATGCCTCAACCCAATACCTGTGGAAATGTGTAGTAGTCAAAAACTTTTTTGAGATTGAATACTAACCTATTTTATGAAATGTACAAACCAATGACAAGCTTACTGCTGATCCCCTTCTGCATATCCTGGGATTGGATACAAGAAAGAATATGAAAATTAAAAACATGCTGAATGAAATTTTCAAAAGCACCTAAGTCCCATTTTCAAAAGTGACTTAGACACTATGGAACACATTTACAAAGATACTTGGGGGCTAGATCCACAAAGGGATATAGGTGCTGTGCCATCCAGTGGAATCTTCAGCACTGGGTTAGGTGCCCAGGCTCCTTATACAATGCATGGGGAGAGGTAGCCACCTACGAAAGGGACCCTCAGAAGACTGCAATCTGAGCAGAGATCCACCTAAGCTAGCCAGTAGGTAAAGTTAATGAGAGCGGTACACGTAAGCCTTGACCCTCAAGTGTAGCTAGGTAGCCAACAGCCTGTTGGTCAGGACAGTCAACTAGGATTTGGGAGACCTGGGTTCAAATCCCTGCTCTGTATCAGGCAGAGTGGGGATTTGAAAACAGGTCTCCCATATCCCAGGTGAGTGCTCTGAACTGTTTGGTTATTCTTACACATCAGTCAGCCTGGCCCCCCCAAATTCCTCATCTAGTCACTCTGGCTGTAAAGATTTGATCAAAGAAAGCTTTGCCCACACCCATACTAGTGAAAATGAATAAAAAGAGGTATGAACACAATAAAAATGAAATTCTAGATCAAGGCTGTAAAAAATAATTGAATTTTTCTCAATGTTCACCTACTTACAGTGTAGATTACATTGTGGTGTTCTGTTCTATATAGGCTCTTACACTGCCCTCATCACCACAGAATCTGAGCTCCAGATTTTAAAAGGTATTTGGTGCCTAAAGATGTAGATAGGTGGCAAATGCGATTTACAAAAGCACCTAAGCAAGTTAGGTGTCTGTCTGCATTTGAAATCAATGGGAGAGCTTAGGTGCTTTTGTAAATCCCACTATGTGCATATCTACATTTTTAGACACTTAATTACCTTTGACAATCTATCCCTGTGTCTTCCAGTAGTGCATGAAGTAAATGATGTGATTGTCACATGTGGTTCATTCCGAACATGGTGGTGTCATCCTTACTGCCAGCCAAGCTTTTACGACTTTTCTGGGTTTGGCATAGCAAACATCCCTTCTTGTGAAACTGATGTCTGAATATGGACATATGCTCTGGTGAAAAAGCACAAGTGTAGGTATGTCTGTTGAATTGAAGCATAATTATCTTTAATTTGGCCCTGATTCCCTAACTTTAACTATGTGACTGATTCCAATGAAACAAATGGGGCTCAGGGATAGCACATGGGGTTGCCTGCCTGAAACAGCTTGCAGTACTCAAGAGCTTAATCAGGAGTGTCTGTTCCACGAAATGCTGACATTTATATATGTTCACGCTAGAAAATTTACCACATAGCAGTATCTTTGATCCTTCAACTAATTCATGCTATTTACATTATAACAAAGGTAAATGACAGTTTATTGTAGCTTTTCTGAAAACTGTATTCTGGACATTATTTTTGACAAGTATTTAGGGAAAAAACAGCACTGAGGAGCAATAAAATGCATTATTATGGTTTCAATGCCACCACATCAATATTTCCTATAAGAACATACGTTTGGAGTAGAGCATGTATACGATAAACTTTTATAAAGGGATTATTCAAATTAATTTTCTTAGCCAGGCTTATAAAAGCATAGATTATACTAAAATGTCAGTTATTTATAAATGAACTTTATAAAGTTTAAAAAGAAGAGAATTTTGCTGGATTTCTAAATAGGTATGCTGTGCAATGTTGGCAACTTATTATAAGTGTGTTTTCTTTGTGTGAATGATAATAAAAATAAAAGTAACCACTACACTATAAGTAAATGTTTAGATAAATATTTTGAAGATATGTCTTGTTCTTTGCAAATATGATGGCTTTGATAAGACATGATGCAAACTAACTAGTTGGTGACCTGCTTACATTTCTGGTTCAGCTTTGTTCATCAGCTCTAGTTTGCAGGATAAATTTGGTGTCAACAACAATAAACTGTGTACTGATAACAAGGAAAACTGTATTTCAACAGTTGTGTCAGGAGTTCATGGTAAACCATTTTTCATGGAATTTTCCCAGATGTGGTGGTGGTGTGCTGATCTCATCACCCAAATACAATGCTTTCTTTTATTTCTCTTATGTTTGATAAGCTTGACAATACAAAAGGAGAATTATTTCTTTTTCTCATCATTCTAATAAATGAATGAGAATTGTGTGGTCTGCATGTCTGTAGCATGTAAATATATACATTCTGTCACAGTGAGAATTTATACAAGATGTTAGTCATATATACCTATTCAGATTGAATTATAGTACCTAATCTTTTGTGTCAGGAATGCTATCCATAATATTATCTTGCAGGTTAGCCCTAGTATAAGCAACTTGGTAAACATTATCTACAGTATTGTTTAGTGAAAACTACATGCAATCCTTCTAATTCTTCAGAAATTATATAGTGCTGAAATTAGAACAAACAGGATAATATTCAGAATATTAATACTATTGTTTTGCAGATATAGCATTGGCATTATAACATTTGCTATGCATTAAATTTTTTTATTCAGTTTCACAAAATTTATTACAAAAATTGTCAAAACATTTGTTTTTAATATATTGCTTTTTTCCATTGAAAGCTTATTTTCACAACCCCCTTCACATTTTTTTTTTTTTTTTTAGTCTGGAAAAACTGCATTACTGACACTTCTTAAAAATAGAGCAAAAGAGCAAAGCAAATTGAGAATTTTACACACTCCAACATTTTTAAGAACAAGAACTGAAGTTATAGCAGAACTCACAAAAACTTTAGAATTGTGTGTCCTAGTAGAGAGCCATCATGAGATAATTTATTACAACAGAAAGCTGCCCAATTGATAACTTAATTTCACAAATTGTTCTACAGTAACTACTATAGCTTCTTTTTAGTATTTTTCTCTCTTCCACTGATTAAAGTATTGATTGTGGATCAGTTAGTCCAGATTTGCAAAATTCATAACTTAAAAGAGCCTTTAACATTAAAGCGGTAGGGTCCTTGTATTATGTTATAGGTTCAATTTTCTGATTTACATGCAATCCACTTTCACCCATCTATTTTAATGAAAGCCATCCAGTTAAGCAGTTTTTCTTTTATAAAATATGAATTTGTCTTGTACAGGAAGTTAATTTGCATATATATATGTACTCTTTCACAGTGGTGGTTGGGGTGAATGTGTATTTCCATAAGATAATCATATTTATCATGTGCATTGTGTTTTCCATAATTTCACTAACAAAAAGTAAACCCTCATGTTATGTAGAAGTACTTGTTACTTTCATACAGTAATATTGGGGAATAAAAAGCTCAACTTCAAGGATAATGCTTCAGTTGTTCCTCTTGTTGCTTGTGTGGTTTGTAGGTAGCTATGTAAATCTTGATGTTTTATGAGATACTTTATTTTTCCCTCTTATCTATAATATAGAACATCTCAGTGGATTACCACTGACCCACCCTCCTCCTCAAGGAATTATGGGTTTGATGATAAACTATTATTTTTCCTTACATTTTAATACACAATTATATTATTTGACTATAGAGTACTGAGAGCAGCCAAATATTTCAGTAGAAATACTTAAAGATGTACTTTTCTTGGTCCAATGACTTGGAACTTTATAAATATAACTTGTATTTAATCTGCATTAAATTGCTTGTATATCAAATGACTATTCCTACTTAACTTCCAGATATTTTTGCAAAACAATCTTTTCCACAAAGTAAAAGTGTATTTTAAATGTTTTGACTTTGAATTTTGAGTCTGCTAGAGTAAAATTCTACACTGTCTGTCTGTATTTTAGCTATAATTGTGTATAGAAAATTATTTCAGTAGTAAACAAAATGGACTAAATCCAGCAGTGGACTGAATATGTGCAACTCCTCTGACGTCAAATGCCTAGTCCTGGATAACCTCTCCAAAACAGCTCAGCCAGGGGAAGTAAGATGGGTCACTTGACCCTAATATTTCTCACTCCAAAAACACTAGTGACTGAATTTGAAGAGAGGATCCTTTGAGCAGGAAATCTCTTTTCTTAACAGGCTGAAGTCCTGCCACTCCCACCAGGATTCCAGTGTAGAAAGACAGGTTCCAGGTAAGTAAAAGGCCCCTGTCCATTCTCTTGGGACTCCATGGGACTCAAACTAGAGAGCTGGGGAAATCCTTCCCCAGAATGGCTACTTTTTCTGCATAGATGTTGTTTTTATTTTTTGGTGTGTGCAGGAAACTTACCTATTTGGAATACATTGACCTACTGCAGAGCCATTGTAGATACCCTTCTCAGGTTTGAGTATCTTGAAAACAGATTATACTTTCTTCTGAACACAGCCTTTAGCTTACATGATTATTTAATTCTGCTGTTAATGTCCTTATGTTTATTACTGAGATCTCTGAAAATGTTTGTGATAGAATTTTAAAATGTAGAATTCTATCAGCCATGAGCATCTCTAGTGTTCTAATCTATTATAGTCTTTGAGATAATTGGCCCTGACTTCCATGGATTACTAGAACATGTCATATTGTGGAAGTTTACTTTGTAATCACTTGATTAGTCTGTGTCCAGGGGTTGCAATGCTCTCCAAGGCTGTCAGGATTCCCTCCCCTCTCTGAACTCTGGGGTACAGATGTGGGAACCTGTGTGAAAGACCCCCTAAGCTTATTTCTACCAGCTTAGGTTAAAAACTTCCCCAAGGTACCAATCTTTCCTTGCCCTTAGTATTGCTACCACCACCAAGTGATTTAGACATAGACTCAGGGAAAGGACCACATGAACTTCCTTTTCACCCAAAAATATCCCCCAAGCCCTCCACCCGTTTTCTTGGGAAGGCTTGAGAATAATATCCTCAACAATTGGTATAGGTGAGCACAGACCCAAACACCTGGATCTTTAGAACAATGAAAAATCAATCTGATTCTCAAAAGAGGAATTTTATTTAAAGAAAAGGTAAAAGAATCAACTCTGTAAATCAGGTTGGAAGATAACTTTACAGGATACAAAAGATGCAAAAGCACAGAGGAACCCCCTCTGGCCTTAGTTTTAAAGTTACAAAAATCAGGAATTTTTCCCTCTAGCAAAGGGAAAATTCACAAGCTAAAACAAAAGAGAATCTAACATGCCTTGCCTGGCTTCTACCTATAATTTTTGCAATATGAGAGACTGTCTTAGGATTGTGTGGAGGAGATGGATTTTTTTGGTCTGGTCCCTCTCAGTCCCAAGAGCAAACCCCCACACAAACAAAACCCTTTCCCCCACCACAGATTTGACAGTATCTTCTTTCCCCATTGGTCCTTTTGGTCAGGTGCCAACCAGGTGGTTTGAGCTTCGTAACCCCTTACAGGTAAAGGGGAATTCTAGGCTACCTATAGCTGTATAGTTATGACAAAAGCTGACCAAACATGAATAAAATGACTGCTACTCCGCTCTCTAAAACCTCATAAAAGGGTTTATAACCTACCAAAACTTCAGCTGCTAAACAGATGACAAGAAGGAATATGTGGGGTTTTTTTGCTTCTCTTTATTTGAACATAAATCATGCTGTTTAAAAATTGATCTGTAGTATACAAAGCCATCAGCTGATGAATACAATAAATCCTCCTAAATTGTGGAATTCCACACTGTAGACTCCCCCATGTATTTAGAACAGTTCTTTAAACTGTATTTTAGGCAACCTGCAATATCCTACAACACAATTTTTTATCTGACAATACAGTAAATGTATTAGTCGAACATGCTGTGTAATATGCAAACATTCTAGAAACATTATAAAATGTGTAAAAATAGCAGTCACAATACTTACTAGTTGTAAGAGAGTTCTGTACCAGTTTGAGTGGGGTTGTATGGCGGGATTGCTTGTGATGTTTGGGGATAGCCTCGAGGGACCCTTCTGATTAATATTAAATGTTCCTAAAAGGAACATTGAATGTTTCAGGGTTTCAGCTGGCCACCTGTAGGGATAGAAAGGTATCCTCCTCCCCCAGTATATTCTGTGTGGCATGTGGCAGGGGTTTTGCTTGTTTGTCTCCTTTTTCTGAAACATTACAGATGGCCACGCGTGGAGATGGGACATTGGACAGGTTGGGGCAGGGCCCTAAGATAGCATCAAGCATTCTCTCTCTGAGGCTTGGTTGGCTGGTTTGTGTTTCCATGATGATCATATGAGGGGTCAAGAAGGAATTTTCTCCCAGGTTAGACTGGCAGTGTCCTTGGGAGGGGCGGGGGGTTGCCTTTCAGTGCAGAATGGAGTATGGATTGCTTGCCAGGGCTCTCAATCAATTTCCTGCCATTGTGGAGGCCTCAGTCAGTGGTGCATCTCATTCCTTCTTATTCTTAGCCAGTGGCACTGAATAGTTCAGTCTCCTGAGGCTGTTATGCCTTGGTCTAATTTCAGTTGTTGGGTTTGGTGTGTGGGCTGCTGGGTGATTTTAGTGACCTGGGATACAGAGGAGATCATAATACATGATCGATCTAGTGATCCTTTCTGGTCTTAAACTTCTGTCTCTTCCCCACTGTACTAAGAAGCTCTAGGAGGTATTGTTCACAACCCACCTTGATACCAAGCTGAAGGAATTTGTTGGGGGAGGGCACCTCCAGGCTGTTCTAGTGCGGGACATTGCTTGCAAGTCTCAGTCCAGCCCCACACATAATAGTATGCTATTATACTTTGTACAAAGCATCTTGATTGGATCCAGATACACCCCTGTATTCAATTTGAATGTAATATATACAATGTAGAAATAGCATTTGCCATGTGTAAAATATCAGTCAAAACTCGGTGTGATGGCATTTTCGTATCTGATAAGTGGGGGGGAGCGGGGGAAGTGACTGCAAGGAAACAGTTAACCCTTTCTAATTACAGCTGACTTGAAAATCAATTCTAATTCACACTGGCTGGTTGCTACTTAACTACTATGGTCCTGATCCAAAGTCCATTGAAATAAATGGAAACACTCCCACTGGGTTCAGTTGACTTTGAATCAGACCCTTTTAAGATACATTTTTATTAATACTGCCAATGTACTTTGAAGAGAAAAAGCAGTATAGTAAACTGCAAATAAAATACGTAAGGCAGACTCTAACATATTATTTTGCAAGAATTATTAATTTCTAAATAAAGCACCTCTGTTTGTATTGGGGAAAATAGGAGCAGGGGGGCAACCATAAAGTTTCTATTGGCTAACAGAACAGAACCATCTGCTAGAGTTATGACCAGTTGGCTAAGTTTAATAACCATCTCTGTGCTAACCAGTAGCAATTATTTTAGTCAATGGTGATCAAATAAGCAGGTGAACAAACGTGGAAATAGATAAAACATTTGTTTTATATTATTTATTTGGAAAAAATGGAAGTGAAGAGTTCTAACAATGGTGTGTTTCTCAATTTCAAGTTTTATCAGTCTCTCAAAAAGCACTGCACATGCTATGTGATGGTGCTGATGAATGATTAGCTTCAGTTGTAAAGTTTTACGTTTTGCCACTTCTTTTCTTGTTTGTTCTTTCTTTTCTTTTCTTGTGGTGCTCCATTTCTCTTCTGCAAACAGCTAGGATGAACTAGAGCATTCTCTGTTTTCCATTAGGTCTGATTTGCTACAGCTTTCTTCATTTAAATTACTTCTGAACCATAGAATCTGGCAGGGCTCTTTGGAAGGCATTTCAGGACAACTACTTGATCTGGAGTTCAGCCATGTACAGTATTTGAAGGCAGAGAACAAAACAGTATAAATTTTGATTGTTTTAGTAAATGTTTATGGCTCTTCCAGGAGAATTAAAGAGAATTTTTTATTAAGACACAATATGTAAATACTCACTTTTATTGTATCAAGAAAAGCTTTTAACTTTTCTGTATGAAGACAAAGGCCTATTTATTGGCCTTTCCTTAGTAGTATCTCCAATCTAACATTTCTTGTCTAATCACAGCAGATTAAGCACACATAAAGAATTGCTATCATCAGATGTACTTAACAAGTAATTTAAGGAGGACTGGCCAGTTTAATAGATTAATCATTTCTGTTACAGCTTTGTAGCCTTAGTTGAAATTCAGTCTGAAGAAAAGCAAAAGCAGATGCTAATCTTTAAAATCATTGACAGCAACTCCATTTTGAATATAATTATTTTAATATTTTGTGCCAAATTCTAACCTCATTTACACCCATTCTACCTCACTGACTTAAGTGTATTGTATTGGTATGTAAATTAAAGCAAAAATTGATCTGCTGTGTCAACTTATGCACTTAAAAAGAAGACACTCAATAAAGAAAATAGTTATAGGCTACCTACTTTAATTATAGTTGCCATGTAACAGTTTATCAGTAGATTTTGAAGTGTTTATAAAGTGATGTCTGTATCCCATTGCTTGGGAAATTGAGGCACTGAGAAGTGAAGTGACATATTCAAGTCTCTAAGTAGGTCAGCAAGAGGTTTAGGAAATATAGATTCTATTCCCAACTCCTAGGTTAGTGCCCATTCCACGCTACCTCCTCTTACCAGTTGATTAACCCCTTATGAAAGTACCTACACTGAAATCTAATTTTGATAATGTGTTTGAGAGGGACTTCTGGCACAACATGGAGAAGCGCATATTATTAGACACTAGTACTAAGGTATTTAAGATCCTTTTAAACAACAGAGGATCTCAGTCTGTGTAATTACTGTAGTATGAGTTCATTATCATTTTTTCTTATCCTCTGCAGCTTGTTGTCTTTTTGTAACAATTTCATTGCATCTCTGGGAACTTTAAACATAAGGGTTACTTTTTCTAAATGTGGTCATTATTTTTGTGCACATAACTTGATGTACAAAATCACTTATGGTGCTTTGCCCACATTTCCATGTGCATAATGCAACTTTCACATGCAAATTTAGCACATGGGCTCTTCCCATTGTGACAAAGCTCCAAGTCTGTCCTTGTGGGTCCTGCGCTTCCTGGCAGATTTAGGGGCCTCAGAAATTCATCTAGGCCCCAGAGTGACCTCCCTTTCTCAGTATAATTGGCAAGAGTCACCACCTAGTGAGTTACCTTCATCACAGGCCAGTATGGAAGATGGAAAAGGGGGGAGCCCGGGCCCACCCTCTACTCCAGACTCCAGCCCAGGGACCCTAATAGTATCAGCTAAGATGGCTGACCTTTTAGGCACAAAACACAATACAATTCCCTGGGCTACTTCCCCACAGCAGTCCCCGCTTCTTCAAACTCCACTTCACCCTTACCTCAGGGCCTCCTTCCTTCAGTATGATATGTTGTCCAACACTCAGTCTCACCAACAGCATAACTTCCTTCCACAGCTCCTGACTAACTGGGAGGTTTTTATCTGGATTCAGCCAGTCCCTGATTGGCTTCAGGTGTCCCAATTAGGCTAGCTGTTTCTACTCCTTTCTAGAAGGTTCTTAATTGGCCCCAGGTGTCTTGATTGGTCTGGAGTAGCCTTTGTTTGGCTATCCAGGGAACAAGGACCTGCACATCCTAAGGCTGATATACCTGCCTTCCAGCACTCTCCTATACCCTTCTGGTCTGACTCCGTCACACCATATAAATTGCAATTCCATGTGTGATAAAGCTTAAAAACTGAATGAATATAAATGGGAGACCAGTTTGAAACCCTTGGAAAATCTGGCGCAAATAGATAGTACTGTTTTTTCTATGCCAGTTTTATTTCTGATGTTAAAGGCGATAAATTCTAAATTAAGGACATTGCCGATGAATACATAGAGCAGCTCTTTGTTTTGAAGACTGAGAAGTATGTACCTACTGCTGGAAACAGTGTGGTGTATTTAAACTACCCTAAAATGTTTTGCCTCTCATCAAACAATGCTATGTTATAAAGTAGCTCAGATTCATGATATTTGTTATATAACTTTGTGACTTCCTTTTCTGCCCTACCCAATGTACTACTGAAAATAATGTGTTTTAAAAAGATTACTCTGATTTTATCTGCAAATTTGATTAAATCTCCAAGGTGTATTCATTGCATTTTAGAATGTAAGTAAAGGGCCAGATTTTCTGCTTTGCTATGTTTACTGTTCACTAGCTGAAGAAATGCTAGAGTGCAGTGTGTGCCTCCTTGTCCTCCCTCCCAGCTCCCCTATATGCCCCCTGTGTTGGTGTCTGCTAGGATTGTGGCATTGGAGCCTGCTGTCCTTATGCATTCTGAGGACTCCCCCATCTTGAGGGAATCCTGAGCTGAAGATGTGCAAGTGTTTTCTGTCCCCAGAGCAGTGCCAAGGCAGCAGGTGGCTTGTGTGTGTCCTACATTGTGTAAAGGTCTCCCATAAGATGCTGATCACTTTCTGCTAGCATAGTAGATATAAAAGGTACATTAGACCTGGAAGGAAGCACAGTCTTTCAGCATCGTGCTCCTACTCATCAAAATAAATTTTCAGGATTATTGTCAATGTATTTTTGCAGCCCTTCCTTTTATATGAGGAAGAATGTTCTGAGTGTGTTTGTTTCTTTTGTTCTAAACTCTTGCCCAAATGCCCTCTAATTAAAAGAAATAAAAACCCCTGTTGATGATTGTAATTCACACAGACACTTTTACTTTATTGCTTGTATGTCTTGCATACAGTACATCATACTTTAAAATTAAATATTTTAATAATTATTAAGTCTTAAGGTACCTCATATAAACACTGAGTTCCCTAATAGCTATTTCTTAAGGTTGATTAGGCAAAAAAATACCATTAAGTTGGTACTATTTGAGAAAAACTGTGAAAGGCCTGAAGAATGGAATGTTTCTTTCATAATCTTGAGTGTCTTTTTTCTTTCTTTTCTTTCCAGGAATACGTTGAAAATTTGCATTTATTGGGCCAAAAGTAGAAATATTGTACATGTGAATCAAATGCAGTAGAAGCAGGTTCAATTCAAGCAGCATGAAATTACCAGCCTGCTTCCTGGTGCCAATTAAGGATGCAGCAACATGAGTCATTTAGAATAAAAAGGCAAGACATGGACCAAAAAAAAAAAAGCAAGCATGTAGTTATCTGTGTATACTGGAGTTCTAGGATTTATCGTTAGAAAATAAGAAATGTTTTCATAATTTGTATAATGTTAGAAAATGAGGATTAAAGTACCTGATGATGAAAAAGCTACTTTATTTTTAAAGGCTATTAGGAGTTACTAAAACTAACATTTAACAGATTCAGATGTGGGAACAATATTAGAGTTCACATGTTCTGATCACAACTAGTTATTCTGGGATGAGAAAAAATAGCTGAAATGCAAAGATTTCCAAAGTTGGATTTTGTTTTGTGTATATAGTACACAACCATGCCTTATGTGAAATGGAATTCATAACAAGCATAAAAGGAAGGAGAGAAACATGTATTTTGTGGAAGTCTCCTCTCTTAATTGATTCATAGATAAATTTAAACATTTTATTTCAAATGTGCATAGTTTAAAGAAAGGCCTGGTCTTGACTAAAACAGGTTGATCTAGTTACGTTGCTCAGCTCTGTGAAAAATTCCATGCCCTATGTGATGTAGTTAGATTGACCTAACCGCCACTGTTGAGGCAACTTGGATGATAGAACAATTCTTCCATTGACCTAGCTACTGCCTCTTAAGGGGGTGGATTTTCTCCAGTGATGGAAAAATCTTCTCCCTCACTGTAGCAAGTGCCTACACTATATGGCAGAGGCATAGCTGTGCCCCTGTAGTGCTTGTAGTAATGTAGACATACCCTTACTGATGAACACTGAACAATTCTGCCACTGTTAATGTCCTCGGCCACTCAGTTTGTTTGATTCCTAGCCCATCATTGTTCTGCCTCTTCTCTAATTTGTCTTTTCTGCTTAGAAGAGCTCCCTGCGCTTCATGGAAGTAATTCCTCTAGAAAAAAGTGCTAAATTGCGGTCTGCAAGACATTTTTTTTTCTTCCTAGAAGCAGAGAGTTGTTTTGAGCAGCATGGAGAAACTTGGCAGGGCTCAGTGCATTCCTCATTTGTGTTCAGCTGCAGAGGAATGAAAAAGAGATTAGAGCAATACAGTGGTATTATTTAAAGATTCTACTACTATAGAAGAATAGACTAATACAGTTCTATTAATATGACTTAATAGAGCATATTCCTTAAACTACTACATTCAGTGCAATACATTTTATTTGTATGAAGCTGCAAATACAGATGTAGGTAGGCTACAACTGCCTTACGCACAAGAAAAAGAAAGCAACACAGTATATGGACTAAGAGATGAAATGAAATGTAAAAGCAGCAAAGACTTAAGTATCCTCAGAGCATCTTCTAGGCAGGGCTGCCCAGACGATTCAGGGGGCCTGGGGTAAAGCAATTTTGCACTGGCAGCACTCCGGGTCTTCGGCGGCAGGTCCTTCACTTGCTCTGGGTGTGTTTGGCAGCACTGAAGTACCTGCTGCCGAAATGTCACCAAAGACCCGGAGCGAGTGAAGGACCCGCTGCTGAAGCCTGGGGCAAATTGCCCCACTTGTCCCCTCATTTCCCCTCCCCACCCCTGGCCTGGGCGGCCCTGTTTCTAGTCTCAGTGAGGGGAGAATGGAAGAATGCAGTAATGAAAGAAGGGAAAAGTGAGTGGAATTTAGTGTCAATCAGATTAAAGCATACAGAAAAGTTTTTAAGGTGAAAGTTGGAGAGTAATTAGATAGAATAGTGAGCACAAAAGAAAGGTTAGCCCCCAGCTGGGTAGTCACAAGAACGGGATAGTCAGGAATGCATGAGTGAGGAGTAATTGGATGATTGATATAAGACTAGAGAGTTAGGGTTGGGTGAATCCAAAGAGAGTTTTGAAAACCAGGCCAGTGAATGAATTGGATTTCATGATGGATAAAAGTATGCTACAGTGACATAATTGTGGATGTTATAAGGTTTTACTTTCTGGAGTTAGAGAATAGTCTGCTAACAGAATTTTGGATCCTTGAGGTTTCAGCTTGTAGGATTTAGGAAGACCACAAAAAAAATTATGCTAGTAGAGATGGAATATGATTGAAGCACGAATAAGGATTTAAATAAATATGCAGTTAAAATAAAAAAAACTTCTGCTTCACACTGTGCGTATCTGGGATATTACTGATTTAATCCAAAATGAGCGTGCACACATTTTTTTAATGAAACCAAATAAATTACATTCTATAGACATTTTTTTATTAGAACATCATCTTCATGCATGAGGTTTCAACTTATGTCCCAACTCAAATGTTTTGGGGTTTTAAGTCTATTCATTGAATTTTAAATTCTAATATTCAAGTACCATGAGAACGAGTACATTTTAAATGCCTAGATAGATTCCTTAGAAGCAACTGCATCCAGATTTTGGTCAATTTAAAGTTAATGTACATTAAGCAGAGTCCCACTAATAAGTTGAAGTTATAGTAAAATATTCATTGAAATAGCAACGTTGTTGGAGATGTGTATTAATATAGGTTTGAATGGCTTTCTTTCATGATAAAATAGTATTGTGTGTGATAGATATATAATATAATTATATAATATAAAAGAAATTTAAACCTAATTCAGGGTCTCATGAGTTTATTGACATGATTAGGATGTGGTCTGTCTGATCCCGTGGTCGTAGCAGGTGTCATTAGTCAGGCCAGGTCAGATGGCAGGAGGTCAGAACTGAGAGAGAGTTAAGTGTCCAGAGGCAGGCAAGGTCAGGTTACCAGGTGATGAGGGTCAGGTGTCCGGTTACAGATGACAATCAAATAGGGAGGTCTTAGATCAACCTGTGTCAGAAGCCAGAGCCTAAGGTCTATCACAAGCACGGTCTGGAGCAGAAACAGGCAGGTAGTCTGTGTTTGCTCAGACAGCCCCCCACCATGATTCCCAGTTTATATACTGGTATCAGCCAATCACTGGGTAGCTGCTCAGCCATATTTCCTGTTGAGTGGTTCTCCTGTAGGCCATTTCTACACTATCTGCTAGAGTAGTGGTCAGTCTATCGGGGATTAATATATCGCATCTAGTGTAGACGTGATAAATTGATCTCCGAGTGCTTCCCCTGTCAACTCGGAACTCCACTGCTGCAAGAGGCGGAGGGGGAGCGGCAATGGTGGAATTGCCATTGTGAGGACGCCGAGTTAAGTCGACCTAAGGTACGTCGACTTCAGCTACATGAATAGCGTAGCTGAAATTGCATGTCTTGGGTTGACCTCCTCTTCCCCCAGTGTAGACCTGGCCATAGGTGCTCAGCCAGAGCATCTAATGGTGATGCAGAGGTGTCCTTGGTCCCCAAGCAGGTTCTTATATACACAAATGGGACTATATAAATAAACTCACCTATGTCTCTGGTGCTTTATAATGCATCCATTCCTTATAACCTTTGTTCTGTTAGAATTAGCTCAGTTTCTGGCCAAACTAATACTTTTTTTAATTCATTTGTGTCCTTGACCTATAGAGTTGCCATGAGTACCCTCCTACAGTTTTTGTCTCCCTTGTCTCTTCTGTTTCACTTCTAAAATGAACAGGGACTGTGTCTTTCTTTGTATTTGTAAAGTGCCTAGGAAAATGGGGCACCAGTTTTGTTTGAGGCCCACTAACTACAACTGTAATACAAATCAATAATAACAATAGTTGAAACTAAGGGCATTCTAGTAATCTGAAAAAAAACCAATTTGATTACTCTATCAAAAAAGCCTTAATTTATGTTTTTAAGGAAATATGTATGCTTGCTTTCTAACATGCTAAAAAATAAAAATGATAAAATTTGATAGAAAAGCTTAATGAATTATTTAGGTAGTGATTTCTCTCTTCATACTAGAAAGATAATAATAATCTTTTTCTGGTCTCTCACAAGTAAACAGAGGAGAAAATCCAACAGCCTCCAAATCCTCAGAGGAAAAATTATGAAAAAATAAAATTAAATCTCTTAATCGTTAATTTAAGTAATGCCAGAAGGGATGATTATAATCATTTAGGCTGACCTCGTATATAACACAGGCCATGGAACTTTCTTGAGTTAATTTCTGTTTAAACAAGAAGAAACCTCTTTGGGGGGAAATTTTGGTGTAAAATTCTGTTCCTTATTAGTCCTTCCCCAACTTGCAGCTTCATGAGGGCCAGTATTGCAACCTGAGTAATGTAAATTATCTGTGTTTGTCAAAGAGCCTAGGGATAAACCTTGCTCACATTATTGGAGTAGTTCTGTTGGAGTCTTTGGGCCAGACCCTCAACAGCATCAGTGTATCAGTCAGTAGCAAACCTCTTTGACATTCTTTTCTCCATTTGTTTTTGTAGCTCAATGCTCTCAGCTCTCCTCTCTTCATTCTGACTGTGTTTTCAGCATGACCTTCCTCCCACCACCCTATCTTTGTTGATGTTCCATAGGACTCTGAGTGTAGTCCCCTCTTTTGTCTGCACCCAATCTCTGGGTCACTCCATCCATTTACACATTATTAATTATCACCTTACAAATGATTTTTGAATCTGCTTCTGCACTATTGTCCTGCTTTGTGCTGTCCAATCTCTCATTTTTTACTTTCTCTGTTACCCTAGAAGTTTTGCTACCAGCTCAGTCTTCACATTGGGAAAACAAGCTTAAACATCTAAATCTATACCTTTTTCCTTAAGTAGATACCCCACCATCCTTTTCCATCACTATTTCACACTGGCTTCTGTACATATTAGATTCCGTCCTCTCCTTCGCTCATCATATTCAGGCTGTTACCAAGTGTTTCTGCCTCTTTGTCTACATCTACGAGCATAAAAAATATGGCCAAAAATAATAGTCCATGCTGCACTCTTGCACGTTGATTGCTGCAACATCTTCCTATGTGCTAACACTACTACTTGGTCTCATCAGTCAGACCAAATTTACTTTTCCGTTTGAATCCCTTCACTGGCTCACTCTTACCTACCATGTCTCACATAATATTGTTCTCTTCTTCAGAGCGCTGCACCACTCCATTCCACCTTATCAATCTTAGAAGGGTGTGTGTCAGTGTATATATATATATATATATATATATATGTGTGTGTGATGTATCTTAAGCAATATTTGTTGAATAATTCGGGCTGTCTGATACTGGAATTCAGCACTTCTGGTTTTTTTTCTATTTTTCTATTTCTATTTATTTCTATTTTTGAATGAAAATTTTCTACGCCTCATTTCATGAAATGAAATCTCAGTGTTAGTGCAGAAGAGATTCTACCTTCTCCTCTTCACATTTCTACTAAAATACCACATCCTTTGTGACAATTAGAGATAGTCTAGGTTAGTTAAGTTCCTTTTCTACTCCCAATGCTTTGAAAGAGGAGGAATGGAGGTAATTTAGAAATATCTTAGGGGTTCTGATACATCTTGTCATACCTGTATTTGCTTTGAAGAACTTGAAAATGAGATGACAAAGGCTCTCTGTTTGCATCTTGTACATCATCAGGCATATCGGAGATTAATATTAAACTTTTTGAAATACTTTTCAAAATGCAGTATCATCTTCTAATATATAAGCCGTTACTGTGGTTTCTATATTTAGTTCTGTATATACAACACCTGCAAATAGTATTTTTACAGTTTTATATGACATGGCAATAACTATGAAAAATCCTTCCCAGACCAAAAGGGAACAAGTGAATAGCAGCTAAGAATTCTTTGGCCTGCGTCACAGCTTTAACATGGTTTATAATGTAGCATTTTATATTTTAATATTTTCCTGTATGTGAAAAGTGAGCTATTATGAATAAGACTTCAAGACTGAGAAGTTAATTGACAATTTTTTGTTGATTGAAGAATGTTGTGTTTCTCATGATAAATTTGTAATTTGTTTGTTTGCCTGTAACGTGATCAGTCTGATAAATTGTTCATGACAGAAGGTAAAGTGAATGTCAGCCAATTAAATCATACTTCATGAGTCTATTCTTTTAAAGTTTGAGATGCTCTTGCTGTTTATAGAATCTGTATTTCAGTTAACAACATTTTTGAATTGGACTCATGAAGTAAGATTTGCCTCTTGACACAGATCACATCAATGGGCTTAGAAATGTATGACACCTGTTCAGAGTTTAGAATGAATGCAAATGCTTCTAAAGACAAGTTCTGTAGACTAGCTGCTGGTCTTGCACATGACACATGCTTTGTTTCTGTGTGACTGAGAGTCCATTTGTAGTGGAGAAAGGTCATCCATTAATATATCTAAACTACTTTTTTCTTATAAAATACTGCAAGTTACAAAAATGCATTGGTAGAAAGGATTAATACATATGCAGTAGTATATTTGGAATATCTTCAAGTGTGTGTGTTATATAATATAATATAATATAATAAATAAAAAAAAAATTTTGGTATTCCTTAAATCAGCATTTCACTAAGGGGTACCCAGTGGGATTTTAAAAAAGCATTTTTGGCACTTTACTCTCATTGAAGCCGACAGGCGTTAGGTACTTGACCTGTTTTACAAGGCACTCTTGAAAGTCCCACTAGTTGTCCAGCTGCTTCAATAGGCACCTGAATACTCTTGAAAATCTAGCGCTACATGACTTTCTCATGAAGGTGCTTATCCCTTAAGAAGGGAGATCGTCTCTAAATCCTGACCATCTATGGACATTCCTGGAAACAAGGTTTAGCTCTACATAACTTTTTCTCTTTTTTTTTCTTTTTTTTAATATAGAAATGTGTAAAAGAAGCTAATTTACTCCTAATTTCCTATGTATCTATAATCAATTGGAAAAAAATATTTTGTGATGGCTGAAACAGATTAAAAGCTATTTTTGGAACACTGAAACTTACCAATCAATAAATCAAAATAGATACATATTGCATGTTTGTTATATTAAATTACTTAGTTTTTCCATTAATCAGGTTTATATATTTTTGAAAAACAAGCAAACAAAAAAGCTCCTGGCTCACTTAGTGCTGAAAAAATGTATGGGGCCAGGCCAACGTTCTTCTTTGTGTGTCTTCAGGTTAAAGTCTCATTTATCGTTGTGTATGCTGAGTTTGGAAAGTACAGAGGTCTTTTTCATATATAATATCTGAAGTAATACTTTTTGCATAGTTCAGGATGTCTGAACCTGGAATTCAGCAATTCTGTCCCTTCCTATTTTGAATTAAAATATTATGGTGTTGTTTTAAAGTTGCTCTGTGTGTGTGTATGTGTGTGTGTGTATCAAAAAAGCAACACTGCTAAAGTACCCATCATTTTGTCTACTTGTAATGCTTTGTTGTAAATGCTCATGCATTTTTAATCTGGTTTTGGATCATTGCTTCAAATGGACATTACCAACCATTCAAAAAATAATTGGCCTGATTCTCAGACTAGTTCCACCAGCTTTGAGGTGCCTCATCAGCACAAAACAGGGGAATGCTTCTCTAAAGGGGTGACCAAGGATTCTCTTGAGAGAAGAAAATCCTTGTGTGGCACAGAGTGACTGTGTACCTGATTATATACCGCCCACTCTCATTCCCATCTGGGTAGGGGACACATTGAGGGAGGAGAGAGAGGTGTTGGGGCAGGAAGGGAGGACAAGGTGGAATGCACGGTATTAGATTTGATCCTCAGCTGGTCCCTGAGGGACCATTGCAACAGGCTTAATTTAAAGTACCCCGTGCTGCTTTTTAAATTATGCCTGTACTGTAACTTTGCGGTCAGAAGAGATATACATGGAATAAAATGACCCATTTTGGCAAGTTGATCCACTATCGTTATGTGTCCTTGTTTTGTCCTTCAGATTCTGGTAATTCTGAGGTATAACCCTTGTTTTAACAGTAGGAGTATCAGACAGTATCAGGAGGACAAGAGACTCACTTCAAGGGGTTTTAGTTTTGAGTGCTGGTATTGCAGGATTTGACATAGGATTGGATGTTATCCTGCATTTGTGACCATCAGAACAGTTGGGGTACTACATGCCAAGTCTTGGATTCTCCAAGGGGTGTTATGGTGCATGAGCAGCACCTTAACTCTTGGGGGCCCATCAAGGACCTATAGTTAGTAACTATCATCTATAGGGAATAGTTTGTTGACCCAGGAATAATGGCAGAGGACAGCATCAGTATCTATCTATCTATCTATCTATAATATTGTGTGTGTGTGTGTATATGTATTCCATATAACTCCCCTTACCTACCCGTCCCTGCCTTCCATAGCATTGTGTCATGTCTGGAGCTCTGTCATAATTGCAAGGAATTCCTTGCCAATTATTTCATAATTGCATTCAGCTGGAATAACTTGTTTTTTTTCTGGGGAAAAAAAATGCACGTGGATGTATCTCTTGCTGCTCCTATTCTTTGGGACAGTATGACTCCTATGCCTACATCAGAGGTGCTGATCTCAGGAGTAAAGGGTTGGTCAGGAACAGAGGTTCAGGGGCTGAGGTGGAAGCTACTGCTGGACATTCAGAAGTTTGATGGGCCTTCAGGAGCCCGTGAAATTTAACAGATTTAAAAAGCATGGCAGAGAGGGTGATTTTTTTTTTTTTAAAGTATGTGATAAATCTCTTGTAGAAGTTGGCAAACCCCATGAATTTCAAAATGTCTTGAGTACTCTGGGGCTTTGCCCAATCCTGAACTGCAGACACCTTCCAAGGGTCCATCCATTACACTACCATTGATACAATGAATCTCCAAAATTCGGTGGATGACTGGTGGGATGTGCACTTCTTCAGTTTTACCTGTAACCCATGCTGATGTAATCTTCTGAGTAATGAAACTTGACATCGGTGGGGAACCACTTGCTATTTCCATCATATCCAGGATGGCCTTGGTTTGTACTGGCTGGCTGAGAGTCTGTGGTATGGAAAAAATCCATGAAATTCTCTCCCACTCCCAAGTCAGTCAGACTCATTGCATGTAAAAGTGGGAATCAGGACCTCCTGGTTGAACATAATAACCTTGGCATCTTTTGATGGTTGTATCCAGGCTCGGGATTCACACTGAGTCTGGGCCTAATGTTTCCTCATCATCAGATTTTGGGGGGCATACTATACTATATATGTTTCCTAGGCTGTAGAAAAGAGCTTTTCTAACTCTGGCACTCTTGCTCTCCAAGGGACCAGCAGAACTACACCATGTCTATCTGCATGGGTGTTGTCAGAGCCGAGCTTCCTTTAATATGAGGGTTGAACATTTGGCAAGTGCAGGACATAGATGTGGGGATTTCTGCATTCTGCACAGTCTGATGTCTGTGCTGATACACATGTCCATAAAAGTCTCCAACTCAGGATTTAATTATGGACTTCATAGGACAAATTCTTCATTGAAGTCAGAATAAGGGGTCAGAAATCTAACTGATTATTTGAAAGATACCCAACAATTTAACATCATTTCAATTTCCATTTAAAGTTGTTTCCCCTGTCAATGACAGCAATGAATGCATGAACAATTTATTTAAAATTTACTGTTTTATATAAAATTGTAAAAAGGGAATTGTTCAAAGAATATAATTGACTTATTGGGAACTTAGAAATGATGAGTATTGTAAGGTACAATGTTTACAGATTAATATCTATGACCTATCTGATTATAAACATTAGTATTATTTGTTAACTCTGTGACACTTCAAGAAGTTCATTTAACCCATATATCCAGTTGAATAGTTGAAAACATTTGATCTCCAGATATATAAAATATGGCAAAATAATTCACCACTGAGGGGGTTCACTTTCACTTTTTCTTTTTATGCTTTCAGCATTTACATCCCTCATTATGGACTGGCTAGTGACTGACCTTTTTGCAGGGAAGGGTGGATGAAGCCTTCTCTCACTTGAATGCTCTAGTGGACTCAGTCTTTATTATCTGATTTCATGTTACTCAAAGAGGGCGTTGATGGGATTTACTCATGAACCTCCTTTCCGTTCTTTGTACATTGGTCCACTCTGTACTGTATCATGATAACAAAGCAGGCTGCATGAAGCAGGGAGCTCTGGATGGCTTTATACAGTGTAAGAAAACAATTTCAGTTTCTAATAGTGAGAATTTTTTTTACAATGTAAAAAGTACTACAACACTGCTCTACAGCCAAAATGCTTCTGAAATAAATGTAGTCAAACTTTACTAATTCTGGGTCACTGAGAACGTAAATGATGCTTAAAATTCTTGATTGGCTCTAGTTTTCAAGGTATGCTATTGGGTCAGTGTATACGGCCCCTGACATGGGAATGGCGGAGGATAAGTGAGTTATAAAGGGAAGGGATCTCCACTTAAACCAAAAATGACTAAAATACATCTTAGATTTATTTGTAGATCCAGTCAATGACTGGGTTTGGACAGTACTTGCTTTTTAGACAAAACAATGAATGATGCAATCTGAAGCTGGTATTGCATCATACATGCTATGAATTGCATCATGTTGTTCCTAGAAGTCATGGATGATGCAATCCTAACGAAGCTTACATCACTCTGCTGAACAAATTGCCCTATATCAGCTCTAGAAATCATACAGTGTCGTGCTCTCTTATTTGTCAGTGTTTGATTTTGCAAAGGGACACACTTCTGTTTAGCCAAAGTGAGCAGAGATGCCTCGTACTTGTGTGAACAGTGCAGATAACTTCTGCTATGTTTGTGGTGAAGTGACTTTTGCATCACAAAAGTGCACTATAACCACTATGGTTAAGAAAGCCTATCATCTTTATTTTGGCTGCAAAATTGGAGATCAGGACAAGAGGTGGGCCCCACACATATGCTGCAACACTTGTGCAACAAATCTTCGCCAGTGGTTGAACAGGAAAAGGAAATCTATGCCTTTTGCAGTGCCAATGACTTGGGGAGAGCCGATAGATCATACCAGCAAGTGTTACTTCTGCATGGTGCCTCCAGTTGGGAAAGGTGTGTCAAAGAAGAAAAAGTGGACTGTGCTTTATCCAAACATTCCATCAGCTATACGCCCAATACCCCACGGAGAAGGACTGCCGGTTCCTGATGCACCAGAAATCATTCTCACTTGAGTCGGACGAGGAAGAAGATGAAACTTCTGGTCCTGAACCATCAATGTCACAGGACCCACATTTTCTCCCATCCTCCTCCTCTGAACCACACTTCATAACACAAGCTGAACTGAATGAGCTTGTCAGGGATTTGGAACTACCCAAGAGTAAGGCAGAGCTGTTGGGCTCCAGACTACAGCAGTGGAATCTCCTGGCAAGTTGTGATAGGATTTCCATGTTCCGTGACCGTGAAAAGGATCTTGTCCCATTCTTCTTAATGGAAGGTGATCTTGTAGCCTGCAACAACATCGATGGTGTGATGGCAGCCCTCAACATCGTTCACGATCCAGATGAGTGGAGACTCTTCATTGATTCATCGAAGACGAGTCTTAAAGCTGTTTTGCTGCATAATGGCAATGTTTTGCCATCAATTCCACTTGGTCATGCAGTCCATATGAAGGAAACCTATGACAACATGAAACAACTTTTGAGGTGCATAAACTATGACCAACATCAGTGGCAGCTTTGTGGCGATTTGAAGGTTGTTGCTCTCTTGCTTGGTCTGCAGACTGGATACACAAAGTACTGCTGTTTTCTCTGCGAATGGGATAGTCGTGCAAGAGATTCCCACTACATCAAGAAAGATTAGCCACTCCGACAGTCATTGGAGCCTGGGAGGAAAAGTGTTCAGCATCCACCACTTGTTGAATCAAGGAAGATTTTGTTACCACCCTTACACATCAAGCTGGGTCTGATGAAGAACTTTGTCAAAGCCATTGGCAAAACACAAGCAGCTTTCAAGTACCTCCGTGGAAAATTTCCAAGGTTAGGTGAAGCTAAGATAAAGGAAGGTGTCTTTGTTGGTCCTCAGATTTGTGAACTTCTTCGAGATGATGCCTTTGACCATGCACTGCGTGGCAAGGAAAAGACGGCATGGAATGCCTTCCAGTCAGTGGCAATACATTTTCTCGGAAACAACAAGGCAGACAACTACAGGTTGTTGCTGGAAAACCTCCTCAAGGCATACAAAAGTCTTGGTTGCAACATGTCACTAAAGATCCATTTTTTGCACTCTCATCTAGATTTTTTTCCACCGAACTGCGGAGCAGTGAGCGACGAGCACGGGGAGCGATTTCACCAGGACATTGCAACAATGGAGAAACGCTATCAGGGAAATGGAGCCCATCAATGCTTGCAGACTATTGCTGGACAGTGACAAGAGATGCTCCATTTAATGAATACAAGAGACAAGCCAAGAAGTGCCGAGTAGACACTGAATAGGACTAAACTATGTACATAATAGTTTTTTGCCTTTTGTTTCATAATACATATTATTTATATAACCCTTTTGCTGATTTTTAAAGTGTTACATAGACAGGACAGATGAAATATTATCATGTAAAGTAACCATAAACACATGAAAAGACCTAGGTTTACAATTTATGATTAAAACTCTCCTATCTACACAATATAAGTTTTTACATTTTATGTCTATGTAAATATCTTAGAAACAGTAGCCAATCAGTTGTTTTAATTGTCATATTTGAATTCAGCACATCAAAATACATAATAAATATCACATTTTATCTCTGAAGCAGACGACTTCTAAAAAATTGTAGACCAGTGTAATTTATTGTTGCTGTACTGTGTTTAAAACATAAACAAGCAAAAACTGTCCAGTGTGGAAGCCCTTTTCTCAGAAATGGATTTTTGACAGGCAAATTAGCAATTTAATCCACAGTTCATTCCAAACACACACTGGATTGTTTTTGACTAATTGTCACATTGCTATTCAATTAACAGAATAATAGAATATCAGGGTTGGAAGAGACCTCAGGAAGTTATCTAATCCACCCCCCAGCTCAAAGCAGGACCCAACCCCAACTAAATCACCCCACCCAGGGCTTTGCTGCTCATGTGCTGGGTTTTGGTGTTACTTTTATATTAATATTCAGAGTTACATTTGTCCTTTCTCGTTGTTAGACGTAGTTTAAAAAAAAATAATTCTGTTCCCAAATGTAAGAATTCCTGTTCTGTGTAGGATTTTTAGTTTTTTATATAGCCCCATCACTGTAGCATCTGAGCAGCCACTTTGAAGACTACTGGAATATTCAGATTAGAGAACTCTTACAGGCAGTAGTGGCTCATGGGAGAGTGGGGTTTGTGTAGATCCTTTAAAAGGATAAACTTTTCTAGGAAGTGCTGTAAGCCCAGCAGCCACTGGTGACTAATTACATAGTTTTGTTTGTTGCACCCCATAGCCTGCAAAAATAAATCAAAGCTGGGGTTCAAATCTCCATGTGAAATATAATGTGTTTCCTCTCTGTCAAGCATGTGATATACATCTTGAACGGAAATTTCCACCACATAAGCTCCAGGGACTGTAATTCATATATAAAATGACCCTCCACCACAAGGTGCCTGTGGGACAGTACAGTATTTCATGCTACAGATAATAAACCATTATAATAACACAATACAAATACCAATGTGCTAAAACCACATGTTATCTTACTTCACATGATGAAAATAATGTACTAGAAGTAACCAAGCTTTATTTTCCCCTTGAGGAATGTCATCTGGCAACATAGGCAAAAAATGGGCCTGTGAGGAAAAAAAAGAAGGGGGGGGGGAAAACATAGCTTTGTTGAACATCATTGGTTCATAAAGTGGAGTCCAAATTGGAGACTTTCAGAGCTATTATCTGGGCAAATCAAAAAAGATATTCCTTTGCCTCAGTAGAATTTAAAAATACTTGTCTTTCTAAATCTGTTTTTCATGTCACATAAAAAAAAATCTAAGGTTTTTTGTATCGATGAAATATATTTTAAAGCAGGAAGTGCCCTTGAGCCTGTGACCGAAGTGGGCTAGCATCCAAAGAGTGTTTGAAAGATGTTCAGTGGAGATAATAGAAGGCTCTGTCTAAACTAGCCTTCAAACAAAGTTAAAGAACTATATTTAGACATGGTTTGACTGTCCAGAGAATGTCTGGAGCCCTCTGTTTAAACAGTTTGGTTCCTTTCACGCTGCCTGTGTGAGGTTTTTGTGAAATTCCTCTACTGTTGCTGTTGCATCAGCGCAACACTCTCCGTCAGTTCTATTCGTACTAGTTGAGATATGAAAACAATTAGTGAGACAATGTCTCACTAATAGATGAGGCTATATTTTGGTCTTCCGATGTTCAAAACTGCAGTACAGTTTTTCTGTGGCAGAGCACTTCTTAAATTCCTTCAACCCAGTTTGTTCAGATCAGGACTATGCAATTCAGAAAGCTGCCTCTATGGATTTCTTAAACCGTTTCAGTTGAGCACAGGTAATTGCAGAGTTTTAAACCACCAAGGGACCTCCCCATTTTTCTAAGTTTCAAAAGTCCCCAATGAACATCTCCAGAATTATCTTCTGAACATTTCAAAAATCACTCAAAACGAATGTTCCACACTGAGAATAAAACGTACTTGGAAGTTTCTGGGCCAAAACATTACATGTCATCTTCCCCATAAAAATACATAATTTCTGTAAGTCTTTTCCGGAAATGTACTGTTTGTTGGGAATATTGAAAACCATCTGTCCATTGAGATGGCTGGGGAGAAACAAAACACAGCAACAGGCAGTAACATTTTTTCAGCACTCTTATATTTATCAGTCAAATGCGTAATCCCATCAAAAAAGATACAAAGTTGGTTTGATCCATTTTCCATAACTCCATGCTGGTTGGCGTTATTGTATTACCTCCCTTTGCATTCATTCATTCATTTCATTATTTTGCCAGGATATCAGGATGATAGGCTTATAATTACTCATATCATCCAGTTTATCCTTCGCACAGTATCAGCTTTCTTCCAGCCTCTGCATATTCTCCAGTGTTCTAAGACTTATTCAAAGTCAAGTCCAGAGAGTTCCTTGGCCAATCTTTTAAAGTTCATGGATTCAAGGTATTCTGAACTGCTGATTTAAAAATGTCTAACTTTGGTAGTTACTGATTATCATCCTCCTGAATCACTGTAGAACTAGAAACCTACACTTACTCCTTTCACTTATATTTCTCTTTAACTTATGTAATTTTTTTCCTGCTGAAAAAAATTATTGCATGTTGCCATGTTTTGTTTCTCTGTAGTCATTTCACCAATTTATAAGTGATTTTTTCAATATTCTCAACAAACAGTACATTCCTGGAAAATATTTTTATAGATACTATTTTATATTTGTGCAGGGAAGGGACATATAAGAATCAGCCTCTAGAGATATAAGAATTTTCAAACCCTTTATGATGCATGCATTGAAAATGGTACTTAGGCATTGGAAATGGGCCAAAAATGTAATTATCTAAACATGATTTTTAATAGGTATCATCTAATGGAGAGATTTCGATAGATGTAATAGATATGTTCTTTGGGGCAGAGACTGTCTGCCTGTGTGTTGGTACAGCTAGAGTGTAATGAGGCCACAACCTGATTGTGGCTTTTTGGAACTACTTCAATGCTTCTACTAATAACTAATGCATAATGGATAATAGGATGCCTAAAAGTGAAAGTCAAAATCAAGAGACTGTGATGTGTCTGTACATAAAATGTCAAACTCCATCATTCATCTACATGTTCATGGTTCACCATCAAAGGAGGGCAGTTGAACAAGCTGACAGACTTTCACATGCACTGTGCCTTATTATGATTACTCTCAAAACAAATCACTGTGTACTTTGCTTTAGTATTTCAAAGATTAAAAAACCCTTTACAGAGTTACTTAGTTGTTCAGATCTCGCATAAGTGTAATTTTCATGTACAGAGGACACTTTGCCTGCAAAATGAGAAGTTTCGCATCCTTTTAGGGCTTTCTTCTACTGAAAACTTGGCTTACATACCAATTTTTATGTACATAGCACAGAGGCATAATACGCTAATGAAGAAAATGACTTGGATTCTGTTATGTCTGTCTGACACTTGAAATTCGGTCATCACTGGAACCATGTAAGTAGATTGCCAGCACCTTTGCAAGGAAAGGGCATGGGATACATTTATTTCTATGTATGCTTGCAAATTTAATTCAGCCATTTCAATGTAGTTAGACAACTATTAAAAGACACTGAAATTTCAGGCAGTGGACATGTCTGGAGTGCAGCTCTAAGATATGTGAACTGACATGTTTGAAAACTGGACTGATGCTATCCAAGGAGTCTGATACCAGTCAAGTCTTTACATCTAATGTTTGCTGATTTTTTTTTTTCCAAAACACTTACCCAGTGTTTTCCTAAAGGCCTGACGATTGTTGGTCTTATCATGGTTTTACTCCTACTTCCTTGGAAAATGTTCTCTTACCTATTAATAAAGTGGGCTGGAATTTGTTTGAAAATTAAGAGTACTGTATGTCTACTGAAATTATTAGAATTATTACGGTATAAAACAGGTGTAAGATCAAAATCAGACCCAATGACATTAAGGTAATTCCAAAATGGGGTTAAAATCTTGTAGTCTTCATTTAAGACCTGACCCTGCAAAAAACTATTATTGTGCATATCTTCACCACCACATACAGTCCTCTTGATGTCAGCTGGTATGCTTGAGGAAGGACTGCAAGATTTGGCCCTAAATTATTTATGGTGTATTTTTAAATAAATAAATATATGTATCCCGTGTAGAGATTCTCAAAGTTGCCTAAAATTTTGAGAAAGGCCTACTTTCCTTAGTGTTCTGATCAGTACTTGCTGTATTTTTCCTGCAGCAATTCAAGTGCATTGAAGTGACCTAATATTTTCTTTTCTCATAGTTTTAATAAGGTAAAGAGAGCCAATAAAAAGTGTGCAGCCTATATTTAAAAACCAAAAGCCCACATACCTCTAGAAATCTAAAAGAAAATGGCGACTGGAGGTAACCTAATGATCTTCAGAAAACTATTGCCAGATCTAGGTCTTAGAGAGTTTAGATTTTTTTAAAAAAAATAGTCCCCATCCAGATTTTTTTTCATTGCTGCTGTCACCTAAAGTGACCTCTGTGCATCCTGACTCAGAGCTCATCATGTAATGTGTTGGATTATCAAGCAAAGATGTAATCTCATTTGAAGGGCAAGGATTTTCTTCTTTAAAATACTTTCTACACAAAGGTTTTATATGTATAAAAGTATATGTTTAAATCACAACATGACTGTCATTCTGCACTTTAAAAGCATAGGGCCAGCTAATGTGTTTAAACAATCTTTTTTTCTAGCAGAGACATAGCTTCAGAGGTAATATACTCACTACTTCCTTTCCTCTGAGCCTAAGAGAGTTCCCCACTGTGTGCAAAGTGAGGCTAAGGCACTGAGGATTTGTCTGGAAGAAGAATAAACTGAGAAGCATCCATTATAGGTAGTGCTTTCCCTTTCTTAATCTCACAGATTTCACCCACAGTCCCACTCCAGCTGAAAGGTTGATGGCTCTGAAATTGCTTGATGAGCATCACAAGGTTTCTCTAATAAAGTTCCTCTCCCATATTATATTTCTGTGGGAGTGGATGATTTTTGTTCATAAATAATATTGCATATCAATAGCTAAATATTTTCTTAAATTTAATAGGTTGTCTCATATTTTGAAAATGCACCTTCTTCCTGTTACTCTTTAGCAGAGATAAATCATAAGTTTTGTTTTTGCTGACTTGATTATGCTCTCTCCTCCTTCTCCCCCCACACCAAAAAAAAAATCTTATTCTGCTATTGGAAGTGACTCTGTAAAAATGGCATTCTGGTTATCTGTCCTAATTTTGTTGTATTTGCTTAGAGAAAAAAATTACTCAGCAAGGGAAAAAAAAATAATTGCTGTTGCTGAAAACTGGTTCTGGGGTCTGAAAGTCAAGTTGTTTTTGTGACTCGTGCATCATCATAAGTACAGTAATACAAATTCTGCAGACTACATTTTGCATTGAGTCATACCTGTGCAGCACCATTGTTTTCAAATTATGTCATGACTTAAATATGTGCAACTGTGTTGTTTTTAGTGTGGTTGCACAGATATAACTGAGAGCAGAATTTGACCTTTCATTTGGAACTTCATTTACAGTTTTGCTGGTGTGTGAAGCAGAAATATGCCATTTCCTCCAGAGCTGTATCAGTCAATAGAAGTAAAATGTAGTAAAAACAAACAATAAAACAGTAAGCCCCTTCCACTTCCATTCTCACTGAAGTTTGCAGATATTATCATGCCCACAGAAAGCAGAGTTGTTGTGTAAGAAAGGTGTCGTTTTTACATAGTCACTTCTAAGAGAAGAGCTACACTTTATGTATACTTGCTTATTTAGTGCATATTGACGTTTTATTTTAGGAACGTGTTAGTTTTAAATTAAAGATTAGCAGCTAGATAGTCTTTGTACCACAATGAATATGCACTGGTTGCAGGTTTCATTTGCTGGTGTTAGAGTGTCAGCAAAATTTAGATGCACTGTATGGGTTTTAAACTCCCGTTTTGCTTTCAAGATCTGATGGCACAGTTTGAGTGGAAAAAGAGAGTATTGAATATCTGTAGATCTTAGCTTTTTGTTTTAAAATGTATTTAGACAATAATTAGGATACAGAGGCTCCCCCAATAGACTGATTTGCTATCTCCTGTTAAAATTCTTAGACAGAAAATCTATGTACTAACTTGAACAAGTTGATACACAAATGATGCAAGTCAGTAATTGTTCTGTATTAGGTTATGTGGGTTGTAGTCTATTTGTATGCATCAGAAGAATTGTTGCATAAATGTGAAAGCTTTCTAACAGAAACTCTCCCAGGTAACTGGTAATTTTGGGCTGCAGCTCTCCCAGCTGAGGCCTGGGAGAAGGTTGGAAAAAGAAGGCATTGGTATGAGTGTAATTTTTATACAGTGACTTGCAATATCTCTGCCTCATATGTGCACAGACTATTCACATAAACTACTAGAAGTCATACACTGTGGGACTGTAGCTGCAGGCTTTTCAAGGTATCAAGTCTTCGTTAATAAATTATTGTTGTTCTGTGTGGGCATAATTTTACCCCTGTAGCTGGATAGACAAAATAAGAAGGGTCATTTTAAACAAATGATTATGAGAGCCATTTAATGCTACTTGTCTTATAAAACTGCTTACTCTGATATGTATTAACTTTTTTGTTGTGAATGAATTATTTGCCACAGCTTTACCATGTGTCCTTATTAGTGGCAATTAAGAAATATACTACTTACAGCAGTATGACATAATACTGGGCTTTAAGTACGGACCTGCAAAATTAAAACAGCCTTTTATACTTAAAAAAAATAACTGGTTACTAAATATAAGTAGGAAACAAAGAGAACAAGTTGGTATTTTATTTTACTCTGCATAAATGCTTGCTGCAGTTGATTCGAATGATCACCTATAAGAATGCATTTAATAGTAGAGAGATTTCACAAAATCATATGTTTCTAATTAATGGTATAGATCTTGTCCAGTGGTTTTCAACCTGTGGTTTGTGAACCAGGGGACTACCAAAATGAAGTTTCAGATAGTTTCAAATCCCTGAAGAGGCATTCCATTTTTCTAGTCAATGAGAAGTACTGTATGTGAATACCCTCACCTACAGGTCAAACCCAGAAGTGGTGGTGTTTTAACGCCCTTTCTCGTGCTGCATCAAATGCCCTGCTAAATGCATGCAACACATATAGTTGAATGTTATTCAGTCACTGTTCTAAGACCTCTCTGAGAAGGGTCCATGGACCAGAGGTTGAATTTCCAAAGGGGTCCATATCTTCATTCAACATTTTTTAGGGGTCTGCAAATGAAAAAAGTTTGAAAACCACTGATTTTAGTCTGATCTCCTGTATATCACAGGCAATTACATTTCACCCCAGTTACCACTGTATTCAGCCCAATGGTTTGTGTTTGAATAAAGTATATTTTCCAGAAATGGATTGATATGAAGACTCCAAAAGATGGAGACTCCACCACTTCCTTGATAGTTTGTTCCAATTTTTAGTCACCCTCACTGAATTTGTCTGGCTTCAGCTTCTAGTCATTGGTTCATGCAAGGCCTTTTCCCTTAAAATTAAGGAGTCCTTGAGTACTCATTATTTTCTCTCTGTGAAGGTACATAAACACTGTAATCAAGTCACCACTCAATTGTCTTTTTTTGATAAACTAAACAGGTTAATCTTTCTCAGTATCTCCCTAGAAGACATTTTCTGCAGCCCTTGAATAATTTTTGTTTTTATCCTTCTCCAATTTTTAATATATTTTTTTTAAATATGGATACCAGAACTGTACACAGAACTTCAGTATTGTTCTCACCAATGCCATATACAAAGTAAAATCACTTCTCTGCTCCTATTCATTACTCCCCTGTTTCTACATCCAAAAGTTGCTTTATCACACTGGGAGCTCATATTGAGGTGCTTGTCCGTTATGACTTTTAGGTCCTTTTTGGAATCCCTGCTTTTCCAGAATAGTCTCCTGTTCTGTAGGCGTGACCTGCATTTGTTGTTTCCAGATGTATAATTTTTCATTTGGCTGTATTTAAATGTACTTTGTGTGGACTCAGATTACTGAGTGATCCTGACTGTTTCACTGCACTGTACTCATCAGTATTTATCATTCTGTCAATATTTGTGGCATCTGCAAATTTTATCAGCAGTGATTGTATATTTCTCTCCAGATCACTGATGAAAATGTTGAATACAGGAACTCCTCACTTAAAGTCATCCCAATTTAACGTTGTTTCATTGTGTTGCTGATCAATTAGGGAACATGCTCATTTAAAGTTGTGCAATACTCCCTTCTAACCTTGTTTGTCAGCCACTTGTGTTTTTTTTTCACTGCTCGTAGGAGGACCAGCAGTTGCAGCTAACTGGTGGGTCTTGGAAGCAGGGTGGACCAGCAGCCCCCCTTTCAGCTCCCCACTCCCCCAAATTCCCTGTTCAGCAGCTGCCCAGCAGGCTATCAGTTGCTGACAGTTCAGATGTCCCTCTCCCCACTTTCATATGCTGCTCCTGCCCTCTGCCTTGGAGCTGTTCTCCAAGACTACTGCTTGCTGTGTAGGGAGTGGGGGAAGGGAGGAAGAGGGGGGGCTGTCAGGATGTCCCCCTCCCCCATGCTCCTGCACCCCAGTTACCCGACCAGCAGAGGGGACAGACAATGGAGGAAGCTCTCTGGTCTCTGCAAACTGATCTAATTAGCAAGGCCGAGTACTTAAGAGTTGGCATAGAGAAAGGGGGAATATGTGCGCACACACACACACTGTGTGTGTGTGTGTCTGTCTGTCCTTCCTCCTTTCCTGCTGTAGAGTGAGAGTATTAACCCTTAAGAGCTCAGTCAATTGCTAGTTCATTTAGCAGTAAGGCATTCCCTGGGAAATATCCCACCCTCTGACTCCTCCACCTCAACCAAGCTTCACAGTGATCATCACTGTGTACCAGTATTAAATTATTTCTTTAAAACTTATACTATGTGTGTGCATAGATGCATAGTTTTTTGTCTGGTGAAAAATTCCCTGGAACCTAACCCCCTCATTTACATTAATTCTTATGAGGAAATAGGATTCGCTGAACATAGTTTCACTTAAAGTTGCATTTTTCAGGAACATAACTACAATGTTAAGTGAGGAATTCCTGTAGCACTGGGCCTTGTTCTGATCCCTGAGAAACCCCACTATAGACCCTCCCACCTCCATTCCATGAAGATTCCCCTCTGATGACTACTTTTTAGGTTGGTCAGTTAGCTAGTCCTTAATCCATTTAACATGTGCTTTATTGATATTGTACAGTGTTCACTTTTTACTTCTCATGTGGTACTAAGTCAAACATCTTATAAAAGCCTAAGTATATGATATCTATGCAGTTACCTTTATCAACAAAACTTGAAATCCGGTCAAAGAATGAAACCTGATTTATTTGACAACACCTATGTTCCATAAAATCAGGTTGACTTGCATTGATTACATTCCTATCCTTTAATTCTTTCTTATTTAAATCCCAAATCCCATTATTTTGCATGGGACTGTTTGTCAGGCTAACTGGCCTGTAGTTACCTGGGTCATCCTGCTTCTCCTTTCGGAATAGTGGCACAACATTAGCACTCTTCAAGTCTTCTGGAATTTCCTTGATATTCCAAGATTTATTGAAAATTAACATCAGTGGGCCAGAGATCTCCTCAGCCAGGTCTTGGGTGCAAGTTATCCAGGTTTTAAAAATGTTTCTTCCTTGTAGGTTTTCTTTCCATTTGATTACTAATGGACTAGAAAGTACTTCATCATTCTCATATCACATCATCTGACATATCTGCAGATACAGAACAGAAATATTTACTAAAAATGTGTGTGCATCTTTATTAACAATCTTACCATCTCCATCCAATAATGGGCCTATACTATTGCAAGGATTTCTTTTGTTCCTAATACAGTGGATGCGGTGTATTGTCAATCCTGAGATTGACATCTTCCAGCTACTAGCAACATTTGTCATGGAATGAGACCATGCCATTGACTTTAATGTTAATGAGATTTGGATATAAGCAACCGGAATGCTGCTTAATGACTTTTTTTTTCTTTTTTTTCCCCATATAGCCCTCCCATTCCCCTACTGCTGTCCTGCCTGCAGCCTGGATTTCGGTGCCTTCTATGGAGAGTGGGAGTGTGAGAGACCCGCGGGAACTACACAGTTCCTCTCCTTATGTTTTTTGGGCTGTCCTTTGCCCTGGCACCAGTGGCCCAAGCTCAGCGCATCCCAGCAGTTCCTTCCATAGTTTCACCCTTGAGAGCAGATTTGCAGGATTTCAGCCAGGGAAGAAAGTGCTGAGGGAAGTGTGTCAAGCACCAGCTGCAAGCAGGGTTGTGGCCAGGGAAGGCATGTGCTAGTACTTCCTTCCCTGGCTGTAGCCCTGCAAACCTGCCTTTAACTTATTGGTAACTGTAGTACCAGCTTTTTGGTTTTTCTCTGAGGTTGCTAATAAGCAAAATCTACAGTAAACTTAAAAGCCTTATTGTTCTTAGTCCTGTCATCCATGGATTTTTCCCCGATGTCTGTACCTTTCCTTATCACTTTCCTACACTTCAGAACTTCTAATTTATATTGATTGCCATTTTTTCCCTTTTTCTTATTGGTTGTATTGTTGCTTTTTATTTCTGATTGCAGCCTTCATTTGCCACAGAACCAGGATAGGCTTTTAGGCAAAGTTGTCCTCTTGATTATGGAACCGTGGCCTGCTAATAAATTTATCTTAAAGAATTCACATTTTTGTGTCTAAATTTTTCCACAGTCATTTTCTTTCATAATTTTCCAGCTTTGGGAAATAGCCCATTTGAAGCACCAAGTGTATTATTGGCTGGGACTGACCTGTTTTACATATTGAACTAATCTCTAGGAAATCACTAACTTCCAGTCCAGTGATTAATTCATCTTTATCCATGATGCCGTAGTCCAAAATAGCTTCTCTTGAGTGCAGTACCTCTTGTGTTTAGAAAATTACCTAGCATTTTAAACTCCAGTGATATTTTACTAATGGCTGCATGAGGCACCCCCATATGTCTCCAAAATGTAAGTACTATAGAGCAAAACCATTTTTCTTTCAACACTTTGCAGGCAGGTGCTTAAGGAGCCACACATGGCGTGTTCTAGTTTGATGCAGTTTTTAACAGACCCCCAACAGCACCCCCTTTTGGGCTTTGTTAGTTATCACTGTCACAATTCAGGGCTCCTGCATCTGTTTCCCCTCAGTGGGAAAAGTGCCCAGCAAGATCACTCATTCTCAGCTCTCCAGCCATTGCCTTTCTGGGTGGAGACCTGCATCTCTCTCCTTTCTGACCTGGGTATTTCCAGGCTACACAGTTCCCTGCCTTCAGCATTATTCCAAGCAGAGAGAAACTGCTCAAGCAGGCCTGCTTGCTTTCTTGTCAGAGACTAACAGATGTAATTTCTATAAGTACCATGCAGGTCTTTCTGTGCAAGCCTTTTTTATTGTGCAGGTACATAGCACTACAGAGAAAACATGTTAAAAACAATAAAAGAACCTACATGCGTGCTAATAAACTTACCAGCATTCTCCCCAACTCTAACATGGGTTCTTGCAGGAGCAGACCTTCAGATCCCCATCCAAATGGATTCCTTGTGGTTACAAGTCCATCACAGCTTCAGCTCAGAACATATACACAGTCTATGGAGCCTCCGTATGACCAGTCTTTCAACTCCTACCATAAGGATTGGACCAAGATCCTCTGTTTGCTGGATCAAGAAAAAGCCACTAAGCCAGTTTTAAAACCAGGCTGTTTACTCAAAAAATCCTTTTTGTCTGTTGGTCTCTGGAGGATCTAATTTGAACTAGTATAAGCACACCTCTCCAGGGTAGGTGACTTCAAAGGGCTGATAAATGAGGAAGTGCATTGTAATCTCCATCCTGCTACAGAAGGTATATAAAATGCCACATACACAATTGCATTTTTAACACTATGTACCCAAAGGCATTAAGTTTATCCTTTCAAAATAAGAGCACACACAAATTATTTAAACCTTTTTTTATAAAATGTATCTCAATTCCATAAGGTTTGTTCAGGATATTACAAGATAGTATCAGTCTGTCACACTCGCATTGATTTTTATGTAGTCAAGATCCTATGGTTTTAAATTAAAGTAACTCTAAAAGAAATGCCACCCCCTCTCACCTTCTTAACACATACTGTCCTTCCTAAACAGGTTATAACCAGTAATTTTAACATTCTAATCATGTGACTTATCCCACCAAGTTTCAATAATGCCAATTAGATCAAATTTTTTCTCATCAATGAGACTTTTCTGTTGCTCTTGCTTGTTACCTAAATTGGTATAAAAGCAACTGAAAAATTATTCTCTTCATATTCTTTGCCACGTTAGTTCAATCTATTCATGACTTGCTGATTTTACATTTATAGTTTGCTGCCTTAGCACCTTCTCCTTGCATTGCTAGTTTAACATCCTCCTGGCAGTTCCAGCTAGTTTCCAAGTAAGATTAGCTCCCCTCCTGTATGAACAGGATGACCTGCAAACTCTCAGCACACTCTACAATATCCAATACAAGCGAAATTGGTAGATGGTATTTCATGAACTCTGCAACATTTCTTTTAACTGATTCTTTTATAAAAAAGAATGTTTTAATCATTTCTGTACGTGTGCTGACTTGAAAGGATAAAATAGCATCATTATTTTTAATAGTATTTGGAAGAGATGCTTTTCTTGCTAATTTTATTCAAAATCATACTGACTTAAAAGCACTTCTCATGCAATCTTGGTTTTAAGTACTTTTTTCCTACTTAAAACACAATTTAAAATGCTTCCTGTAAAGATTCAGAAATCCGAACGACCTTGTCCTTGTTTGGATGCCCTTCATTTTATCTGGTACAGACTGTCAAATGTAATGTGGTGGCTCATATGATAGAGTAGTCCTGAAAGTGGGTATTCTGTTAGAGAAAATACATCAGCATGAGATGATAGTGGTGTATGACAGAGAAGGATACGATTACAATATTTCAAACTTAAAAATGCCAGTCCAGTTATCAGACGTGCTTGAGGGGAGGAGAAACATACCTCTCTAGGAATTGTGCTTGCATTTTCTGTTCATGAGTTCAAGCTTTTCATTTGCCTTTCACAAATATTGCAGGCTTTTCCAAGGGGTGGGGAGGAGTAATATATTTACTCTGAATAGTTCATAGCAGTTTGTAGAAAACAGAAGATTAAAATTTCCCACCTTAGTCAAGTCTAATATGAGTCTTGATATTACTGAGTAATGAGAATACACATAGCTGATATCTGTTATCATCTTTTTATTTTTGCTTCAATATGAAATTGATTGATATTAGCTGTTGCGAAGGCAATTATTTTATCACTGAGGTTGTGGAAATCATGGAATCCAAGACTATCAGAGATCTCTGTGACTTCAGCCTGTGATGACTGGAAGCTGCAGGGGCCCCTTCTCCCCCACCCCCCCACTATAGGCAGCAGCTGGGAGATGCAAGGCACCCTACAGCTCTTGACTGCCGGCTCCTGGAGCTCTGAGTGGGCCCCGCAGCTGCCAGCACTGCAGGTGGTTTGGGGACCCAGCAGTTGAGCCCTCCCCATTTCATCATGGATATTTAGTGAACATCACGGATAGGTTGCAGGCTTCTGTGAATTTTTCTTGTTGCCCGTGACTTGTCCATGACTTTTACTAAAAATATCTGTGACCAAATCTTTGCCTTAACTGTCACCGTGTTGGTTTTGGTTCTCAAAGGGGGGTTCTTTTAACATTTTGTAAAGCAATTTTTTAAAATAAAAGAACCACCATTATGTGCTCTATGCTGTTGGGTATGCATGTTGAACATTCAAAGTCTGCTCTCATGTGCAAACAATGAATCAGAGCCATAATTCCAGGGAGAGGCACAAGAGGAGAGTTCACTTACTGGAATAACAATTGAAAAGCAAAAAAAAAAAACTTATCTGCCAAATTTTGTTTCTTGCCTTTGTCATTACTTTTGAATGTGGTAATGAAACACTTGATCTACCTGTGAGAAAAACACATGTAAAATAAACTGCTCATAGGAGATTCTGCAGCTTCATTTATATTACTTTATTATTAAGAGATGCAGTTAATGCGTAATTTTCTTGTTCAAATCTTACAAAGGCTGTATCCAAGTTCAGTTTTGTTTTGCTAGTGTAAACATTTAATCCTACTGAGAAGAGAATCCTTCACCAAATTAAAAAGTAAATTATTCTAGTGTTCGAAGTAAAAGAAAGGTAAGTAGAAAGAGAGGCTAAAATATTTTAGCCTATGTGGTAACACAAAACAGGGTATAATTTTAAACACCGGTTGATTTTATTCTGTTAATACTATTGTAAAAACTTCTTGTAAACAAAAATCTTTTAGGCATGAATTTGTTCATTCAAATGGTAAAATAATTTATTACTTTAATCTTCTGACTTCCCGGGTATTGTGTTTTGCTATATATTAAAATGCACATTCATATTGGAGTTGCCAGCTGTATAATCACACAAACCCCAACCACCCTTGCCCTGTCCTGAGGCGATGCCCCTGCCCCACCCCTTCTCCGAGGCTCCACCCTTGTTCAGTCCCTTCCCCCCTCCCTCTGTCGCTCGCTTGCTCTCTCCCACCCTCCGTCACTGTCACTGGGCTGGGGCATAGGGTTGGAGTGCCGGAGGGGGTGTGGGCTCTGGGAGGAAGTTTGGGCTCAGGGTTGGGGCAGGGAGTTAGTGTGGAAGGGGGCAGAGATGGGGTGCAGGAGGGGGCTCAGGGCTGGGTGGTTGGAGTGCACGAGCAGGTGCAAGGTGTAGGCTTCGGGAGAGTCATTGCACTGGCTTGGAGATTTAGTGCTCTTTGGGAACTTTCCATTAAACAATATTACCTCAGATTATTTCAAGATTTTAAAGAGCAGCTTAGACAAACACCAGTTAGGGATGCTCTAGATAACACTTAGTGCTGTCATGAGTTAGATAACTTCTCGAGGTCCCTTCCAGTCCTATGATTCTATGAGTAGTTAACATATTTCAAGGGGCCATTCAAAGTGAAATGGCCTATTAACATCCCTCCAGTCATAGGGAGGAAAGAAAGACAGGAGGAAGGCAGCCGGGGAAAGGAGGTTGTTAGTTTGTTATAGTTTGTAATAGGCCATAAATCCAGTGTGCCTGTTCAGTCCATGGTTGTTAATGTCTAGCAAAGTTATGAATTTAAACTCCAAGACTTGTCTTTTGAAAGTATTGTGCAGGTTTCCTTTGAGGATGTGAACTAATAGGTCGGGTATAGAGTGATCGCTTTGTGAAAAGTGTTCGCCCACAGCTGGTACGGTGTTTCGTTGTTGTTTTTTCCTTTTTCCTGTGAGAGTTCATTCAAGATCATAGTGATCATCTGCTTTTATCTACGTAGTTTTTAATTGGGACATTTAGTGCACTGGATGGTGTACACCACATGTTGTGATAGGCGCATGTATTAACCCTGAATTGTGAAAGGTATATTGTGGGAGGTGTTGAACATTGTAGCAGTAGAAAGATATCTGCAGGTTTTGCATATATTGTTCTGGCAGGTTCTCATGCTGCTTTGAGTTGGTGTTCGTGGTCTGTGGGGAGATTGAGATTGGGGGATTGTTTGAAGGCTGGAAAAGGGGAGGTTAGGAAGTATTTCTTTCAGGAGGGGTCCCCATTGGATATGGGTTGTAGTTTTTTGAAGCTATACGCTATAAGGTTTCCAGTGTGGATTGGTAGGTGACTAAGGGTGTGCAGTCAAAGAGAGGTTATTCCTGTATAACTAGTGTTTCCCAAAAGCATTTTTGGTTGACTGCAAGTATAATCAATGTGGCCATTTAAAGGCTACATTGTTACTTCAATTGTCAGTATTTAATGAATTCAGTACACAGTTTGCAAATATGTGTATTTGCATGAAAATATTATAGGTGGAGCCACTTCAAGATCCTCTTTTCAGTTGCTTGTATAACTGCCAAACTTTAAACAAATGGGGTAAAATTGTCCATGCCAGAGGTCTTCCTCAGGCTGAATGTTTGTTGGAAAATTCCATCCAAAACAGTTCAGCCATTTCTGCGAATGAGGCATGGGCAAATTGAAAAATAACTTAATGTTAAAACAATTCTGGTAATCTTTTTTTTTGGAAAACTCTAGAGCTGTCATGCTTTGGATCAGGGATTTGAAACATAGCAGGGGAATGGCTTTTGTATCAGGGATGTGCCTTTTGCTGTCCCTGTGAGATTTAGGAAAGTTATAAGCCTTCAGGGAAAAAAATGCAGTTTGCACATGCTCAGTTTCACAGGACTGTACAAAGCATCTTCTCTGACTCCCTCTTTCCTCCTCCTCTCCCCCCATTTCAGTTCTCCAAAAGCATGGGGGTGCTAGAGCTTCTCAAGGAAATTGTTGTAACAGTTTTTAACATTGGCAAAAGAGTTATTTTTTTCCATAATATTGTTCTTGGAAATGTCTACCCTGTCTTTGCTAAAACTTTCTTTAAAAAACCCCCCAAACATTCAGCATGAGGCAAATACCCATGGAGAATTTAATCCCCAACAGTCAAAGTTTGGAAAAAGTATGAAGAACTGAAAAACAAAGTCTTATAATTGGAAGTGTCAGGCAACTTTAACTGTAGGTGTTGCTGCCAGCCCTGCCAATGTTATATAGTTATCACATGTGTTTACCAAATGTGTGTATGTTCACTAAATAAATATGCTTTTGGAAATTTTCTAAAATGATTTTCAGTACTTTATTCCAGAACAAACACTAGATTTAATTGTATAACTAGCTATCAAAGTTCTACCAGGAGTATTTTTTCCTGATTTATGGATCAGATTTAATAAAAATTAATTGTCTCTCTCCTCACCTGACCCAATGGTTCTCTTGAGATTCTCAGGGGTCAGTAAATAACATAGGGGAGAGCAAACAGATTGCTGATTCAGGGTAATTCTGAGATCTAACAGACTTACGTTATATAATAACATTGTGTAATTCTTGCATACCAGGGCAACGGATATGTCATGTCTTGTGCTTTGACGTGTTGTGATCAGAGTCTAAATGCTGATACATTTAACTTCTGGCTTCCAACCAGTGGACAATGACAGTATGTCCATTTGATGGAGGAGTACATTCTGCAGACAAGTTATCTGGTGATGTCTATTCAAAAAGAGAATTAGATGCAGTTCACGTGCAAGCTTGCTCACACTGCACATGCTTGCTTCTTGCTGTCGTTTAATGCAAGCTGTCCTTGAAGAATATGAAATAGACAAAATAAAGCATCCTCCAGCTTTTATTTAGTTTCTGCACTTAAACCCACTGCCCAGATGTACAGTTATTATTTTTTTATACTGTAAATTGTAATCATAACTTAACTATTTACAAGCTTCTTAGGCACTGCTTGGCTGTATATCTTTTGGCCTGCCTAGCCCAACCCACATGCAGTGAACATATTTACTTGACCCTTCCATTCTTGTGCCCTTAGTCATCCATTTCTTAAGCTCCATAATTCCTATGAAGCTACCATCTCTGACTCTTGATTTTGGGAAAGCATAGTTTTTCCTGAGGGACAGACATCAATTTTAGGAATGATCACAGCTTCCATTTGAATGATATGTGCATTCTCACAAGTCTGGACACATAGGGCCAGATCCCAAGTCAGGAGTGGGCAAAAGTCTAATTTTGCCCAGCACCCTGAGCTCCCAGTTGGGAGGCTACGCTCTGCCTCTGCTGTCCCACCTTCCCCGCTGTCCCAGAGCTTCAGCGCACCGTATCCAGGAGTGGCCTAGACAGCACTGCAGCGGTGTGGCTTGGGGAGGGGAGGGTGGTAGCTCCTGCCATGCGGCCCGCCGGAACTCGCAGCTTCACCGCCTTACCATACCATTCCTCCATCCCCCACAGCCTCTGCGTGCCGTGTCCAGGAGCAGCCATGGACAACGCTGCAGCAGTGTGGTTCCAGCAGGGCCTCAGCTGCTTCTGGGAGTGGCGTGGTAAGGGGGTGGGGCTGTGAGCTTCAGCGAGCCAAGCAGCAGAGCTCAGGCACTGCTGGAGCCACGCCACTGCAGCACTGTCCAGGGCCGCTTCTGGATGTGGCGCACAGAGGCTCCAGGAGAGGAGAGAGGTGGGGGTAAACGGCATGGTAAGGGGGTGGGGGGGTTCAGAGGGCAGTCGGGACAGGGAGCGGGGGAAAGGGTTGGATGGGGCAGAGGTTTGGGGTGGCAGTCAAGAGATGGGGCTGTGTGGGGGGGAGGGTTAGATAAGGGGCAGGGAGTCCCAGGGGCAGTCAGGGGATGTGGAATGGGGCAGGGTTGGATAGGGTGGGGGAGTCCCGGGGGTCTTTCAGGAGGGGGAGGTGTATAGGGGTCGGGGCAGTCAGAGGACAGGGAGCAGGGGGCTTGGGTAGGGGGTGGTGTCCCACAGTGGTTGTTGGGGGTGATTTTGGGAGGGGGCGTTCAGGAGATACGGAGCAGGATGGGTTGGGTATTCTGAGGGGGGCAGTCGGGCAGGAAGTGGGTGAGGATCAGTAGGGAGTGGGGCCTTCTGATGAGGCACTTGGGCCAAAACGTTTGCCCACCCCTGTTCTGAGTCCTGCCTCGGCATTACAAAACAGCCCCAAAGCTGTTTTATCAGGCTACTTGAGGATTTCTCCTGAGTTGGGGAATCACTTGTTGACGAGAGTCAGGATAGCAGTTCATACACCCCCGAGTCATTGCTGGCTGTAGAAATGGTCCCTTCAGACCTCAGGCAGTCACCATAAATTACTGCAGCCTGGAAGGTGTTCTAATACCATAGTTCTCAAACTTTTTGTATTGGTGACCCATTTCGGACACCAGGCCTGTGAGTGCAACCCCTCTTAGGGGTCAGGGTCGGAGCCAGCAGCCTTCCGGGTCCGGGGCTGGCTCGGGGGTGAGCGCCGGTGGACTGCGGCGGCAGGGGCTGGGCGCCAGTGGCCCATGGCCGCTGGGGCCAAAGGCAAGGGACCTCATATAACTGGGTCACGACCCCGGCTTTTAGAACCAATGTTCTAACATATGAAGTGTGTACTTCCTATTAAAACCACCTCTTCTCTTTCACCCTTTAGTTTTTATGCAAAGCACATCTTGATCTGAGTGCAAATACTCGGTAATAATGTTTGCGATGCATTCTATTGTCACCATGTGTTAACATAGTCTGAGAGAAGTCGATGAAACAGCCACTTCTGGGTTAAAATCGATTTCTATCATTCTCTGTTTTCATGAATTTTCTTGTATTACTAGTTTAAATTTTGTACCTGGTTTCTATATTAGAAATCTGAAATATTTGTAATTAATCTTTCTTGCACTTAAATGTCCACTTGTCTTCATGACTACACAATCTTGAAAGGAAATGAGATGAAATGGTAAAATAAAGATGTATTTCACATAATTCAGTGTACACATCATATGAAATTAAAACTAATAAGATTTTAATTTAATATTGTCTAAGGTCAGACATAGAACATCAAAATCATTACATAACTTGTTTGAGCAATCCAGTTTGTGCAATTATTATCTTGGCGACCAGATAATGTATGTTATGTATGTGGTGTCAGTAATTAGGAATACTTTCATAAATTACAATCTGCTGTCACTTTTTTTTTCTTTTGCATAAGTTATAGATATGAGTTCTTTTGTATATACCACCACTTCTGATCATCGTGCCTGGAGAAAACCATATTGACCATTTTCTAAATATGGAAATATTGCTAAAATTATATTAAAACAGTCATAATTCAGGCAATATTGTGTTCCTTGGGCAGAGCAGTTTAGCTGGCTCTGGCCCACCAGTGTTATTTTTATTGCTATACCAAAGCCGTTAACACAAACACGTAACAAGTGACCTGCTTCTGAATTATGGATGACTAGACTTTTGTCACTATAATTTTGAATAAATCTCTAGGATAAAATATTTAAGGATAAAGCCCACTTTTGTGAATTATCATATACCATGAGAACCAAAAATAGTGTATTCAGACTGTGCATGTAGTATTTCTGCTTGCAAGTGAAAATGAAAAGCTGGTTCAAAGAGATTATGTCACAGATACTGTGATGAGAATAGTTCTAGAAGAAATGCATGCAATTATATGTGTGGAAAGTATATGAGCATAGGAAAGTACTTCCTCTCAGTGTACGCTGAGGCCTCGGGACATTTCTGCAAGACTTGATTTTTACCAGTGACTACAGAATTTCTATTTCATCATAACTTAAGTGAACAAAGTGGCATTGCTGATAGAAAATAATGAAACCCAGAGGAAAATCTAGAGCCAGAAACACACATTTATGGGAGACACCAATGTGCCAGCTCCTGCTTTTGAAGGAAGAATAGTTTACATATCTGACTTCTGAATTTTGTAAATTCTGTCTGTAGATGAGGTACCACATAGTGGAAGAGAAGAGAACCCCTTGATCCAATAGTTAAGGTTTTTAGAGAAGGAATTCAGGAAATAAGATGCTAAAACATAGCATAAGAAAGTCACTGAAGAAAACTTCTAAGCTAATTATGAAAATGCAAGAAATATGTTAAAAAAGGAAATGTAAATTTTAATCACTGAAAAAGTCCAAAAATAGAGGCTAAATACAAAGGGATGTAAAGATGGTTGATGAAAAAACAGGAAGAACCAAAACATTTTAATTCCGTATCTGAAGCATAATAGCAGGAAAGAGAATACAAATACAGTGATTTTGTCCTGATTTTATAGGGACAGTCCCGATATTCAAGGCTTTCTTATATAAGTGCCTATTACCCATAACCACTTATCCCGATTTTTCATACTTGCTGTCTGGATACCCTAAATATGAAGAATTGCTTGGAACCAACTGAACTGGGAACCGTGGGTCTGTTTAAACAATTGACTTGAAGTTAAAGATCTTAATGTTAGTAAGTAGTATCCTATCATGAAACAACGAATAGAGGGGAAGGGAGTATGGGGTCTTTTACGTACAAACTGAAATATTATTCAACATTTTAAATTATATATAAAGGACTCTGTAATTGTTGCACAGAGCAGTCTATCTTGCTCTATTTTTATTAATTTTTTTGACAAAACTGATTTTCTCACAGGCCACAACACACACACTTTGGAAATCTGACAGGTACAAATATAATGAGACATCATCAAATGCACATTACAGAAGGAGCTTGATGGCAGAGAGTTTAACAGTAATATATATGTACAAAAAGTTCTTTGCAGAGAGAGTACGAATAGATCACGGTTCGTAATTTTAGATTTTGATACAAGCAACCCAATTTGAAGGAAGTTAGAAACATATTTATTTTGGGGTGTGTGTGTGTGTATATGTATGTGTATATGTGTGTGTGTATGTGTGTGTATATATATATGTATATAATATATAAAGGGTGAATATGTAGGGTGAAATCCTATCTCTATTGAAGTCAATGGCAAAACTCCTGTGGGGTCAAGATTTTACATGTTGTGTGACTTTCAAAATAAAACTTAATTGTGTGAATTTCATGCAATAATTACTCTTAGAGTAAATTGTGGGACCAAATTATGGCCTCCCATGGAGAAATGTTCAGAAGTGCTAAAATTTCTCTGAAACTTTTCTCTTGGTTTGTACTCAGATTTTCCAAAGTATCATATGGATAGCGAGGTTGGAATTTGTTTCTCCATATCCCCGGGAAGTGGACTGAGAGGCAGGAGTAAAGGTGGCCCTTATATGTCTTAGGTGCCCACAAAACCTATTAGGAAATTTCAGGATATCCCTTGTTTTAGTACTGACACTGTTTTTGGCTCCATACTACACACAAAGATGAAGAGAATTTTCTTCAAAGGACAAAATGACAGAACACATTGAGAAACATGGGAGGAACTTTATAAATAATATATATGGTAGTGTGATATGAAGAGTTCATTAAAATGAATTTTGATGCTTTCATTACAACAAATGGTGAAGCCATAAGTGTTACACGCATCTCTAATAAGCACTGATACAGTCTTTATTACATTATGCCACATCATCACGAATTCTGTACGTCTGCTGTTTAAGACAGAAAACTATTTTCCATGTGTTTAATAAAAAAAATTAAAAATATATTTGGATTATCCCTCCTCCCTGAAAGCCAGAGTGTATTTTTACACCATTAATTCAACAGTAGAGGGTTCAGAGAGAGCAATAAAATTCTCTAGAAATAACCTAGAATGATTTTTCTGTACATAAAAATGATGCATCTTTAAAGCTGATTAGTTGATTTCTTTTTCCTTTACAGGGTTAGGAGTGAGTGATGTTTCCCTGTTGGGAAGCAGGGAATCTTGTGATACAAAACTTCTACTTCTAGCCCAGCGAGGATGCAAGATATTAGACATTTAAGTTTTTGACATTTTTATCTTCAGTAATTCTGTTACTAGTGCTCAAGTCTGAATCTTTCCCTTAATTTTTTTCAGGTACGATTTTATTTTAGGTGAAATTCTATACCTTCCTGGAAAAGAGGGAGTTTCAGGCAGGTTGCTTCAAAAAAAAATCAGCTGTAGAAGTTGCTTATGGGTTTGGAAAATTAAAGTAAATCCCAGGGGAGGTAGATTAGTGTGGAGGTAGATGAGATCACAGGTACATGATAAATTCACTCATCAGAGTCCTGCAATTGATAACATGGTTCTGAAGTTTATTATCTAGTTCTTGTGTGTTTATATACATAGTATGTATGTATAATGAATCATTTTTGTATAAAAATATTATGAAATCTGTTAATATTGCAGAAGTGAAATTTTAGGATATGCACAGATGAGGTGAGAGTGCAAAATAGTGTTTCAATGGGCTCATTCATCAAGTTTCCGAATGTGTTTTTCATAGAGCAAATAAGTAGGATGGGACTGTATCTTAAACAGCAAGCTCACTCTAGCTAATTTATATAATTCTGAAAGGCACTATCAGATGAAGATCAATAACAATGTAAGATGGGGTAGCTTAATGGCTCCTGTCAAGCTCACACTCTGGATGTGGAATTGTTGCATTGTGTCCAAAAGGTCATTGCCTGGCAGAAGACCATATAAAATGGCTTCCCAGATACTTTAATAAGGGACTTGTAGAAAATGGAAATATAAAATACAAAGTAAAACAAGCTATTGCTCTGCTTATGGCTATATACTTGTTGAACAAAGTGGAGAGCATGGAGAGAGAGACGTATATTTGAAATAATAGAAAATAAGGGCCCTTTCCTACTTTCACTTATGTTCTTGTTCGGACAAATTTGACTCTGATTATACCAACACAGTTAAGTTGTCAAGAATCAGAGGGGTAGCCATGTTAGTCTGGAATTGCAGAAGTCACAAAGAGTCCTGTGGCACCTTAAAGACTAACTAAAATTTTTTTTAGAGCATAAGCTTTCGTGGGCTAATACCCACTTCGTCGGATGCATGCAGTGGAAGTATCCAGGGGCAGGTATAAATAGGTAGGCAAGAACCAGGTGAGAGATAACAAGGTTAGTCCAATCAGGCTGAACCAGCTTGTTATCTCTAATCAGGGAGGGTGAGGTGTTCAACAGTTAAGTTGATGGCTCTAGGTCAGGGCAGATTGGTCTGTCATCCCCACTCTGTATTTAATTTAAACAGAAGCGCTCCATTATGTGGCTCCCTCACTTAAATAATTTGCAATTATTTTTCTCCCACCAAAGAAACTGGAATTTCAGATTCAGAATGAAGACATGTTATATTCCACAGCAGCAGCATTTGAATTTGAAGGACTGCTTTCTTACATGAAAACATCTTGAAAGAGCATTCCTCTCTCTCTCTCTCTCTCTCTCTCTCTCTCTCTCTCTCAGCTTTTCTGGGAATAAGCAATATTTAGGGAAGTAAATGTATTAATTTACTATACCAGTAATATTAAGAATCAGTACTGAAGTGAGAATTGGCCTACTGTGCATGAAAGTTGAAAGCGTTTCTCCTTGTCTTTTCATCAAGCAGATGGTATAAAATTCAGTTCAAGTGAAACATTGCCTAGAAACCTGTGCGTGCCAAACTTAACCCTATCAAACTGCATAGAAGATCTCCAGTTAACTGCAAGATATGCATATAGAATAAAGAGATATTGATACGAGGTGGACAAGGTCTATAAGGTCATTTTATCCATATTTCTGTCAAGACACTATTGTTCCCTATAATACAAGTTCAAGATAAAGTGCTTCTGGGTCCATTCCCATAAAAAAAAATTGTACTCATACATCTGCTGAAATTACATCATTTTTTGAAAAACTTTTAACATTTTTCTTCCTAATTGTGAGCTTTTCTAGAACAGTGATCCAGTCCATAAATAATGGACTTACTCATTGGAGTAGCTCCATTCACAGAGAACTTCAGTCATATTGAATTAGGCGCACTGCAGTATGATCATGAAGAACACACTATTCCATAGTTTTGAAGGGGTCATGAAGCTTTTGACAAACTTGAGAAAATGTGGCTATTTATTAAAGAAGTGTTAACTAAAGACAGTAGTGTAAGAGAGTGAATAAAATTTTATATTTTCCTTCTTATTTTCAGATATGTGACCTTGTTGGAATAAAATCTAAACAGACAAAAATGTTACAATGTCTAATCTCAATTTCCATAGAACTGGATTTCAGTTAAGTTCATAGTGTATTTTAATAGTCAAGGTCTATGAATAAGATAACCAATGTATATATGTCATGTTTCATTAGTTAATGTGACAGAATCAAATTTTTATATTTTTAACTAAGCTCTTTGGGGCTTAATTTCTGTAAAGAAATGGTGTGAAGTAAAATATGGACTGCACTTCAATATTTTCTTGATCACAAGACAAGCCTCTAAATAATTCATTAAAGTAGCAAAATGTCCTTAAATTTAAGGTCAAGATTTTGCAGTCTTAGCCGAGGATTTTCTGCATGAGGGAAAGATGAAACTTTAGAAATATTATTTCAGCAGTTTCATAATTTGTGGTGATGACCTCATGATCCAAGAATAATTACCGCAAGTCACCATTGGAAATGTACTAATACATTTCATTCATAAACTTGCTAGATTTTTTCTATTTTTTTCAAGGTTCATTGCTATTTTTATGTAATTGATTGTTTTTAAATTTCGGAGGATCTGATTAGTATTTACAAACAGATAATAGATTTGGGCTTTTGTAAATATTGTGGAAATTTTTATATATCAACCTTCTGCTGACAGTTTAAACTATACTTATAATGATGATAAAACTCCCTTCTTTCAGAAATATCCCAGATTACTTTATAGACACAGATCTCATTTGATCACTACTGAAATGTACCCACTTCTAATGTGTAACATGATAATCATGCCATTTTATTAACACTCCATACAAGTTTTTAGAAGAAATGAAGAATAATTTCTTCATATGAAGTGCTAGAGGGAGTGTAAGTAACAGAATGTATTACAGGAATGGGTGGGTGAGGTTCTGTGTCCTCTGATGTGCAGGAGGTCAGACTAGATGATCACAATGTTCCCTTCTGGCCTTAAAGTCTGATTCAGTTTGTGTCTCAGAACACTAGGGTTGATGCTCTTTTGACAAGAACAGTGCAGCTACTCTGTTACAGAATGTTTGCCTGGGACCTGAAGAGATCATAGGCAAGGTACAGTACTATTCACTACTGTGGTTATGAAGATCATCTTAATTCAAATAAGTTGGACCCCAAATTTAATTAGTGGATAAAATGTTATCTTTAAGCACTCAAAAAGTTTTGCACTTGAAATTGGTCAGAGTTGACAACTTGTTTTATTTTGCTCACACTTTTTAGAAATAAAGAAAATATAATTTGGCATGTAAGGAATAGTTTGCATCTGGTTTTGCGGAGAGGGTGTAAGGAGTCTCCACTTACATTTCTGTGCAAGGATCAGGCACAATCCTGATATTTGCAGTCATGGAGGGCAAGGACTGCAATTGTGTCTGACCTCTATGATGGGCACCTGTCGGATAGGACAGTGGCTTTTTTTAACTATCCCTTCATATATTTCTCATCTATCCAGAGATAAAAGCCCTATGGGGCAGCTGACTCGGGCTTGTAGGGTTCTGGCTCTGAGGATAAAAATAGCTGTGTAGACATTTTGGGCTCGAGCTGGAGCCCAGGCTCTGGGGCCCTATACCCTCACAGGGCCAGTGTAGACATACAGATAGAGAGAGAAGTATTAACGAGCCCTACACATTTCAGAATTGTAGACTGGTGAGTTTCTCTTATTATTTTGATCCTTGCTCAAGTGCTTATACTGCACATTGTCCATCAGTTTATAGCAGAAATATTTTTAACACTTGCTAAAGCACTTGGTCAAAGCTTTGTTGAGGATAGCCATAAAATGCTTAATAGAGCAAAGAATATATGTAGTCAGGTTCTTTATTAGGGTTTTAATTGTGCTCCGAGAGCCATCTTTGTGAATTAATTTTTATTAATAAAATTAATGTAAATTGCACAGTCATGCTATAAATAATTTTAAAAGTTTGCACATTATATAAAGAACACACACACAAAACTCCAGTAGTGGCAATGGCTAAGCCTTTAATAATGTATTAAATTGTTGTGCTAACCAAAAACCTACTTTTACATGCAGAATTCTGCTAATTTCATGGATTAATACATTTACATGATATAAACTTACAGGCATCAGTTTGACCATGTAGTTGCAGATTTCAGTGCATTAACAGTCAGACATGAAAAGGAAGGAATTTGGGGCATTAATCCATGGGACCTTCTTCTGCCCCCTCTGAAATCAGTGAAAGCTTTCCTAAAGATCAGGCTCCATTTTATTTAATTAATAAAAGCTAGATTCACAAGGGCCTCTGAAGTGCTTAATTGTCTCTTTTAGGTCCAGAAGTACAACATTTAGGCTCCACTAGTATTCACAAAACCATCACTCAGCTGCCACCTAACTCTTTGGACACCTACAGCTTCTAAGTGCTTAAGTTTCCACCAGTAAAGTCCCAGGCATCCAAATTTCTGCTGGTGGGTATGCGCACGTCTTCCTACGTGCTGATACCACCAAGCTCGTTGGCAATCAACTCACACATGATGTGACAGACCTTGAATCAGGTGAGATTCACAAATTAAGGTGCTCCTAGCCCCCTGCCCTGAGAAGAACAGGCTGGGCTGGATTTTTAATGGCATGCTGCTGCCTGCCGGGATCCCGACCACCAGCCCTGCTCAGCCTGCTGCTGGCCTGGGTTCGGCAGCGGGCTGAGCAGTGTCAGCGGCTGGGACCCAGGCAGGCAGCAGCATGGCTTTAAAAATCAGCACGCATGCTATAGGTTACCAACCCCTGAGCTAGAATGTCTGAGTCAGTATGAAGCGATGGAAACATTCAGAACAGAGAGAGGTTTCAACGATGCTTGTAGCTGTTTCCATCGCTTCACACTGACTCAGATATTCTAGCTCACGGGTCAGCAACCTATGGCATGCCTGCCATCCAATATTTAAGTTCTTGGCTATTTTGACTTTGCACAGATGTAATCTGTAAAACTTGTCTCTATCCCAAGCCAAGAGCCCTGGACAATTGTAGTACTGGAGAGAAGTCACCACTCTTACTCTACAGCTAATTCACATGCAACATTTTCATTGGTTTTATGAGAGAGACTGCATAGATGGTGGATTACTTGTCCCAGTGGGAATACTTATGCAATAGCATGAGCTTTCAGCTACTTAGTGTGTGTGTGCGTGTATATATATATATGCACATACATATGATGTATGACATACAATCATAGCTGGGGAAACTTCAAGTATTATCAACTGCAGCATTTCAAAATGTATGTGCGAAACCTCAACAACTCATGATGATGTGTTTTGGTATGTCATTTTTAATTTTTGAATGCCCCATGTCCTTCCTCTGTCTCACAGAGATTGTGACAATTAATGTTGCCAATGTTCCCAAATATACTGGGTGTTTTGGGCTGCTTCTTCAGATGCTCTTATCCCCTCTCTCCAGTGTGGTGGGGCTGCACCAATTCCCCATTAGCTCCCTTTCAGGAGCTTCATTCTCCCCTGCTCCTTTTCAGGCCTGGTGTGAATGGGATTGGCTCTCAAGGGGAGAAAGAGGGGCCTTTGCCTGTTTCTTGCAGTTGCTCTTATTGGCTGTTCCTCCTCCTTTATTGGGACAGGTGAAGAATGTAGTTGATCAGAGTGAATTCCTCTGGCAGAGCTGATATGCAATAGAGGGCTGGTGTAGATGGTGGGTGTCGAAGACTAGAGGGGACTCAGCCTCAAATCTATTTCTGCCAGGTGGAGTCCTTTCTCAGCTGGTATGTCAGATGAGTGACCAGTCTAAATTTGAGTGGCGTTGAAACCTGGCAAATGGGCTTCTGCTCCCAGGCCTGGGCTGCTACTGTGTGGTGGAGCCTATGTCCATTAGAGACTAGAGTGGAAGCAGAGACTCAGAGCAGCAGGACCCTGTGCACTAGATTGCAACACTATTCAGATTTGATCCAGTTGCCCCGCCATTGCACCGTCCTGTTTGGGAGATTGCCTCCCGTTTGGCAGAAGTGCACCCTGACCCACCCACACTAGCAAGAGCGGGGGATGGCTACAATCCCATTGGTGTTGGGAGCCAATGGGAAATGAGTAACTAGCACTGGGTGCTGTATGAGTGATAGAAAGATGATTGGGCCAACGAACGGTGTTGTGACTTAGCACATGGGCTCCTTCTGTTAGTCCCAGGCTCCAGCTCCATCCCATGTCACCCAGCTCCAGTTACTTCCTCCTCATTGGTGGAGGTGTGCTCTACCCACTGCTAGGGGGCAGAGGCCTGGCCAGAACCTGTTTGGAAGCTGAGAGCCAATCAGCCAATGGGGAGGTAGTAACTGGAGCTAGGTGGTGTGGGCAGAATTGAAGCCTGTCTGGCTGAGAAAGCAGAGTTGAGCGGAACAGTGTGATGCAGCAACAGCTTTGCTAGAAGACTGTACACAGCTCAATTTGGGAAAAAAATGTGGGTCTGAGACCCACTGTGAGCCCCTTCACCTTAAGCATCATGCCTGGTGCTCAGATTTGAATGGGCCTGCGTACTAAGTGAGTTGCCCATGGCCCACGCGGTCCTACTCATGGCTATGGCCCTGCTCAACCCTCTCCTCAAGAAAATTTGTTTTCCTTTGCCACCTGTGGAGAATGGAGCTTTTTACATCATAGACTGGCTCCAGCCCTGGCTAAAATCCTGTGATTTGTGAAAAAATTGTGATTGTTGGCAACACTACTACTCATTTTCTTTAAAAGGTGCTTAAGAGCTTTCCTGAATCAAGGCCTTCGTGAGTGAGGTCATGGCTCCAGGACACAAGCTAGCTACAGTAAAGTTAGCTCAGTTATGACTACTGGAGCTGCACTCACACCCTGTGATTGCAGTGTGAAAACGCACTATGGAAGACTGCTTACTGCAGCTCTGCATCATCCAGACCACAGCCCAGAATAGCACAGGGTCTTGAAGAAGGAAAAGAAGAATCCAAGAGGGGGAAAATGATGAAAGAGAACTTCTGAAGAGGGAGGGCAAAGAGCTGTTGGAATGGGCTCAGGGAATGAGAGAGCAGAATGAAGAGAATAGGAAGGCCAGGCAAAGGGAAGGACAAAATTGGAAGAATTTTGAGAGTTAAAAAGGAGTGGACGGGTTGGAGGGAGGAATGAAAGTAGAGTGTAGAGGTGAGAAGAACAGAAGTCCTGAAGAGAGAGAGAGAAGACTCACTGTGGGACAAAATAAAGCATAGGTGATAGGAAAAGAAAAGAGAATAAAAAGAGACATTGTGTTTTGTTCATTTTGAAATAAATAGTTTTTAACAACAAAGTTTGCTTTGGGGGGGGGCAGAGTTGAAAACTCTTCTGGACATTTAGCCAAGGCAGAAAAGGTCTTCCCATCCTTGACTTTATCCTAGGTTTTTTTGTGTAAGTGATATGTCCCTCTCACTTTTGTTCTAAAGGTTGATAGGTATGGCTCATTGCCTGCCAATACAGAATGTGTTTAGCACAGTGTTACCCTAACCAAGTGCTTGAAAGATCACTGCTACACCTTGCAAAACTGGAAACTGTGAGGGTGGTAGCCAAGGGTAAGGAAATTTAGACCTGCTTCCTAATACTGAACTCCACCTAACTCCACTGGCAGTTGAAAAATGAAAGAGTGGTGGAAGTTGGACTTTGCTTCTCTGTTTTTTCCAGGTTGGTGGAAGGACTCTTTATGGAGGTGCTGGAACCTGTATATGGAAGAAGCAATTCCTCAGCACAGACCTAGCGATTTCCCTCTCCCTTCCCTCTCCCCCAACATTCCTTCTGCAACTGGCCAGCTGAAGAGTCAGCATCAATGGCTTTCTCATGTTTGTGTGGCCTGCAATGCAATGGATATTTTCTCTTGACTGGACTTCATAGGTGTAACTGTTGTCTCGATAGTTTGTTTTCAGGTACCAACTTCTTTCTCTCTCGCTTGCTTGCTCTCTTTCTCACACAGGTTACACTGGTCTACAATTTTTTAGAAGTCATCTGCTTCAGAGATAAAATGTGATATTTATTATGTATTTTGATGTGCTGAATTCAAATATGACAATTAAAACAACTGATTAGAAACAGTAGCCAAGATATTTAAGTTTTTACATTTTATGTCTATGTATATTGTGTAGATAGTAGAGTTTTAATAATAAATTGTAAACCTAGGTCTTTTCATGTGTTTATGGTTGCTTTACATGATAATATTTCACCTGTCCTGTTTATGTAACACTTTAAAAATCAGCAAAAGGGTTATATAAATAAAATGTATTATGAAACAAAAGGCAAAAAACTATTATGTACATAGTTTAGTCCTATTCAGTATCTACTCGGCGCTTCTTGGCTTGTCTCTTGTATTCATTAAATGAAGCATCTCTTGTCACTGTCCAGCAATAGTTTGCAAGCATTGATGGGCTCCATTTGCCCTGATAGCGTTTCTCCATTGTTGCAATGTCCTGGTGAAATCGCTCCCCGTGCTCGTCGCTCACTGCTCCGCAGTTCGGTGGAAAAAAATCTAGATGAGAGTGCAAAAAATGGATCTTTAGTGACATGTTGCAACCAAGACTTTTGTATGCCTTGAGGAGGTTTTCCAGCAACAACCTGTAGTTGTCTGCCTTGTTGTTTCCGAGAAAATGTATTGCCACTGACTGGAAGGCTTTCCATGCCGTCTTTTCCTTGCCACGCAGTGCATGGTCAAAGGCATCATCTTGAAGAAGTTCACGAATCTGAGGACCAACAAAGACCTTCCTTTATCTTAACTTTACTTAACCTTGGAAATTTTCCACGGAGGTACTTGAAAGCTGCTTGTGTTTTGTCAATGGCTTTGACAAAGTTCTTCATCAGACCCAGCTTGATGTGTAAAGCATAGGTGTGTAAGGGCGTGTAACAAAATCCTTGATGTGTAAGGGCGGTAATAAAATCTTCCTTGATTCAACAAGTGGTGGATGCTGAACACTTTTCCTCCCAGGCTCCAATGACTGTCGGAGTGGCTAATCTTTCTTGATGTAGTGGGAATCTCTTGCACGACTATCCCATTCGCAGAGAAAACAGCAGTACTTTGTGTATCCAGTCTGCAGACCAAGCAAGAGAGCAACAACCTTCAAATCGCCACAAAGCTGCCACTGATGTTGGTCATAGTTTATGCACCTCAAAAGTTGTTTCATGTTGTCATAGGTTTCCTTCATATGGACTGCATGACCAACTGGAATTGATGGCAAAACATTGCCATTATGCAGCAAAGCAGCTTTAAGACTCGTCTTCGATGAATCAATGAAGAGTCTCCACTCATCTGGATCGTGAACGATGTTGAGGGCTGCCATCACACCATCGATGTTGTTGCAGGCTACAAGATCACCTTCCATTAAGAAGAATGGGACAAGATCCTTTTCACGGTCATGGAACATGAAAACCCTAACATCACCTGCCAGGAGATTCCACTGCTGTAGTCTGGAGCCCAACAGCTCTGCCTTACTCTTGGGTAGTTCCAAATCCCTGACAAGCTCATTCAGTTCAGCTTGTGTTATGAGGTGTGGTTCAGAGGAGGAGGATGGGAGAAAACGTGGGTCCTGTGACATTGATGGTTCAGGACCAGAAGTTTCATCCTCTTCCTCTTCCTCTTCCTCGTCCGACTCAAGTGAGAATGATTCTGGTGCATCAGGAACCGGCAATCCTTCTCCGTGGGGTATTGGGCGTATAGCTGATGGAATGTTTGGATAATGCACAGTCCACTTTTTCTTCTTTGACACACCTTTCCCAACTGGAGGCACCATGCAGAAGTAACAATTGCTGGTATGATCTGTTGGCTTTCTCCAAATCATTGGCACTGCAAAAGGCATAGATTTCCTTTTCCTGTTCAACCACTGGCGAAAATTTGTTGCACAAGTGTTGCAGCATATGTGTGGGGCCCACCTCTTGTCCTGATCTCCAATTTTGCAGCCAAAATAAAGGTGATAAGCTTTCTTAACCATAGTGGTTATAGTGCGCTTTTGTGATGCAAAAGTCACTTCACCACAAACATAGCAGAAGTTATCTTCACTGTTCACACAAGTACGAGGCATCTCTGCTCACTTTGGCTAAACAGAAATGTGTCCCTTTGCAAAATCAAACACTGACAAATAAGAGAGCACGACACTGTATGATTTCTAGAGCTGATATAGGGCAATTTGTTCAGCAGAGTGATGTAAGCTTCGTTATGATTGCATCATCCATGACTTCTAGGAATAACATGATGCAATTCATATCATGTATGATGCAATACCAGCTTCAGATTGCATCATTCATTGTTCTGCCTAAAAAGCAAGTACTGTCCGAACCCAGTCATAGATTTATTCATAGATCCAGTCAAAGATGTATTTTAGTCATTTCTGGTTTAAATTGAGATCCCTTCCCTTTATAACTCACTTATCCTCCGCCAATCCCATGTCAAGGGTCATATATACTGACCCAATAGCATATCTTGAAAACTAGAGCCAATCAACAATTTTAAGCATCATTTTCGTTCTCAGTGACCCAGAATTAGTAAAGTTTAACTACATTTATTTCAGAAGCATTTTGGCTGTAGAGCAGTGTTATCTGTCATACTGACCAAATTCTGCAGCTGCTCCAAGTATAGTTTTCTCATTAATTTGGAGTTCCATGCACAGAGCAGCTGCTTTACAAAATCAAACCTTAAACCAGTAAGGAATTTGTAATCGGTTTTATATGGATTTGCACTTTCAAGCCCAGAGGTACACACACAAATATAGATGCACTATGCACAGACAGTTCAGCATGAATTTGTGTGTTCATGTATCTTTCTACTTCCAAAGATAAAGCAAATAGCTTTGGTTATATATTCTTCAATAATAATCTGCCTTAAAATAATATGAATAGTTTTACTAAACCAAGAATTGCCACACTTTTTGTTTTAAGACTAATTGATTCATAATGTGCCTAGAATTTCAGATGATGTGTAGAAACACATTGTTTTGAAGTGCCATAATAGGGCTTTTGCTAATAATAGCTTAAGGTGAGGCTGGAATGCTACTCTAAGCATTTTGAGAAGTTAAGGCAAGTCAGATATTTTCATATTTCTTTTCAGTAACACTTTAAGTTAGTGTGTCCTACCTTTAGTACCCTTTGAGTCTTATTTCTCTCTAGAATAACTTTATTAACATATTTTAAAGTAAAACACATTGCAGAGACACATAAAATGATAGTGATGATATATGCTTATAAACCAGAATCCAAATAATTATATAGTTCTGTATCTATAATGTATTAACACATCTTATGTTACAAGGAAATAATAATTTATAGACAGTGATTACATTAAAGTGTGTGTTCCTTATTTGCTTATGAACTTTTTCAATCTGTGCAAACTTCCCTTTGAAGTCCAAAGGACAGTTCACATAACTAAGAATATGTGGAATTAGAATATAATACTTCCTGTTACTATTATTTCTTTCTGATGCATAAACTCCAGCACAGATGGCTTATTTCTTTAGTTTTGCATTTTTGTTGGCTGTACTTTGATGCATGGACAAATAATGGAGATTTATTTTACTTTGTGTTGACTGATTTCAGCTCCAGTAGTGCTTATGCAAGTGGTCTTTAGAAGTCAATGGGACTACTCACACGAGTAAGGCTTGCAGGACTGAGGCTTTTATTTGACTGGTTGGAAAGGAGTGTTTGTTTCCATGGTAACTTTTTTGTGCTTTGGTGCATTTTTTTCCCCGCGTTTGATGATTGTTTTGGATGTTTTTCTGTTGTGGTATTTTAATCCCCATCAGACTGGGACAGGAATTCTGTGTAGAGTTGTGGGGTTTTTGGGGAAGGAGTGGAGGTGGGAGGGTGTTTGCCATTATGAAGTATTTAAAAAATCTTTTCATTTATAAATGTAGTTCCTTTGTTTTTTTATTGGAGAAGGCCATTGTTACTGCTACTGTGAGCACTACTGATTGTTGTTTTGGTTTTAAGTGTATAATGCACTCAGAAATCAAACAGTATGTGCATAGTAAATTATTAAACAAATAAAATTAAACTAGTGACTCTTTCAAGTATTTCCATGCTTCTGTTTTAAACTGATGTCTCTTTGCAATCAGTATTCCATTAGGTCACACAGTGATATGCTCTTAGATAAACCCAGTACATTTTTGCTTAATTGAAAGCTAATTTTCTTTACCTCTCAAGTTAATGTGTCTAAGCTTTAATTTCATTTCTGGTTGGCTAATGGTGAAGGTTTCCTCCCAATCCTCTTTCACATGGCAAATGTTATGTTCATGAGTGGGCTGGTTGGGTTGGACTGGGGTGAAAATGTGAAAGGCGGTGGTAAAGCCTTTCCTTTCCCACAAAAATCTTAGTCTTTTCAGCAATTAGTTCTATTAATAATTGCAGCTCTCTCACACATGGTTTCCACATAGGTCTCTCTTCCTCTAGTTCTTTGCTTCAATTTTTCCTCCTCCCCGGAGTCCTCAGCAGCATAAGAAAAGGGTCATGCAATTTTATCCTTCCTGTGTTCCTGCACGGTAATGGTTTCTCAGTGGTGCCAACATCAGCAGGTGGAACTCATTAGACTTAATCTATTTTGCAGTACTAAAATATTGCTGACTATGGCATCACCAAGAAAACATTCTGCAAGAGTGCAAATGTGACCAGGGTGCATAATAAATCTTTTAGTTTTTTCTTATTGAGTGAGTAGTAAAATGTGAGAAGGTACAGTGAAACATGGGTTTCTCAAAGACTTATTCTTTGCTCTTCTTCAGAGAGGTGGTGAATGTAGTAGTACAGGTGAAGGAGGAGTTAAATGAGTCCCCCCCATAAATAAACTTACAATAATTAACTAGAACCTTTTTATGGATAAACCTAAGTTCCTGCCTTATCTTGCCATACAATAGATTGTAATTTATAATCAGCACAGAACAAATGCCAAAGCATGCATTTAAACTACACTAATTCTATAAATGAACCTGGTATTAAAAAGTCAAAGAAAATGTCTTATGATTCAGTGTTCCACTCTAGTGTGCATAGTTAGGATATTTGCTAATACTTGTATGTTTCATTCCTAGGTTAACCATTCCATTTGAACTGATAACTGTATTTATGTAAATCAAAACAGCAGAACAAATACATTTTGTTTCCTCAGGTAGTTGGATCTTGTTACATTGTGATAGTCATTAGAGAAAAGTACATATCCTAAGAATTTTAGGAACCCACATTATATTTTAGAATGTCAATGATCAGCTGATCAGTTGTTGAAAACTAGATTTATTCCCTTGGGAGTACATACTGCTGAGTTTCCGTCCACCAAAATTTGTTTATCTACACATACTAAGTTTACATTTTCCCGTAGTCAACAGATTACTTTAAGGTAAAATCTGAATGGCCTTATGTTTGTTTGAGGCCATCTAAAATTACTGCTTAAAGAATGCAATAGATAATTTATGATGATGCTCCATTATGTCAAGGTAAAGTTGTAGGGGCAGATCCCTCAAAATCATCTCTTGGTAGGTAATGAATTCCCTGAACTTCTACTGAAGAAAATGGGAATTGAGGATGGTTAGCACCTCACAGAATTAAACTCTTTGCTTCATTTATGAATAGGAATGGTAAAGTGTGGTCTGAGTTTGCATTTTAACCTGACCACAGATGCTGTCCTGTTGGTGACTCAAAAATGAGGGAACTCCCTAGTTTCAATCTGCGCAGCTAAATACTTGCAGCTCAAAAGATTTCTAAGCCTGAGCGGATCTCATTTTGAGCTCCTTTGGGGTATGTTCGTTTGATCTGTGCACACAGAACCATTAAAGTAACTGGGACTCAGGCATGCGGAAGAAGGCAGGGGAAACATGCCCCATTGACTTTATTTAATAATGCCTAGAAGTTATTAAAAAATGGGAAAGGTGGAATGAGTGAGTGGTGCAGGGCCTCAGAGAGACTGGGTAGGGTTGGGGTCTCAGAGGGAAGAGGAGAGGCAGAGCAGGGCTCATGAATGTGTCACGTTTTTATCTTTTGAAAAGGTGATCAACCTAGTGTGTTGCCAGTCCAACTGAAAGCAGCATCTGAACACTAACCTATAACTCCAGCCAGGCCATCTAGCACCACTAGATCACCACTAAACTAGGGTGATGAAAGGGTTGTTTATATAGACTGCAGGGACTTTAGAGGTGACAACTGAGTAAGAGCTCGAGTTAGCTCGGCAGTGTACGCGCACTCTCATGCCCCTATGCTGCCTCCATAAAGCAGACTGCACTAGTGAACTTAATTTGTAGCACCAAAACTCTTCACTGCAAACAAACTGTTCTAGATTGTGAATTTACAGGTGAATCCCTGTCTGGGAATGAGATGGTGAGACAGAAAGAGGCTATTGACAAGCTACATTTTTTAAATGCCCTCATTCCTTATCTTTTGACTATTTGGTTTTGGTAAGAATAAAATGTGTTTGTTTTTTCAGCTGCCCTTCTGCTGTAGTTCAGTATCACTTTATTCTTTCAGTTGTAATGTTGTAACCTCTATCCAAATTCATAGTGCTTATTTTTGTAGATTATTGGAAATTACAGCAGAAAAAGGAATAAACAATTATGCTGAATTAAAGTCATAATGAATAATTTAGATTTTAAAAAAAAATGGAACAAGTTAGTTCAGGTTCAGTATTACAGTTTGAAAGCAAGCATTCCAAACCAGCGTATCACCAAGGAGGAAAAGTTTGTTGAACTGTATTTCTGTATGTGACATCTGGTTTGAGAAGAATAATAACCCATATAATCAGCTTTTAAATTATCAATGATTTTTATTGACTCTTCTTTACAAAATCTGTTCTTTTTAATTAATATTCCAGGTAAGTATTACTTATGCCAACTTGCAAAGGCACAAGTCAGCTTGATGGCAATGGTTGGTCCAGATTACTGTTTAACTACTACCAAGTTGCACTGCTGTAAAACGGAATTATTTTCGCTCACATACTAAATAGTGTGACCAATGCAATTGGAACATTCTGAGCAGCCATTTTAGAAATCTGTAAGAAGATAGATATCCATTTGAGATTACAACTGCTTCAGTGGTCCTTGGGCTATAGCACCATACTTATAAAAGACTCATAAAAATATATTCTATTTTACCTGTTGTATTCAAGTTCTGCAGTATTATTTGTGGTTGGAAGGATCAAAATAGAAGTGTCAGTTACCCTAAAGAAAATGTTTAGGATCTCATTGTTTCCTTTTCCTCTTCTTGGATCTAATTAAATATATACATGTGACAGTAGATTACTGATAATTTTTAAGTACAGTACTAATATCGGCCATCTTGCTTGCGGCTTTTAATTGTTTTCTTTAAACTTCTGACAAACACTGGTGTTGGCTTTTTTTAGTCTTGATCATATTAGGAAATCTATTGCTATATCTTTCATTGCTAATAATCTTTTAGTGCTGTAAAGGTTAATTTGGATTGTTTATATGGATGACATTTCCCACAGTATCTGATCCATCTCTTTTCCTCTTCTATTTCTATTGTGTTTGGTATCTCTACCATCACATACAGTGTTAATATACAGGTATGCTGCAGCACTTCTGCATTCTTCTTGGCGTGGAACCTAATGAATGGCAGCCATAGTTAGAGCTGGTGGTAACTTCAGATTCAGTTCACAAGAAATTGAATAAATTTCAAAATTTATTTTAATTCTTAATTGGAGAGAAAACAGAATTTTAAAATTTCTCACAAAATAGAAATTCCAAAAAAAATTCACTTTGGAAAAAATATCAATTTTGTTTCAAAATAAAGCCTTCATTTGAAATGCATTTTATTTTGAGGGTTATTAAGCAACAATTAACTTCAGTTGAAATCAATATCATAAGATACCTAACTACCTTTAAAAATCTGGACCCTTATTTTCTAGACCAAAGTATTTCCTATTTATCTTGCAGTATAACAGCTTGACACTTTGAACAATATTTGTCAGCCTGGAATCACTTTTCTAGGATATTGAAAACAGCTGCTCCTCTAATTAGTGACTGAGTGCTTATCTTCTTTTCTTGTTCAAAGTGTTTAACTGATTAATTAGAACACTAACAGGAGACATTTCACTCCAGAAAACATAAAAATAAAATAACATAAATCTTTTATTTCTAAAATATTTTCCCCACAGGAAATTTCTTCATGATTTCTTGAATAATTTCATTTATGTGAAAAAGACATTTTCTGGTGGAAAGCTGTTTTGATTAAAATTTTCTAGCAAGCTCTTACAATAGTAGCTGTCTTGTATAACTAAATAATGGGAATTTTCTGTGTCTACTTAATAGGAAGCACTGATGTTATAAAAATGGGACCAGGCATGCTCTCTACCACATACCCCCATCAGCTTTTACTAAGAATAAAACATACTTAAGGTAATAGTCTGTGAGCCAAGAACTAGCTGGTTCTGTGTGAATGAAAAGTTCCACCTTTTTACTTTGCTAGTCTCACTAACTAGATCAGATGGCTGCTTTAGTCACCAGCTCTATGTGCCAATGTAATAATGCTTCTTAATTTTAAAATTAGATTTAAGTGAATGTATCGTGTTGTCATCTTCGCTCTTTCTAGAGCAGAGGTTCCGAAACTTTTTTGTTGTTGTTCCCAACATGGAGCGTCACCATTCACATCCTATGTGTGGCAGCTCAGCCTGGGAAGGACTCATATGGAGCCAAGTTTTGAACCTGCAAATTGAGTGCCTGCATGGTGGAACTGCCCCCTCCTTGTGTGCATATACATGCACTGGAAAAGTGGCCAACACAGTGCCATCATGTTGATTCCCAGCACAGCCATAGGGAGTGAGGGAGTGAGATCTTGTGGGTTTGCACGGTTCCTGTGAGAACTGGCCCTCAGCAGGATTGTAATAGTGCAGAGCCCAGGGGATGGGGACCCTGATATAACCTCCTTCCACCTACCCTGCCCAGGAGACAACAATATTTTGCATTATATTTGTTATGTGTCTATGAATATTGATAGATTAATATGTTTATTTGGATAATGTGTATTAATGAAAACAAAGGAAAATCCATTTAATTGCAGCCTTATTAATGTCCTCATTCAACGAAATAGTTAAGCATGTGACTAGTCAGACTTCAACATGCAAACTTATGCACTAGCATAAACCTTTGGAGGTTCAAGCCTAAGTTAGCAATTTTCTTCAGTGATTTTTTTCTGAAAACTAGGTTTATTTCGGCCATATCCAGATATAAGCTTAATTAGATTTAGGAAGGGATTTTGAAAAACATGTAGTTACAGGTCTAACTGAATGAAGTCATTGGAAAAACTCCTACCCTTCTTTGGTAATTTAATTTTCATTTGATCAGACTACCATTCCCGCCCCCCAAATAACTCATTACCTAAGCAAACTCATTCTTGGTCTTCTTTAATTTGCAGAAGTAGCAACTATTGCCGAATAACATGTGGTTTTAAGAACTAAACTAGAATAAGAACTAAGAATAATCAGTGTCATAATCAACTGAACTGAATGTCCAATGCTAACTGTGAAACCTCACCTCCATATACCTTTCCCCAGATTTCTTCTTCAGCATGATTTTAAAAATCACAATCCTAACTATAGTATTATTTTTTGTTGGCATGAGCACAGGGATTGTAATATATGGCGGACTGACAAGGAAAGGAGGATAGTGTCCTTGTTCATATAATTTTATAGTAGAGGGAAAAACATAACTAGGAGAGTTCTTAAGGCAAATGCAGTTTCAAAATTAGTGTACTTTATTTCCTGGTTTAAAATATACTGTTTATTTTCATTCTTAAATTGTTTATTTCAATAAATGTAAAATATGACAGATATTATTTAATCTGGTGGAAAGATTTAGAAATCAAGTTCTGTAGAGTGAAATGCTGAATATTTGGTCTGGAATTTTTTAAAGTGCTTGTTTCAGTGCTTGTTTCAGATGCATCCAATGAAGTGGGTATTAGCCCACGAAAGCTTATGCTCTAATACTTTAGTTAGTCTTTAACGTGCCACAGGACTCTTTGTCACTTCTGCAATTCCAGACTAACACGGCTACCCCTCTGATTCTTGTTTCAGTAATGTTGTTTGTCATGGTTAAGTCAAGTCATTGAGGAAAAACTTGACAACTTGATTATAAGAGAGCTTTAGGAGGAAAAGGTGTAACCATCTGTGTGTCCCTGTTGAATAAGTAATAGCTTTCATGAACAGAATGACTGAATTCAAGATTAGCAAAATGAGTTGCAGTAAATTTTTAGAAGTGATCACTTTTATACACTTTCCATATTTATACATACAACTGTACCTACTGTATGAAATAATTTAACACCATTTTTTAAAACAACAAAGGTAAAGGTGTGACATGCAGGAACATAAGCTTATTTTTTTAAAAAAAATTAGTTTAAGTCAAGATTGGATTATAAATTAATAACACTATCTCTGAAATTGGTGAGAGGTTTATGGGTGCATAAGGAATCCACAGTTAAATATGTAGTAGATACATGCTTTAGAATGTACTTATTAGGTAAACGTAAGATGTAGCATCAAGCATAAACCAACCATTGTCCTGCTGTGTCTGCTTTCTCTTTTTTACCTGGTGAATCCAGTGTGAACAGAATTTCAAATTCATTACTAGAATTGATTGGGAAATGCTTTTTTCTCACAGAAAATTTAAAGTTTTCCTCAAAAATTTAAGCAAATATATTTTGGCTGAAAATCAAAATATTTTTATTTCTGAAATGCTACCATAGTGCCTCAGGGGAATTGTAATTCCAGTATGTCATGCTCCCATACTCCTCTACAAGCGAGGCTACCTGATCAGGTGGTTTGCCCTAATGCATCATAGCCTTCCCTGAAGGAAGATAGTACATCGTGGTATTCAGATTCCATGGTGCATCATGGAGATCAAGTCTGGCTGGGCAGCCCAGCCACACAGGAGAATGGGACAGCAGCATTTGAGAATCAAAGTATTTTATGTTTCAACTGTTAGGTAAAAATCAGCCTGTCCTACTCACTGTTCCAACACCCGAGTAGTGCGGTATCGGACCTGTAGCTCAAACTGTCAGAGACCATATAAGAAACACACTGAGGCCAAGTAACTTTGATCAAAGGGCACGCACCTCGGCTCAGGCCAAGTAGCTTCAGAGGCCTGTGGCAGTTTTATTAGACACACACATCAGTATTTATAGGTTTAAGACAGATAAAGGAAAGATACTAGGTACGTGTCGTCTCCTGTATCATCTCAGGCTGACCTTGCGCAAACTGGTTTCTACGGTTCCTCAATCAAGCAGAGAAAGAGCAGGAGAGGGAACAAGGCAAGAATATTTGTACAAGATAAGGAAGTTAAGCAAGGCCAGGAGGAATTTATTGCCGGGGGCCCCTTTTATCAAACAAAACCAAAATATTTTTTACTTGTCATGCAGTTTTTTGACAAACAATTTAAATATTCTGGTAAAGGAAGAGAACTTTTTGCAAAAAGTTTTAGTTAAAACTCCAATTTTTCATCAAAAAACAGTTTTTTAACAAAATTTTTCGACCACCCTTATTCATTATTGAAGCAGATTATGTATCCAGTTATAATACTTGAAAATATTAAATTACAAATGCAGGTTTGGTGGTGTAGTTTACTCATAATTTATTAAAATGATCATCCTTTTATGCTTTTTCTGCTGTTATAGGGGGATATATTATATCGATGACTACAACTTGAGAAAAATGTAATGTTATTCATTCAGAAACATTTATCAAGTCTTTCCTCTTTCTTTATAATAAATAAAATATTGCCATCACTGCAATTATCAGACATGTTACATTGTTCTGTAATGGGTGTATAAAAAGCATAATGAGCAGGACTAGTAAATTTAATAGATTAGTAGAGACGAGACTGGAGGAGCAATATCATTTCCAATGTTGTGATTAATATCCGAGTGCTGTAATTTAAAAGGCAGTGTACTTTACATCTAAAGTAAAGCACTAGGAAGCAGTAGAGTCCTGGTCCCTAATCTAAGCCACTGACATTAATTATGTGACCTTGGATAAATCACTTGACCTTCTTATGGCTCATTCAGTGGAGCTGTACATTCAGACAAAGTTGAACTACACTGAGAAAATGTGTTTATAAAATATTACCATGAATTAAAAATCCCTGAGTACTCTTCTGTTTCACAGTAAAGAACAAATAAATACACATTTTTGAGCTTGAGAATGTTGGAAGATAACTTTTCACTGTTAATATCAAATTATCCTGCTCCTGTTGAATACCATTTTAGCAGATATGTGCAATTATGAAATAATATAGCTATTTGAACTCAATATAAAACTCTTTGTGGATACTTTTTAATTTATCCTTGTTGCATTAAATGTAGTGAGCACATGAGAATGCCAGCTGATTGGGCTTCCCAAGGGAAGTGATGAGATTAAGGGGCAAGATTGTGCTGGGCCATAGGTATACAATAGTGGCAGATGAAGTCAGAAGCCTTCCTTATTCTTGAGCAACTGCTTCTTTGAGCACAAGAAATGCATTGGACTAACACTGCCAGTTGCACAAGCTTCCCTAAAGGGAATGAGGAATCTCCAGACCAGCAAGCAGAACTGACTCCAAGTATTCTTGAAGCACAATGACTCTTGCAGTTCCCCTGGGGGAACGCCTCAAGGCTGTCGTCTACTGAGGGTTGTGCATAAATCCCCAGTTCACCCCCAAACCATCATGTGACATATTCTTGAAGTTGGGTTTGAAAGATGCCAGTCCATATGTGAAGTTTCAGAACCCTTTGCCTACACCTCCAACATTCCCCCCCCCCCCCGCCCACATTCTGGCATGCAAAATACTATAGAAAAGTTCTCTATGCTCTTTTGAAATAACATACTATAAAAGTGGATATGCTATTAGGCTGTTTAATGAAATATAATATGAACAGAAATATTTGCTAACTTTAAACTTGTTGGAGTAATGTGGTAAGTCAGGGTAGAAATAAGAACTGCATAGTGAATCACGAAAACATTATTGAACACTTAAAGATTTATTATTGTTTTGTTTTATTATTTTACCCATCTGCTATCAGTAAACACAATTACCCTTTTGGAAGGTTCTTACTTGGGCATTGATAGGTTTATGGGTATTTTTAATTGGAAACAAAAATATTTCATATACTAATTAAGGCAATTGTGGTTGTATGCAATCAGGCAGTGCCAGAAAGAGTTTTGGTTCTTTAATTGATAGATGTTTTGAGCAGTACACCTTGTTATAAATTATTAATTGAACTTTACAGTTATGGCCAGTGTTTTTTGAAATATTAATAATTTCTTTTTGTTATTCTCCAGCTCCTCACTTAGAAGTGTATCAACTGGATCTTCAAGACCTTCCAAAGTATGTTTGGTGTGTGGGGATGAGGCATCTGGATGTCATTATGGGGTGGTTACCTGTGGCAGCTGCAAAGTTTTCTTCAAAAGAGCAGTGGAAGGTAAATGTTCATGTGGGTGCTTCTTTTATTAACTTTCTGATACTATATTTTCATGAATAATTTTGCAATGTTGTTAGTCTTAAAAAATTATTTGTTGAATTAACTCAGCAGTTATGAAAAATACAGCTTTAGAAAACTTTCAGACATTTTCCAGATAATGTACACCTTAAACACTTTGCTTTATATCTACCAAAATAGTTTCCTACTCCTCCACCCCGCAATTGTTTTTCAGTTAGACATACAGAAAATAATTTGATTCGGCCACAAATATATCCAAATCTTTAATGAGCTGTAAGAGAATTTTGGATAAAAACTGGGAAGCATCTCACTGTCCTTCAGAATTCAATTACTACCATAACGTGTACAGGAACTCCTCACTTAAATTCGTCCCAAGTTAGCATTGTTACGTTGATGATCAATTAGAGAACATGCTCGCTTAAAGTTGTGCAATGCCCCCTTCTAACATTGTTTGGCAGCCGCCTGCTTTGTCCATTGCTTGCAGGAAGAGCAGCCAGGTGGAGCTAGCTGGTGGGTGGTTGGAACCAGGGTGGATTGGCAGCTCCCCCTATCAGCTCCCTGGTCCCCTAAGTTCCCTGTGTAACAGCTGCCCAGCAGGCTATCAGTTGCCAGCAGTTCAGATGTCCCTCCCCCCACTGCCTTGTGCTGCTCCTGCCCTCTGCCTTGGAGCTGCTCCCCGAGACTTTTGCTTGCTGTGCGGGGGGGTGGGGGTGGGGAGGGAAGAAGAGGGAGGCCAATGTCAGGGTGTCTCCCTCCCCACTACTCCTGCACTCTCCTTCCCCCATCTTCCATAGAGCAGAGGGGACACACGGATGGAGAGAGCTGCTCTCCGGTCTCAGCTTGCTGATCTAATTAACAAGGCAGGGTACTTTTGACCCCACTCTTCATACTTAAATGGGAAATGCACATCTCTATCTCTCAAACACACACATGGTGTGTGTCTCTGTCTCTGACTGCCCTCCCTCCTTTCCTGCTGCCTTGTAGAGTGTGTGAGTTAACTCTTGAGGGTTCAGCCAATTGCTAGTTCATCATTTAGCAGTAAGGCATTTTCTTACTTCGCACTTTCTGACTCCTCCACCTCAACCAAGCTTCACAATCATCATCACTGTGTCCTAGTATTAAATTGTTTGTTTAAAACTTATACTCTGTGTGTGTGTGTGTGTGTGTGTTTGTGAAATATATAAAAAAATAGTCTCTTGTCTGGTGAAAAAAAATTCCTTGGAACCTAACCCCCTCATTAACATTAATTCTTATGGGGAAATTGGATTTGCTTAACATCATTGCGCTTAAAGTTGTATTTGTCAGGAACATAACTAGAATGTTAAGTGAGGAGTTCCTGTAGCTTCTATGCTACAGTAAGACTTATTGAGGCCAGCTGTAGAACCATAGACAAATGTGCCTAGGACTCATTAATATATTCCCCCTCCCCTGCAAAAAAAGAGAGGTAGCCTACAAGCCAGTGAATCTTGGTGAAAAAGCTTAGATTGGAGGGTCTCAAATTACCTAGAGGTAAATGATGATTGTCTGCACTTGCTTTAGGATTTTCTCTCCAAGACTACATTTTAATTGGTGTTTTTAAATATGGCATTTGCATTACTGAGTGGGTGTTTGAGCTGTTGCCTTTCCTTTTATCATGCTAGCTAACATACAAATGTTTTTGCCAGGGCACCTCTGAAAGAATTCATGCGGATAACCTTGAGTACTGCAGGAACTTGGTGTTGCCTCGTATTAATTGGTTTGAGCTCTGAATAAAATAAAAAAAAGTAAAATATTTCCAAGTGGCAGATGTTATGTTTTTATTAACATAGGAAATTAAGGACCAGGGTTTGTATAGGGATTTTTGTTGACTATTTAGCAAATAACAAGCTTGTGAATAAATAGACTGCTCCTTCAGTGACTATGACAAGAGGCCTATCCTAAGGAGGAAATGTATTCTCTGCAGTGCCCAGCTGGTTCTGGGGAAAGAGTAGAGTCTGATCGAAGAGGTATGCTATTTATCATATGATTAAGTTCTCTTTGTGGGCCTTAGATCAGTTTGTTGATAACAGAATAGTAAAATTGATTTGTACCTGTGTTAAGTAGACCTACAGGGCTGAGAGAGTTTTTCACTGAAGTCCAGTCTTCATGTGATATCCATCTTTTGTAGTAACAAGGTATCCTCCTAAATGAAGCAAACTTGCTGGATTATGAAGACATGGAATTAATTCATCATTTTACAAAGCATTGAGAACTAGCTTTGAATTTTCTCTAATAGTTGTGTAGTACCAGGTCTGATACTCTAGTCAGTTAGCTGCTCATTTTCCTACTGTCTACATTGGAGGATTCACATTTATGGTACTAGATAATTTTTTTAAACATAAAATCTTAGTAGATGGGCACTCCAGAAGCTAGTTTGGTCTGGATTCCTATTACTACTATCTAGGTGGCAAGGTTTGCCCCATAGCTTTTGAAGCACCGCCACACTTCCTTTGTTTCTTCCTACATATTCCCTTCCCAGCGAGTGTCTACCCACTTTAAATTTAATGTAATTTCATTAAGATGAATGTTTCAAGCTATTGTATAGCTTTAAGTTTCTAACATCTTGGTTTGCTTATTTGACACCTTTCCTTATCCCTTCATACAATTTAAGAAAAGGTGTGGAGGAGTCATTTTAGGAAGTACTGGGGACTGAGATTTGGTTTTCAAGTCACAGAAACCAAGCTTCTGGTGGGGGAAAAATGCCCCTTAATTAGCAATAAATGTAATTACTGAATCATTAGCATTCAGAGTTAACTAGGTAGACTGAAAACTTTGCCCTACAAGTGAAGAGTAGAAAGTTGATTTTTTTAAAAAATGGTTGTTTCATAGTCACAGTATAAGGGATTGTTATTTTGTAATTAAATAGTATAAACTTTGAACAATTGTTACATTTTTGTTTTGCATAGTTTGGAAATGTAGTTAATTTTTTAAAGATTTTTCTATACCTTCAAAAATGTATGTGTGGTAACTTTACAGACTTCAATAGGACTACTCAAAAGGGATAAAGTTAAGCATGTATGTAAGTTTCATGACTATTGGTGATGAAAAATTACATTCACCATTTCATTTCTAAAATAGAGGCATTAAAATATGATACTGTACTGATAAACACCCTAAATATGCTTAAAATAAACATATATTTGCTTAGCATACAACTATTTTGTTAAGTTAAACAAATGCCTCTTTATGGATGGAGGTGTATGCAGTGGAAAACGCAGTGTCAGAAAGGAAGTTTGAAAAAGTGTACCAAAATGTATATTAATTTAGCATTGACTGAAGAGCCGTTCCATTTTTTAAAAAGCTCATTTAAAATGCACTTCATGTGACAAATTTGAGACAGATGTGCAACATAAATAAGTTTCTATTTACATACATTATTTGAGGGTTTTCTTAATTTTATTGAAATATTTTTATTAACTTCTCTGGCTTATAATATCTATTTGAAGATGTGTGCAAGAATTTGCAGTAACACTGTATAATATATGTAGAAGATGGGAAGAAGGAAGTATGTTGTTGTATTAATTATGGAAGTGCAACTTATGGTTTCTTAGTTAAAGTTCAGTTTTGCACTTAAAGCAGGGATTCAGGCACTTCATTATGTATGAAGAATACAGCAATCCTCCTCAAAATTACTGTATATTAGCCTTTGAGTGAATTTTCTGATAATTTCAAATTTATTAGCCAATTTATTTGTAATTAAAATTAATATAAAAAATTATCCTATAAGATATTTACAATTCAGTGTTTCCTTCTTTCTCTTAAATGACCTAAACAGAATAATGCAGATGTTTTATATTCTGCTTATAGTTAGCAGAAATCTTGTACATAGGCTATATTTGAAGCTTTTTTAGGGTAAATGAACATTTTTTTTCCCCATTATTTTTATACTGAATGTTTCTTCTTCAGCAGGGGATGACAAATGTCACAAAGGAGAATCCCACGTAGAACTGCGCTCTTTCAAAATGGCTGGCATCTCCAATTGTTATCAGAAGGACTTACACCACAGACTGATCTTCACAGAGATATCTACTGGCTTCATTCGCACTGTGACAGTGGGAGATGGTGGCCATTTTCCAAGAGGTCAACTCTTCATGAGTTCCCATGAAGGGAAAGATTCTTATGTGCAAGTGTGTGCTTAAGGATAACCTTTAATTTATGAAAATTAATGAGAAAAATTATCATAAATCCTAATTTTCTTTGAAAACTACCTACTGCACCAGATATATTTAATAAAGATGATAGAAAAGGGCAACTGGAGGTTCCGATGAGATGACAGGAGCAAGAGCAGTGAAGAGAATTAGAGTACACAGGGGAAAGAAGGAAGTGAGGTGCAAGTGGCTTTGGGGAATTTTAAAGACAGGAGCAAGCGGGAAACTGGGTTGTACACTCTAAAAGTTCCCTATTGTGCTTTGACTTACAAGTAGGTAAGTCAAAGTGCACCAGAGAACTTTTAGTGGATGGCAGCAGGGTCCCCGTGGATATTTAGTCCGTAACAGGCTATTGCAGGGTAAATTTACACCCCACCTTGCCACAGACAGTTAGTCTAGACACACTGAATGTGAGATCTCAAGATTTTCATTTCCATGCTCCATTTTCTTTTTAGTTTGTCTAAATTCCAGAGAATGCCCCCAAAGTGGAATTATATCAGTTGTTCTCCATGTCCACTGATGGTGTAACAAGAAGTAATGGGCTTGATCTTCAACAAGGGAGATTTAGGTTATACGTTAGTAAGATTTTTTTGAACTATAAGGATAGTGGAGCTCTGGAAAAGGCTTCCAAGGGAGGTTGTGCAATTCCCATCAAAGGAGGTTTTTAAGAACAGCTTGGACAAACATCTCTCTGGGATGGTCTGGGTTTACTTGGGCCTTAGCGCAGGGGCTAGAATGGATGACTCAAGGTCCCTTCCAGCCCTACATTTTTGTGATTCTGTGATAAGCTAAGGAAACACTCTTGACCCGAGAAAATTGCCCCCAACATAATCACATGCTTGCTTTGCTTAAACTGGTCACTGGATACTGTCTAGTAAGTATTTTATGTGAACAGTTTGTAGAGATATATCATCTCTGGTATAGGTTGCATATCAAGCCTCCAAGGATTCCCCTCAATAGGCTTCTACTGAGGGGAAAATAATTATCTTTGGTGGCAACTTTGAAGGTTCTGAACTCCTGAGAGAATTTTGACCATCCAAAACCTGGGGCTTGTGGATTGTTAACTCCAGTTTATGGGTGATTCTTCATTGCCATGTGCATTAGAATGGGGGATAACAGACTGATCTTCTTATCCACAGGCTATTTAAGGGAATTACAAATCTGCCCATGCAATCCACCCAGGGTAATCTTTTTACCATAAAATGATGCAGAATCATTTTAGCATGCCAGCCTGCCAGTTTGCTGGAGGACAGATGCAGTTCTTCTGGCAGGCAAAGGTATTCTGCAATCATTTAGCATCAGGCCAGATGCATGATATTCTTTTGGCAAAATTACTTTATAGTTTCCCTCTCCAGAAAGTCTACCACCTTTCCTCTTTTGAGGCTATTTGTACGTGTACTATATATTTCAGATTGAGGCAGTTGTCCAATTGCTTTGCCATATTCTATTTAAAACATATTTCTCAGAGTTCCATGCTTCTGAATAGAAATGAAAGAGAAATTAAGGTGCATCTGTCTTAGTTTCAGGGCTCCCACTCAGGTCTCAGTCTTCACTTGGTGTGTTCCTCTTCCTCCAAAGCAGGTATTTAGGTTTGCAGTCCCCCTGCACTTCATGGTGTTTATCCCCAGCAGGTCTGACCTTAGTCCTAACTTTACAGTTTTGCTCTCTCTCACAAAGGCCTATGAGAATGTGCACTAGTGACCAACCAGCTTTCACAGAGCACAGTACATTTATTTTAGGACAAAAGCATTACAGAGAAAACATATAAGACAAACTGTCATCCACTTGGGGAATCTGGTAGGCCTCAAAGTCCTTCAAACCCAGCTAGCAGGGTGTGCCCTCAGGATACAGTCTCGTGTCAGTTTTGGATCATAATAAGACATTTTATACAATTGTGGACCTTTGTTTTCCCCTTGCTTCCTGAAACAGGTAAAATCAGTCAATGATCCCACTCCCTGGGGAGTGAAATTTCAAGGCTGGGTGTCTGCTAGAGCAACAGCAGCAAAACAACAACAAAAATCCAGTAAACAAATTTTCATTTAGGTCAGAGATAAAATATTTCTTGACAAAGGAAAAACTGAAAAAAAAATCATTTATGTAGAACTAAATGATTTGAATGTCAACTCAAAACTACATTTCAAAATGAAATGTCAGCATTTTCTAAACAAAATGTCAATTTGAATTATTGCATTTGAAAAATTTAGTTTTGAAACAAAATGTCAATTGTTTTGACATTTCCCAAATCTGTTTGGTTTTTTTCCAACAAAAACTATTTTCTAATCTTTTTCAGCTAAATTTCTATTCACTGGGGGAGGAAATTGCTCAACTCTAGTATCTTTATAACTGGCTTTAGAAACTTTGCATTAATTCCCCCTCCCCTCCTGCCACTTGCAGATAACACAAGAAACCCACCTAACGAGCCAGAACTACAAAGATACATATAACATGTACTGATATAAAACTCCCATGAATATTCTACATGCTGTAGCATTGGGTACACCTCAGTATAGTAGTCTTTTGAAAATTCCATGCTTCCTAGTAATGCTTCTGTCACAATGTCTTTCTTTTATTAAGATTAGGAATTCTAGGATAGAGGGCGAGAAGGATTCCAAACAAGCAGAATGAAATGCTAGAAAATTCTTGAAGACTTTGCTTAGTTAGCAAAATTTAAAAGAGAACTTTAGGAGAATAGAAGTTTATTAAAACATTATTTTGCTAAATAAGAGAGGGAAAGTATTTTGTCACTTAAAAAGCAATATTTTTGTCCATGCTGAATAAACTAAATTTAAGAGATTTCTTTGTACTAGTATTATGTGATGTTTGCTAGCAAGGATTACTTTTGTCTGCACTTTCATCTCTAGAGTAAATTATATACACAATCCTTTCCTGTGCTGCTCTGCATTCTGCAGTATTGAAACCAGTATTTTTCCATCCCAGGCTGAAGTTTTCATTTTAATAGCTTTCACAAGGTCAGTGACCTTTCTGAATTCAACATTGTTCTATACAAATGTCCATATGTTATCTTGGAATCTGTATGTATTCACAGGATCCCTGTAATCGAGTGTGCTTCTGACCTATTGTGCCAGTCTGAATTTACAGCCTTATAACACTGAAATACTGGTTTAAGGGCAAGGTGAGGAGTGGTCTGCTGAGAGCTCGTGAGATTGTATAGCCTCTCCTGTTCCCAAAGTGGTATTTCAATACAGTTGATTTGCTATGGATTACAACTTCAAAAAAAAAAAAAAAAAAAAAAGTACTGATCATCCCTGGTTTTGAAAGTGCCACCGGATTTCAATTTTTCATAGAAATAGGAAGGATACCTCCACCCTTCCTCCTTCGCAGGCGATAGTGCTGAGTGGGGTAATGGCTACTGTTGTTTCCTGCCCTTAGCTGGTTGCAGTAGCTGAAACCTTAGGATACTGATGGGAAAGGGAGCCAGAAATGGCGACAGCTGCACCAGAAAAAAGAAAAGAACCCCAAAGTTTAGCATAAGTAGAGAAAAGATTAATTAAAGGCAAAGCATTTTACAGCAGATCATTTACAAGTTACTGGAGGAAAAAGTGTTCTGTTGCTGCCATGGATGTGTGTGAACTGCATAGCAAACTGCACAGTGAAACTGAAAGCTTGGGAATAAATGTTAGGTGTACAATACTAATGGAGCAGGCTAATTCTGGTGCTGTGTTCCAGAAAAAAAACAAAACAAAAAAACTCTCTAGCTGATGCAGTTTCTTGGTTTCAAAACTAGCAAGGAGTGAGTGACAATTTTTAGCAGTTTCAGTGCCATAGGGAACCACAAACTGAAGCTGTTAATGACTAGAAAAGTGGAAAAACACTGATGCTTTCACAACAAGCAAATCTAAAAACCTGCTAGTGTTTTAATGAAATGAAAAAAAAAATCTCATACTGAATTTTATTTTCAAGACTTCTCAGTGATTTTAGTGCATGTCAGGTCCTAGTAACCTAGGGCAAAGTGTGCCATCATTTTCTGTAGCTTTGCTTTCTCTCCTCCTTAAGACTCCAAATTATAACTCCTATTCTTCTGGCTGACATCTTAATCTCTTCATGAGTTACTGTTGAATGATTCAAATCATTCCCTTCCCCATGGCTGAGCATTGCCCTAGAGAGCAACAAACAGGTGCCATATCCCTGAACAAGCACTACAGCTATCCCACAGGATCAGCCCTAATGAGGTGGTTGGTTTTTTTGTTTGGGTTTTTTTTTTTAAGTTTTGAGTGCTGCTAGTTAGTTTTGATGTTAAAATTACATTCATAAAACTGTAATCTTCCTCTGTTTGCCCAGTTTCTAATTAACAATGACCTGTGGATCCTGACCTGGCTTACTCACCTACCTCCAGAAGAAGATTCAAAGCTGAGGATCCTGAGCAGAGGGGAGGCGCCTATTTCAAGTCCTAAGCCCTTTACTGTACATTTCATTCATGGATAACTTAGGCAGCTTCCTGCTCTGCTTGATGGCTTCTGAGGGTCCCTTGTCTAGGCACCTGACTCTCCATGTGTTGTATGGGGAGCCTGTGTACCTAATTCCCAGGGATGAGGATTCCACAAGGCAGCAAACTGCCTGGGAGTTGGGCAGGTACTACAATGCTGAGCAAATCTGGACCTAAGTGACTTTCCCAAGGTCACAGTGTAAGTCTGAAGTAGAGCAGGGCATTGAGCCTAGGCCTCCTATATCCTAAGCTAGCCTCCTTCCTTTAATAACAGGCAAGTCAAAGCAGTATTTTCTGCTGAACATATGCAAGATCAAAAGTCTCAGCCATTAGTTCATTGTGTACACATGAACACCTTCGACATATTCACTTGAAAACCCCCCACCCCAATTTTTTTCAACTGCATTACAGTTTATCAGAAGTAGTAATGTCCATTTTAGGAACAATGAAAAAAAATTAAAATGGAATGCCTGCTTTATGCACATAGCATCAACTGAGCTAAATTAACAATGAAGACAGAAGAACTCATACACACAAAGTTAACATAGCAGCTAACAATGGAATGAAAGTAACCAGTGATACAGAAGGAATGAATGAATCAACCAATCTGAATATGGGATGTGAAACAGTAGGGTGACATTTTCCCAGATCCTGTCTCTGGATCTTCTTGATATAGAGTGTTCGGAGTCTGTCTGGAGAAAATGGAAGTAGTGATGGGACAAAAGATACTCTGCAGGGGGAGAAAATCTGAGAATGGCCACATTTAGAGAGAAAGATGAGAGAGAGGTTTATGTTTAGGTTGTATTTGAAAATCCAAATTACAAGCCAAAATCAAGGGCAAAATTTTGATTATACACATAGTTTTGATTACATGCATTCAGAATAGAGTGGGAACGTCACACTTCTACAGACTAATACATATAACTTGGAAGAGGGAGAAGCGCAGAATTGTATTTCTTAAAATGAAGATCTGTGACACTCAGCAGTGCAAAAATATTTGGCAAAAAACTCTGAAAGGGCATCAGACAATTTTATGATTATTTTCTGGATCAAACATATGGACGTATGGTGAAAGAATAAATTCTTCTCCCAAGTGGCTTCTACATATTCCTGCCTGAAGGACACACTTTTTCCTTAGTCGTCTTTGTGGATACCTTTTGAGCTTTGGAACCTTCCAGAAAAGCAGTCCTTTCTGAGACTGCAAAAATACACTTTTACCCTTTCCTGAGAGCACTGAACATGATGTGCTCGAGTTACAAGCTGAAGTTACTGGTCACTTCAGCTTCTTCCTTTCCACCAAGTAGCTGCAGAGTCTCTCTTCTCAAATCTGGACATATTTATCTGGCTGTTAGATCATTGTAATTTGAGACAGCTTTGATGGTGTTTAGGTAAATCTTATTTTTTTCTCTGCTATGGTTTAAACTCAGGGACTGAGTTCAGCTTTTATTCTGAGCTCATTCTCTCTGATCTAGACCCCAAAGATCTGGACTGAAATCCTGCCTCTGTTGAGCTCAATGGTAAAACATATATTGACTTCACTAGGGACCAAACTTCACTGCTGTAGAGAGAGGATTCCTCTTCTCACAGGTTTCTTACTACTCTTTATATCTTGCTTATATATATGAAACCCTTCCTTCATATTGTTGCCATTGCCCTTGTTATTGCTGTTTGTTATTATTAATCATGTTTATTACAGTAGTGCCTAGGGAACAACCAAGATCAGAGGCCCATTGTGCTAGGCACTGCACAAACACAGAGTAGTAGACAATCCCGGCCCTGCAGAGTTTATATCTAAATAGACAATGCAGACCAGAGAGAAAGGGGTGTAATATCTAAGCAGAGCATCCAATGTAATATCAACAAATGCGATGTTAGTGCCATGATTTTCTAGGGATAGCTTTAATTAGGAGGGGATTAGCTATATGGAAAGACAGGGGGTGAGCAGGACAGAGCGGGTAGAAAGGTCTGAGGGACAGGTATGTGGAGTGAGGCTGAGATGAAGAGACTGAGACAGGAGCTGGGAATGGGCTAAAGCACATAACCAATCAGCATAGAACAGTAATAATATTTTTTACCATTTTTACTGGATATTTTTTGTCCACCAGTCCATGCTTAACCTGCTTGTGCAGCTGCTCCTATTAACTTCAATTTCTGCAGTTTAAATTCTTCCTCCAAGCTCACGTGGTGGAGGATGGGGATGATTGCATGGGTCCTAGTGTCCCTAGAGTGGATTGATCTCTCTCCCACAATTCTGAGTCCCGGGGGTGTGGTGCACTAGCTGGACTCCATGTTACCCCTCCACTCCAGTGCTGTAGATCTTGTTATGCTGCTTCTGCAGCTGATCTGCCAGTTTCCATCTCTCACTTCAGTGTCCTTGCAGCTTATTTATTTTCATTTGTTGTCCAGCAACCCATAACATAACCATGTTCTAGGCACATTCCAGAACAGAAGACAGGGTCCCTGTCCTGAACAGAACAGAGAGGTTATACTCATGTTGCTCTCCAAGAGACTGTCTTGTTTGTATAAGCATCATGACAGAAATGAGTCTTCAGGTGTAATCATAATATGGAAAGAATGGAGGCATGTCACATAACCTCAGGAAAGCTTCGCTTTCATTTTTCTTTCGAGACATCCCATCATCTTTTTACTCTTCAGATGTGAGAGTCCCAAACATAATCTTTCTTTAAAAAAGGGCAAATTATGTACCCACAATACTGCTTTTTTGAAGATACCATCTTACAAAATTCTCATTTGCCTGCCTCCCCAATCTCTACTCTGAGTTTCAAGGTTACAACTTTATTTTGTTTTGTGTTTTACTTTTTTTCCATTCAGGTTTGTTTCTTCTTCTCTCTGACCCATGTTTGATTTTAGGTTTATCATTGTAAACTTTTCTTTCTTGGAGTTTCACATTGTGTTCTGTCTTAGCTAAGACAGCTAAGGCAAGAGCAGCATTCATGCTTAATGCTGGGTAACTTGTATCAGCCAGTAGAGGTCCTAATCAACTTCTACCCATCTACTGCTGCCCTTGAGGTTTTAAAGAGAGCTTAGCAGCCAGGCAAGTTCTGCCGATTTCAGGCTAAGTAGATAAGACGCAGAGGTATCTCCAGAGAAGCAGAATTATAGATAAGAAATTTTGCTCTTACAATTCGATTCATAACTGAAAGAAACTCCTAAATAAGTAAAACTTCAAAATAAACACTGTCTTTTTTATTGTAATACTTAATTCAATGTTTAATGAAATATTGGGAAAGTGGTTACATTCAATAATGAAATTCATGTGTATAGATCAGTCTATTATGGGTAGAGGGAAAGGGAAAATGTGCTGGCATGTTGTCTATAATTGTGAGTGAAACTGTGGTGGGAAGTTAATGGCAACGTTTCCGTTGATTTCAAAGGGGTTATGATTTCACCTTTTTTACTTTTGTAATACTGCTTCAGGTTTTTCTCAACTTTGTTAGATTTATAATCTAATCCTAACCTAAACTTTTTATTTCTCTTATAAATTGTTTGCAATAGGAAGAGGTCAACCTTCAGGCCCTAAAATTCACCATCTGTAAAGAAAGAGAAATCTATGTGCCATCCTTACAAGTTAACATTTGTTGTTTGTTTAAAAATCAAATAACCTACAACATTGCTAGGGTTCCACACAGTTGTTTGGATTGCTGAGTCTGTTTCCAGTAAGTCCTTTCCCCTCAAGAAATGGATCCTAGATCAGTCACCTACCGCCACCTACTTAATAGTACAAAGCATGGAAATTATGCATTGGCTTTATATGTTTAACTGTTCAAGTCTCTAAGTTTTGAACTGGCAGATTTTCCAGTATTCCAAATTTGATTCGACACAGTCAGTTTTGTGATACAGTAAAAGTGAGCAAATAATGTGAACTAAGGCTAAAAAGAAAACAATAGCAAACAAAAATGCCCCCAAACAGATAACCCATGTGCCCTGTGCTTTAATATTAATACTAACACCATAAACTGTTCTACATGCTGATATCAGCACATGTTATTAAGATTGCCTGACAAGACCGTGTTGCCAGTTACATTTTGGAAAGTTATAAGCAACAGTTGGGGTTGAAATTTTGTGTGACTCCCTCAGGCTGAAGATTTTTGGAAAACAGCTGCCAAAATGGTTCTGCCATTTCTGAGAACGAGGCTAGGGAAAAGTATGTTTTACTCAAGTTAAAAAATCTAAGAGACCTTTTCTGTGAAAGGCTCTTAGGTCCCCAGGCTTTGGACCAGGGCAGGGGGAGAGGTGGCTTTTGTGAAATGAATGCATCTCTCGTGAAAATCTGTCCAAATCTGGCCAATTTAGAGGCCTGGGGTGAGGGCGAGGACGGAACACTTTGCACTAGGACTGATCAGGTCTTCTCCTGAAACTGTGTTAAAAGAACATTATTAAAGTTGCAAAGCCAAGCTCTTCAGAATTAGGAAATGCTTGGGCAACCTTTATTCCGGCAACTTTAATTCAGCCGCCATGTGCTTATGCATTATGATAGTCTTTAATTACATGATCACATGCAGTGTTTCCACATAATCCATCCCTCCTCCAGTGCACGTGTAATGAGCAACTATTCAATATTTTTATTTTATTCTCATTTATTGTGTGGCCCCTTGTCTTCTTTACTGCACAATAGGCAAACCCTGCTCTGAAGTAGAATTATTCATTTCCTTGTGAGCTTTTCTGTGGCACTAACATAGGCTATGAGTTCTTCAGAATTTAACTTATTAATTAATTAACTTATTGTCACAACATACTTTGAGATGAGGTGGGTGGTGTTATCCCTATTTTACAGATGGGGAACTGAGGTACAGAGAGATCAAGGTCTAAAGCATCCTCTAATTTTGGGTACCTAATCTGAGATGAAGACCTGATTTTTCAGAATATGTAGCATTATATAGCACTATATAAGGTTAGGGCATAGCTCCCATTGACTTCCGTTGCAGTTGAGTGCTCAGTGCTTCTGCAAATCAGGCCTCAAGGTATCAAGCTGGGTGACCAGAAAATGCATAATGCAACTTAGTAACCATTTGTGAAAAGTTGGTTTGAAATAATTTACTTACATCACACAGGAATTCAGAGGCCAAGGCAGGGGTAGAATCCAGATGTCCATGCGGCATTCAAATACCTTAACCATGAAACCCTTCTTTCTCTTCCTATAGACCTAACCCTGCATCTGAGTAGAAGTTTCCTTGATAATCACACATAAAAGAGGAGGAAAGAATATTATGGTCACTCATTCACTACATATTTCAATTTGTGCAACAAGTGAAAGCAGGAGGTCTTATATATAACAATCTCATTCACTACACAGCCCTGATTCATCTCCAGAATGTAGGCAAAATCCACCTTAATTTGGGCATTCCCTAATTTTTGAGTGCCCAATTTTGCAACCTTAACAATGTTCTTTTAATGGAGGTTTTTTGTAATTATTATTTATGATGGTATCAGGGCACATATTTTACTCTAACATCTTACCGAATTAGCTATTTAAGGTTAAATTGTAGCATTTTACCCCAGCTTCTATTGGAAGCACTGCATAACTACAGAAAACCAAGTGAATTTGGGAAGGCACAATCACAGATTCCTGGCATCTGTGGGAATGTGTCCTCTCTCCCCTTTGTGGCCACAATAGATCCCAACATGTTTGGTGATTTACGTATTTTGAATCTCTGGCAACTTGTAATACATAAATTTCATCTGGAGACAGTTGCAGCATCCGATGTGGTTAACTTGCCATTTTGCTGTTGTCCTGTGGTGCTGCTTGTTTCCTGTATACACTGCAGGTGTTGCACATGTGATTCGAGATTCATTTCTGATGCTGTACTGTGAACCACTTCCTTTATCAGGCTTTGTTCTGTAACATTTCATCTGATATAAAACAATTTGCTGTGTCTTGGCCCTCAATGTACAAAGCTTCACTTTTAATTACTCACCTTATAATAGAATATTTTATAATTATCAAAAGCTGTGCTAAAGTAAAGTTATGCAAAGGTGCACCGTATTTTTCATGGGATAAATTTGTCTGGTTTAGAGAGAATTATAGTTCTCTTTAAATATTAAAATATTTTCACTTGTTTTAAGGATTTACTGATTTCAGCAATATTTCCTATGGATAAAATGAAGAATCAGTGTTAAAATGGTCAACTGTTTCAAAGCAACATAAATATTTGAAGTATATTAAAACATATGTTTCTAGATATTTTCATATATATATCTTTTGAAAATTGTGTGGTGAGTTGTGATGTATCAAAATTACTAAATCAGAAGTTATGTAACAATTTTCCAGTGCCTCTTTTATTTTATTTTTAAATGTTCATAGTAAGATATGAAAGGGAGATAGAAGCCTACAAAAATACTGAGTGGATATTGGATGTTTAGATTTTGTTGTCTGCAGAATTTTTTGGAGTAATACTATTAATCATTCTTGTGTGTGAGAGAGATGTATCGACGAAACTTCTGCTCAGCACTAGTTTTTCAGATAAGTTTTGCTTTTTACTCAATCCCCACCTATCTTAATGAGGTATAAGGAAATCAAAAGACATATATTCAAGGACACAGAATAAGTCAGTCACCCAGCTGGAACAGAATGCAGAATGCCCCTGACTCCCAATCTTTTGCTCTGATTACTATGCTTCCATTCTCTATTTTGTATTGACTGATTGGCTTTGCAACACCTTAACTGTAAACAGAAAAGTAAGCAAGCTGCTCTAGTGGAGTTGCCTTATTCTGTCTAAGGTTGAACCAAGAAAATACTGCAGCATAAAAACAATACCACCACCAGTTTTACTAGCAGAGACTGAGAGTTAAGCTCCGCCTTCAACATGAAGGAAACTGTAGATCTCTTGCTGAGTCACAGTGCTAGTTAACGCATAAGGTGAAAAAAAGACAGAAAGCCATTCTGCTTTGACAGTGCTTCTGATCTCTCACAAGTGATTTCCATTTATTTTAGTAAGCTAGTATGTAAAAAAACCAGTCTTGATCTAGATTTTGTTTAATAGTGCAATAGGTGACCAACAGTGAGAACAGGAAATTATAATGGAAATATTACTCTAGGCCAGGGGTGGGCAAACTGGCCTGCAAGGCACATCCAGCCCACGGGACCTTCCTGTCCGGCTCCTGACCTGGGAGGCTCCCCCGATCCCTCCCCCACTGTGCTCCCTCCCCTGGAGCCTCAGCATGCCATGTGGGCAGCGGTCTGCGGGGGTGGGGCTGCATGGAAAAGGGGCCAGGTTTGGGAGGGGGTTTGGATAAGGGGCAGGGGATGGTTCGGTGAGGCGGAGGTTCTTGGGGGGGGGCAGTCAGGGGATGGGGAATGGGGGGTTGGATAGGCGTGGGACAGGGGGTGGATAGGGGTCGGGGCAGTCAGGGGGGTTGGGTGGGGTCCTGGGTGGCAGTTATAGTGGCGGGAGGGGTCTCAGGAGGCGGCACTCGGGACAAGGGGTGGTGGTGGATGGGTCAGGGATTCTGAGGGGGGCAGTTAGTGGGCGGGAAGTGGGAGGGGGTCACATAGGAAGTGGGGCCAGGCTGTATGGGGAGACACTGCCTTCCCTACCCAGCTCTCAGTACAATTTTGCAACCCTGATGCGGGCCTGCGGCCAAAAAGTTTAGCCATCCCTGCTATAGCTATAACTAAGCAGTACAACTACAATACAGCTTTTCATTTATAATATACCCAGCTGCTCATTTTTAATTCATCTGGAACTGGCTCATTGAACATTTATAATGCAGAAGAGAGATGGACTGGATATTTTGTATTTTATAGTTTCAGGTTTTCTATATGCCATAGCATAACTCGCTTGCTTCTTTGTAACAAATAAAAAAACCTGAGTTTTTTTGTATAGGAAAAAAACCGCAGGTTGGAGGTAGACATGGCAAACAGTTCTTTCAATTGTCAGAACAGCTGTTTATTACAGAAATGGATGATGGATGATATTGAAAACTGTAATGTTACTTTGCTGGACAGATTCACTGTATGATACTGTGTGGGCACAGATCAAAAGAACTGAGCTGTAACTTTTTTCTAAAGGGAACAATTTAAACTGCAGTTTGTAAGATTTCCTTCAAACTTTATGCTTGCCTAGCCTGATGGTGAAACTACTGTTTTAAACCTTTATTTTAATAGGCTAGGACTATAGTTTTAAATTAATCAGTGACTAAGATTTAAAGAGAAAAGAGTGCTCTGCACTTTTGAAAATCAGGCAATTATTAGTGTTACAATTAAGTTCCTAAATCTACATTTTATTAATCCATTTCTTAAAATCTTGGCAGGTATAGCGTCACCAAATCATAGAAATGTAGGACTGTAAGGGATCTCGATAAGTCCAGTCCCCTGCACCGAGGCAGGACTAAGTATTATTGACTCCATTCCTAACAGATGTTTGTCTCGCCTGTTCTTAAAAACCTCCAGTGATGGAGATTCCACAACCTCTTTCCTCTGTAATTTGTACCAGTGCTTAACTACCCTGACAGGAAGTTTTTCTTAATGTTTAATCTTACTCTCCCTTGCTGCAATTTCAGCCCATTACTATTTGTCCTTTTTTGTGTTTAAACACTGTTATCATGTCCCCCTCAGTCTTCTCTTCTCCAGATTAGCCACACCCAATTTCTCCCAAATTTTCCTCATAGGTCAAGTTTTCTAGACCTTTAGTTGTTTTTCTTGCTCTCCTCTGGACTTCCTCCAATTTGTTCACATCTTTTCCAAAGTGTGGTGCCCAGAACTGGACACACAAATCCAGCTGAGGTCTTATCAGTGCTGAATAAAGTGGAAGGATTACTTCTCCTGTCTTGCTTGTGATATAAAAGATTATTTATAAATAGATTATTTAATTTATTTACTATATGTATTTGTTTCACAGACTTACACTGTAACTTGTTTTCTGAATATAATTGTGTATTTGCACCTTAGTGTTCAATCATTTATTCATTCACTTTACCATGTGGATTTAGAAATGAAAGAGACTTGGTATTAGTGTATGCATCATATGGTGCATGCAAATACCATTATTAACAATGGTGCTTGAAATTACAAAAATTATAGCTGCTTATTTTCTCTGGTACAGTAGAATTATAATGATGGACAATCGGGGAAAATTAATAATTACTTTTTGTTTAGTATGCACTAGTATCTAAAACCAGAAATGCCAATAAAAGACATCACTCCATTTAAAAGTAATATTTAGACTTTCTATCATGTTAGTAATGGCCTAATGATAGGAAAATACTTACACAATGGTAATCTCAGATTTTTGAATGAGACTGTTACTGCCAATGGTATTTAAATAATATTATGCAGAAGATATGCAGTGGCAAACAATGAATTAAAATGACAGGATCTCACAAATGTTCAAATGCTTTAGAGAGCCTTGGGAACTATAAATATTCCCATTCTTCTGCAGTGTCATGCAGGTACTCCTTTGCTGTACAATATGTAGGGCAGCTGGAAGTCATTCAAATGCAGTAGGTCTGTACAGTGAATTCAATTACATGAATGTTTTAATGCAACAGAACAAAATTACCTATAACTTAGCACACTAGAAACAAACAATGCTATTGCTAGCCCAAAGGGCCACGCTGACTTGTGGTATTCTAGTCTCAGTTCACTTTGGGAAGCAAAACCATTTTTAAATCCGAATTTTACTAAGAATGATTGCCAATTCCTCCATTTTAATTGTTCATTTAAGAAGAGGAGGCTGCAATAGCTTGTGACTGGAAGGTATGAGAAAGTTGCAAAGGGTATAGATAGACGAGCAGAGCATGCTCAGCACATGCAGGAAATTATTTTATGATAAAGATTGAGCAGTGGTTGACCAACAATAGTTTTTCAAAGTGATCGTCTAAGAGATGCCACTTGAGCATTTTCAAGCACTCTAGTAGCAGCATCTCTTTTCCAGTTGTTTCTAGGAAACTTTACTATCCTTCGAATCCCTGCTTGTGAGTCAATTATTGTGTTTAGCATTATGCTACTAACTTTCATTCTGCCTGATCTCTTGATCACTCCTGCACCAATCATTGTCTGTTACTCTTCTTCTAAGAGCTACATTTTATTGCTGAATGTTTTTTTAATAATTCTTCTCTACCCTCTCTCTCCCAAAGTTTTTTTAATTAAATATGAAATTCATTAGCCATAATGTAGGAACAATAAGCCACTGTGGAAAATAAGGGAAATATCTGTATTATTTTTTATAGATATCAGGTGCTTCTCAGTTTGCTTGCTCAGTTTTGTACTGCTACCTACCTGGACTCAAAGGTTTAAGTCAGAGACCATGACTTTAGTTCAATCACCATATTTTAAAGACAATACACATGAATTCATTGGAAGCTTCACCTCCAATGGGTATCTCCCTGACAACTCCAGGGAAGGGGAGGGGAGAAATAAACCGCTAAGGAGAGAAATAGTTCTGCCCAGAGAGCAAATGAACAGGGCTTAGGGGAAGATCAGGCCAAGATGTTTGAACTGGATAAAATGTGGACATCTGGGACACAGAGACCATGCTGCAGCAACAAGCTATTTCTCCCACCCCAGAAATGGAAAGTAACTCTTGAACAAAACTCACCAAGCCTGGCAAAGAAAGATTAAGGGGGAAATATATGCATAGGCCTTTACTGTTTAAACACTTTGCTCTGTGTGCTGCATACCTTTTGGGCAAATAAATAATGTTTTGTTTTGAAGGTGTTTTTGAGCCCCAATAATCAACTTGGTAGTCACAGATTCCTGGAGGAAAATTGTGTACGGGTGCCAAACCCAGTTAGATCTGTCAATGAACACAACTACATGGTTCTGGGGAGATGTGAATGTAGCAAAACCTGCCCACAAAGCAGGAGCTAAAATGATGATTAGAGAGAGTGCATCTCACTCTCTCTAACCATAACAACCACACTCTGATGTGGTTTAGTAGGCTGTTGACTAACATCCTGGTGGTTACAGGAGCTCTGCTTTTACAGTGACACCTGACATCAGCCATAGGAAAAAAGGGTGCGTTTTGCAATGGTGCGTTTTTTGTAACAACAACAGAACCTAGTGAAAATGTCCCTGCAGTGATGACCGTCAGAGAGCATTTTCTAGAATTTATTGACACTGATGATATTATAGGAGCTGGTATGACAAATATGCTGCTTAAAAAGCTGGAAATATGGGAATTGTGATAGCTGAAATGAGAGGTCAGGGCTACCCATAATGGTGCCAACATGAAAGGAAAGAACCAAAGAATGCAGACATGGATCCGAGAATTAAACCCTTCAGCTTTTTTTGTCCCATGCAGTTCTCATTCATTGAACTTGGTGGTCAGTGATGGATCATCAGTTTCTAGTGAGGCTGCTAAATTTTTTAATGTAATTCAAAGCATCTATGTATTTTTCTCTGTATCAGCTCATCTGGAGCAATGGAACAACTGAACAAAGCAAAGTCATATCTACAGTCTTACTGGTCAATGAGGGATTTCAAAATGTTCTGAAGAGTGCATAGAAGTTGGCAGAGGAACTTCACACTGAAACTATTTTTCCACCCATTCAAGAATACAAGAGTCGCCAAAGAAGACATTTTGATTACGAGGCCTGGGATAATCCCATAAAAGACCCCAAACAACAATTCAAAATTGAATTCTTTAACCAGGTGCTAGATTTTCCAGTATAGTTAGTTGAAGAACGTTTCATGCAGCTTAAGAAACACAACAGTATATTTGGGATGTTGTATGATATTCCAGAACTCCTCACTTTACCTGAAGAAGATCTACACCAGCAATGCAGGGCACTAGAGACAGTATTCACACAAAATGACATGCGCGATATTGATGTGAGTGATTTGGATGATGAACTGAAAGTCCTTTTAAGATACATTTCAGCAGGATCAACTCCAAAGGCTGTTCTGGAATATATGTGCACAAATAAGACGACCACCCTCTTTCCAAATGCCTTTGTTGCTCTGTGCATACTTCTAACACTTCCTGTAACAGTTGCCAATGAAGAACACAGCTTCTCCAAGCTAAAGTTAATAAAAACACATCTACACTCCACAGTGATACAGGAGAGGTTGGTTGGCCTGCAACCATCTCAGTAGAGCATGAGTTGGCCCAGACTGTGGACCTTCAGGAAGCAGTTCAAATCTTTGCAACCAAGAAGGCACGGAAAGCACCACTTTGATTATTCAAACAGATAAAAATGCCAGTGTTTGCTATGCAGACAAGAAAAGTTAACTTTCAAATGCCTGAGCAGCAAATGCAAATGTTAAAATTTTTGAACAAGGCCTTTTAAGTTGTTAGTTCCCCTTTATTGGGGTAGGTAGCAGAGTAGTAACATGAGAGAAGTAGAACAGGAAGAAGGCAGAATTGAGACCTTTCAAAGTTTTGGCACAAGCGAGGGAGCATGAGGACATCATTTGAGCTTCCCACCTCAGGTGACACAATTTTGTGAGGTGGCTCTGTTCACTCACTTCCACATTGCACAATCTGTGAGGTATAAGAAGGGATGGAATGTGCCCTTAGCTATTATGTCCCCTGCAGTCTTACATGCTGAGCTCAGTTGTCCCCTTCTGCAAAGAAACTTGGGACAGCATTACTAGCAGGTGGGTAAAGAGAGGAAAACTTTTAACAGTGAGGATAATTAGTCACTGAAACAATTTATTAAGAGATGAGGTGGATTCTCCATCACCTGACATTTTTAAATCAAGATTGTGTCTTGTCACAAAATATGCTGTAGCTCAACCAGAAGTTATGGACTTGATGCAGGAATTTCTGGGTGAATTCTCTTAAGCAACAGATCAGAGTAGATGTTCATAACAACCCCATCTCACCTTGAAATCTATTAAATCTTCATCTTGCTCAGAGGGATGAGGATGGGGAACAGGCTTTGCTCCAGGCAATTAAATTGGTAGCAGTCTCTGGAATTTCTTGGATCCACACAGAAATAAGGGCTTGCACAGGAATCTGAGTGTCTCCACAGAAGTATGGGGGCCCTTAACTCCTTTGTAGTGCGACTACCATTTCTATTAATCATGATCCATATCTCCAGCTTCTTCCTATTCACAGGTCCCTGGACTAGTGGGGAGCCCTGCATAGGTCCAATAAAGTGACTTCTCTCCTGTAGAGGAAGGAATCTGTATACAGATCTAGAGATCAAAATCTGACCTATTGTTGTTACACACAATTGACCTTCAGAGTCATTTAAAACAGCATAAAATACTGTTGCAGGAAAGCAATTTCAAACTCCACAATGCACCATAGTGTAACAATGGTAATTTATAGAGATGTTTATGTATATTACATCAAAAACAACATTTGCATTAAAAGAATGTTAAGGTTGCAAAATCAAGTACTCAAAAATTAGGAAATACCAAAATGCATTTCAGTACCCAGGCAACCTTAATTTGCCCCGTAATGCATATGAATTATGATACAGTCTTTAATTACATGATCACAACCTCCCTGCCTCACTCAGTGAAAGGGTAGTTATTTCTTTTTATCCTTCAAATCTTGTGTGTGGCTCTAGGTGGTGTTTACTGCAAACACTTTGCTGCATATATCATTATTTATTTCCTCCTGGGCATTTTTGTGGTGCTTTTGACATCATATTTCAGTGCTTGAGAAACATCAATGAATTTATCTTCACCATACCCCTGTGAGATTAGGTAGTAGTAGTATTCCCTTTTTACAGGTGGTGAACAGGGGCACAGAGGGATAAAGGCCAAAATTGTCAAATGTTTCTGCTTGAGACTCTCCAGGCCTGATTTTTCAGAATACTTAGCATTTTTATAGTACTCTATATGTGTTCAGAGTATAACGTCAATCAACTTCAGCTGCAGTGATGGAAAGGGGCAGATCTCTCACATTGAGCACACAGAAAATGAGGAATATTCAGTGACTAATTGAGAAAGCTTTGGTTTATGTGACTTACTAAGCATCACACAGGAACTCTGTGACAGAGGCAGGGATAAAATCCAGTTTTCTATGGTGGCATTCAACTTCCTTAACCATGAGACCCTCCTTTCTCTACCTGCATTCTCTGCCTCATTCATTACATACCTTCCAACTTCTGCAAAGAGAGACAGAAATTCTATATAGAAGACAGATTTATCCCCAGAGCAAGCGAATCCTGTGTACTGAATGAGTCAAGGGTCCTGTGGAAAAAATAGTATGTGATCATGTGATGCTCAGTGCACATGCATAAGGAGCTGAATTAAGGGTCTGACATTTCTGTACGTTTGAGTGCTTGTTTATAATCTTAAATTTCCTTTAATATAGTTTGTAGGATTTAATTTCCTATGTTTTTGTAAAAGAAACAGAAAGAAACCTAAAGTGGGGTCTGTGTAGTGGGAGGTCATCAGCAGGGTTCAGATCTTCAGATCCTCAGCACACACCTCAATCACTTGAGCAAATGGTGAACTGATAGCAGCAGTAGTAGATTGTTAATCTTTGTATGTACCAAGCGCTAGAGAGGGATGTGACACACTTTGCCAGTAGCTTTCAAAGCTGTTTGCTGACAGGGGATGAATGGTGAGACTCGGAACTCCTAGGTTGTGGAGGGGAGTGTGCTCTAGCAGTTATAGACCTTTCTGCCCTGTCCTACCCAGATATCTTTGTCTGCCCTCTACTTATGTCTGTCCCACTCGCTCCTCCTATCCACCCTGCAGCCATTGACTCCTGCCCCTCCAGCTCCTATCCTCCTCTCCCTCAGCTCCTATCATTCCCCTCCCTCAGCTCCTGCTCCCCTCTCCAATACAGAATCATAGAATATTAGGGTTGGAAGAGACTTCAGGAGGCCACCTAGTCCAATCCTCTGCTCAAAGCAGGACCAACACCAACTAAATCATACCAGCCAAGATTTTGTCAAGCCTGACCTTAAAAACCTCTAAGGATAGAGATTGTACCACCCCCCTAGGTAACCCATTCCAATGCTTCACCATCCTCCTAGTGAAATAGTATTTCCTAATATCCAACCTAGACCTCCCGCACTGGAACTTGAGACCATTGCTTCTTGTTCTATCTGCCACCATTGAGAACAGCCAAGCACCATCCTCTTTTGAACCACCTTCAGGTAGCTGAAGGCTGCTACCAAATCCCCCCCTCACTCTTCTCTTCTGCATACTAAATAAGTCCAGTTCTCCCAGCCTCTTCTTGTAAGTCATGTGCCCCAGCCCCCTAATAATTTTTGTTGCCCTCTGCTGGACACTCTCTCCAATTTGTCCACATCCCTTCTGTAATGGGGGTGGGGGTGGGGGCAAAACTAGATGCAATACTCCAGGTGTGGACCGGTGTAGAATTGAGGGGAATAATCACTTCCCTCAATCTCCTGGCAATGATCCTACTAATATCCAATGATCCACTAATACCACTGGCCTTTTTGGCAACAAGGGCACACTGCTAACTCATATCCAGCTTCTCATCCTCTTTAATCCCCAGCTCCTTTTCTGCGGAACTGCTGCTTAGCCAGTCAGTCCTCAGCTTGGAACAGTGCATGAGATTCTTCCTTCCTAAGAGCAAGACTCTGCATTTGTCCTTGTTGCACGTCGTCAGATTTCTTTCGGCCCAATCCCCAAGTTTGTCTAAGTCACTCTGACCCCTATCCCTACCTCTCCCTGCAGTTTAGTGTCACCTGTGAACTTGCTGAGGGTGCAGTTAATCCCATCATCCAGATCATCGATAAAGATATTGAACAAAACCAGCACCAAGAGTGGCCCCTTGGGCACTCTGCTTGATACTGGCTGCCAACTAGACATCGAGCCATTGATCACTACCCCGTTGAGCCCGATGGTTTAGCCAGCTTTCTGTCCACCTTATAGTCCATTCATCCAATCCATAATTTTTTTAACTTGCTGGCAAGAATACCGCAGGAGACCATCTTAACAGCTTTGCTAAAATCAAGATATATCACATCCACTGCTTTCCCCATATCCGCAGAGCCAGTTATCTCAACATAGAAGGCAATCAGGTTGGTCAGGAATGACTTGCCCTTGGTGAATCCATGTTGACTGTTCCTGATCACCTTCAACTCTTCCAAATGCTTCAAAACAGATTCCTTGAGGACCTGCTCCATGATTTTGCTGTGGACTGAAGTGAGGCTGACCAGTCTGTAGTTCCCCAGTTTCTCTTTCTTCCCTTTTTAAAATATGGGCACTATATTTGCCTTTTTCCAATCATCCGGGACCTCCCTCAGTCACCATGAATTTTCAAAGATAAGGCCAATGGCTCTGCAGTCACATCAGCCAACTCCCTCAGCACTTTTGGATGCATTAGGTCTGGACCCATGGACTTGTGCACATCCAGCTTTTCTAAATAGTCCTTAACCTGTTCTTTCACCACTGAGGGCTGCTCACCTCCTCCCCATACTGTGTTGCCCAGTGCAGCAGTCTGGGAGCTGACCTTTTCTGTGAAGACCGAGGCAAAAAAAGCATTGAGTATTTCAGCTTTTTCCACATCATCTGTCGCTATGTTGTGTCCCCCATTCAGTAAGGGTCCCACACTTCCCTGACCACCTTGTTGCTAACATACGCGTAGAAACCCTTCTTGTTACCCTTCACATTTCTTGCTAGCTGCAACTCCAATTGTGTCTTGGCCTTCCTGATTACCTCCCTGCATGCTCTAGCAGATGTTCAAATATCCACTTCTTGTAAGCTTCCTTTTTGAGTTTAAGCTCACTGAAGATTTCACTGTTAAGCCAAGCTGGTTGTCTGCCATGTTTGCTATTCTTTCTGCACTTCGGGATGGTTTGTTCCTGCACTCTTAATATAGCTTCTTTAAAATACAATCCCAATCATTTCCCATCTCCTACTTCCCTCTCATTCTCTGTTTCTATCCATCTCAACACACTCAAGCCCTGGGTACTGCCCCTTCCTATTTTGTTCCTTTTCCCCTGGCTCTTGCTTCTATCCTGCTCAGTTCCATCCCTGAGCTCTTGTCCCCCCAAGCAGTTCCTGCCCCCCCCCCCCGTTCATATATATTTTTCCATCTCCCTCCCATTGTTTCTGTCCAGCATCCCCTTCCTGTTCCTGTACCCACCAACTTTTCCTTCCTCCACCCACTAACTTTTCCTTCCTGTTCCACCTTCTCACCCTCTGGATTCTGCAACCCATGTCTGCCCCTATAACTCCTCACTCCTCTGCTTTGTAATTAGGGTAGTTTCCTCCTCCTCATAATTTCCTGACTGCCAGTAGTAAAGACACAGGAGTCTCCCCCGTATGACAACATCACCTGGCCGTCAAGAGGAACAATACAGGGAAAATTCTGCTCAGCTCCTGCAGCCCTTAGCTGGAACATGCTCTGTATAGAAGGATCTTCAGAGAAGTTAGCTACCAAACTCTAACAAACTTCTCCAAAGCAAGTGCAAACAGAGATATTTTTTCAGAGCTTGCAAGTTTGCCAAATTTGGGCAAAAATTCATGAGGCTATCAAAAGGCACATCTCTGACAACATTTTAAGTTCCTGCTCTAAAACATGGAGGTGCTAATGCTTCTCAACAAAACAGTTGTAAGAATTTTTTTTTCCCATGGGCAAAACAACATATTTTCCTCTAACCTCATTCTCAGAATGGCTGAACTATTTTAGCTGATACTTAAATTCACCCTGAGGCAGACATCTGGTATGGAAAATTTCAGACTAACTGCTAAAGGTTTTCAGTTGCTTACGACTTTGCCAACAAGGTTTTATAATGGGAAGTGTCCGGGCAACCTTAACTATATGTAGTGCCACCACTTCTACCTATAATCAGTTTTTGACATTTTCATACTGTTTGCAATATGAAATGTAAATTGAACTGAAATTGTTCAGTTCATCTTAACATATAGAAAATAAAAAATATTCCCTGAAGTTAAAATACCAGGGCTATCGATACTGCACTTGCAAGTAATAAAAGCAATGATCAGCCATGCAGTCATTTTACCTTCTGCCAGAAACTTAAAAATTTTTCTGCAAAAGGTATATAATATAAAAATCAAAATTATTGATACTCTGAAATTGAGAATTGTTGACTTTATGCCAATTCTTACCTCATTCCCATCAATCTAGTACTCACACTTTTACACAGGATTCTATTACAGGTCAATGTAGACCTATAAGAATACTGAGAAATTATAATGCACCAAGCTGAGCATACCTTTCAGATTTGCATGTGCAACATTATTTAGTAATAAAGTGCTGACCTTTTTATAAACACTTCAGATTTCTATCTTTTGTTTAAAACAAGAGTCTTTCAGTAAGAATTCGCCTATAAACTTCTTGAAATTGCTGCCACTGTTTTCTGAGCTGCTTTTTTTCAGCAGCTCTGTATTTATTTTCTCTGATCTTGGAACTCTAAAACTTGCTGATGTATAACACAATAAGTGAATCACAGAAATTGGTATAACTTATTCACAGGCAGAAACTTGCTTAAGAATGAAAGTGTCTTTCAGTGGAGGCCGGTTAACAACTCAGAATTGTTTTATGACTTTTATGAAAAATCTGCACCTTTAAACTTCCCTTCCTGTGTAACTGAACAACTAGGGGAACCAGCCAGTCCTGCAGTACTATACAATCCTTAATTATGGTCACCTCACCTGATTTATGTCACCCAGAATGGATGACATTGTTAGGTCATCTAGTTCAGCGGTCTTCAGAGTTTTTCCTCTGTGGCCCCTTTTCTAGGAGGAAAAACTCGCACGGCCCCCAGAGGGTATGTCCACCAAAATGCCACCGCAGAAAGCGGGAGCTTTCACTTTCCACGGCGGCATTTCGGCGGGACAGAAATAGACAGCCGGGGAGTTCGGCGATCTCCAGGGCGGGGTCGGCGTCGGGGTGTCACACACCCCTGGGGGTGGTCTTTGAAGACCACTGATCTAGTTAGTCCCCACTAATGCAACCTTGATTGCTGCTGTACATTTTTAGTGCATTGTCAAGTTTTAGATACATAAGTCTTTGCAGGATCAGTATGTGCTTAATGTTATGCACTGTGAGTTGTTCCACGGATGTCAGTGAGACAATATGTAAAGTTAAGAGTGTGCATAAGTCTATCCAGGGCTATAGTTTTAAATGTCTCAAGCAATGGAACTTCCACCATTTCCCTTGAGAGACTATTACGTAATCACTGTCCGGAAATGTTCTTCTATATGTTGCCTAATGTTTTAATTTTAGCCTATTACTCATAGTTAATCCTTCAGGTACCACTTTTAAATAATACATGCTTAAAATTAGACACATGCTTAAGTAGCTTACTGAACTGGGGCCTTGGACTTGACACCCTGCAAGTACACCTTAACTTTATATCCACTTTAGTTGTCATTTATGGCATGTCTACACATGCAGTGCTGTAGTGCAGTGGTCATCAAAGTGGGGTGCGCGAGACTTCCCCGTGGGGGTGCGCGAGAGCCTGGCACCACCGTTGGAGTGGCCCCGGGATGCTGCCGAATCAGAAGCGGCTATTTGTGTCCCGCTGAAATGCTGCCGGAAGTGGAAGCTTTCTATGCAGTGGCATTTTGGCGGACACACCCCCGGGCCACGAGAGGACACGGATTGGTGGAAGGGGGCTGCTTATAGATAAGTTTGACTGACGCTGCTGTAGTGGTGCAGCTCCACCAATGGAGTGCATCTGGTGAAGATGTTCTATGGTAAGGGAAGAGAGCTTGCCCACTGGCATAATAAACCCACCTCTGGCAGTAGCAGAAGCAGTGTTGGCCGGAGAAGCTCTGTCCACACCAGTGCTTATATTGGTGCAACTTATGCCACTGGGGGGGGGGCGGTTATTCACAGCCCTGAGCGGCATAAGTTCTGCTGATATATGCTGTAGTGCAGCCAAAGGTTAGTCAAATTATAGATATCTAAAGGGGGAGGCAGCAGAACAAAGGAGGACTGGGGGACTAGCACACTGACAATGGAAATACTGGGGGAGGAGGGCTGATGTGTATTTTCACCCTGCCCTTTCATATCTCATGGAGGCAAGAGTGGGACCTAGAGGAGGAGCTGGAGCAGTTGCCATAGCGCATGAGATTATGTTAGCCACTGGGGCGCAGGTAGGAACAGCACTCCTCTCCCAGACACCATGGGTTCTGGAATAGTGGCAAGAGCACATGTCAGCTTCCACCTTCATGGGGGATAGAAGGATGTCAGTGCTCAGGGTGCCAGTGACCGAGGAGCACAGGACACCAGCCACTGAGTTTCCATAGGAATGTTAGTATGAATTGCTGGGTTGCCCCTTCCCAGCCTGGAGCTGGCTGCCTCCCTGCCTGTCCACTGAGGCTCAGTAGCTCCTCTTGCTCCCTTGTCTATTCTCTGTCACTCTGTAGCTTCCACCCCAACTGTGTAAAATTTCACTATCTCCTGCTTCTAATCACTTCTGTTCCACTTCTCTGAACTCCCTTCAATTTGCTTATTTCGGGTCAGCAACCTTTCAGAAGTGGTGGGCCGAGTTTTCATTTATTCACTCTAATTTAAGGTTTTGTGTGCAAGTAATGCACTTTAACATTTTTAGAACGTCTCTTTCTATGTCTATAATATAGAACTAAACTATTGTTATATGTAAAGTAAATAAAGTTTTTAATTTTAAATTAAGCTGCTTAAACATTTTAGATTAAAATGCAGAGCCCCCGGACCTATAACCAGGACCCGAGCAGTGTGAGTGCCACTGAAAAATCATCTCGTGTGCTGCAGGTTGCCTACTCCTGGCTTATATCTTTCCCTAGTGAACGTGCCTGAACAGACTAGTATTCCAGGTGTGTTTTCAACAGAACTGCATAGAGAAAAGACTATTATGCCATCCTGCTTTATATCATCATGCCTCTGCATATACAGCCCAAAATGTTTTTGACAGTTTGTGCTGCCATCTTGCACTGAATAATTAATGCTAATTGTCCTCTTAGCTCTAGGTTTCCTTCAACATTACTGCTTTCCAAGTTTCCCTCTATTATTTTTTTTTTGTGGATTTTTCCCTGGATGCATTTTTGTACATTTTTTTTCAAACTGCATTTGATTATTTTCTGCCCATGTTTCTAATTTCTGTAGATCCTTTCATAAAATTTTCCTGTCCACTGTAGTGCTTCCAACTCTCCTTCCTGCTTCTATACTGCTAATGAAGATAATTAATAAGACCAGAATAAACATCAGTAGCTGGGCTACCCCACTAGACAGATTTCTACAACCTGGTAAATCACCAGTGACAAACTCAAATTCTCTGCAGACTTCTTATCTCTGATAATAAGATGAGGAAGACTTTGTAGCACCTTAGAGACTAACGAGTTTATTTCAGCATAAGCTTTCGTGGGCTATAGCCCACTCATCGAACGCATAGAATGGAACAGAAGTAAGATGCATTTATATACACACAAAGCAAAAAAAAGGTTATATATTAGCATACCAATTCTAAGAGGCTGTTTAATTTGGATGAGACATTATCAGCAGGAGAAAAAAGTACCTTTTGAAATGGATATCTGTGTCTGACTATTGAAGGTAAATTAACTAGGGAAATGCAATCAATTAGTGTAATGAGCGAACCATTCACAAGTTCTACCAAGCATTCTTAAAACTACAGTACCCACCTGGGGAAGTGAAAAAACAGATTGACAGAGCCAGAAGAGTACCCAGAAGTCACCTACTACAGGACAGGCCCAGCAAAGTCAAAAGCAGAACACCATTAGCTGTCACCTTCAGCCCCCAACGTAAGCCTCTCCAACACATCATCAAAGACCTACAACCTATCCTGAAAGATGATTCCCTCACTCTCACATATCTTGGGAGACAGACCAGTCCTCGCTTACAGACAGCCCCCCCAACCTGAAACAAATACTCACCAGTAACTGCACACCACACAACAAACATACTAACCCAGGTACCTATCCTTGTAACAAAGCCCGATGCCAACTCTGTCTTCATATCCATTCAACTGACACCATCATAGGACCTAATCACATCAGCCACACCATCAGAGGCTCATTCACCTGCACATTGACCAATGTGATATATGCTATCATGTGCCAGCAATATACCTCTGCTATGTATATTGGCCAAACCGGCCAGTCTCTACACAAAAGAATAAATGGACACAAATCTGACATCAGGAATCATAACATTCAAAAACCAGTAGGAGAACACTTCAGTCTTCCTGGCCATTCCATTAAAGACTTGATGGTGTTAGTACTGAAACAGAAAAGCTTCCAAAACAGACTCCAATGAGAAACTAAGGAACTGGAATTAATTTTCAAATTGGACACAATAAACCAAGGACTAAATAGAACTTGCAAATGGTTCACTCATTACACTAACTGATTGCATTTCCTTAGTTAATTTACCTTCAATAGTTCTCTCTCCTGTCAGACACAGATATCCATTTCAAAAGGTACTTTTTTCTCCTGCTGATAATGGCCCATTCAAATTAAACAGCCTCTTAGAATTGGTATGCTAATGTACAACCTCTTGCTTTGTGTGTGTATAAATGCATCTTACTTCTGTTCTATTCTATGCATCTGATGAAGTGGGCTATAGCCCACGAAAGCTTATGCTGAAATAAACTGGTTAGTCTCTAAGGTGCTACAAAGTCTTCCTCATCTTATTTATGGATACAGACTAACACGGCTGCTAATCTTAAACCTATCTCTGATAAGTCAATGTCACATTACTTTAAAAGTTCTCATTTGCAGGACTGGTATGCAGCAGATAAATCCTGCCCAAGTAGTCAAATAATAAGTAGGAACTTAGGTGTAATGATTTTTAGCCTATGAATGAGAACAGCAGAGTGGGGAATAAACTGAGCCTAGTAGTTCATCAGTGAATAAATAAAATAGGTTTCCTGTCAGAATGTGTAGTCCTCACACCTCTTCGGTGTGGTGTTCTGTTCCATATAGTGTCAGCGAGACTACTTAGAGAGAGAGATAAAATGTGTCTGCTCTACAGCCTTAGCTAACAGCCAGTTGGCTTTTCGCTCATGCACTAAGCTCCAGAGATCCCTAGTCTGATCCCGCCTGCCAATGACAGGGGTCTGTCAGCATTACAAGTTGGGGCGTGTTCAGGATGAAGCTCAGGATGCACTTCCTCAGCTAGGGGAAGCATGTAACCCACAACCCTTCTGGGTGTGGTTCTGTTCCATCTCATGACACTGAGACCACTTAGAGCGAGAGATAAAATGAGTCTGCTCTACAGCCTTAGCTAAGAACCAGTTGACTTTTACCTCGCGTACTAGGCTCTGGAGGTCCCAGGTTCGATCCTATCAGTATTACAAATGCATCTCAGATTGTTCTTTGAGACCTCTCTAATCCCACCTTTAAAACTCTGTATTAAGGAACTGTCTGTGTATTTCAACTCAATCAGGGACAAATCCATCCTTCACCTCCTTGGTCTTTTGAGGTATCCTTGGTAGCAGAACTAATATGATTGTGCTATGCTAGGTCAGAGGCTGGATGTTGCAAGGACACAGCCAGCAAATACTATTTATTCTGCAAAGTGGATTTTTAGACTTCGTGACCTGATTCTCCTTTCACTTTATGTAGTTGTTTGAATCTGTGCAAAATGGGTATAAATATAGTGCCACTAATCTTACCTTGTAGAGTTTTACACCCACTTTGTGTACAGGTATACGTGACTAAGCAAGGAAGCATATTCATCTCTGTGCTGGAAACGGTGCTGCTGTAGGGGTACTGGAGTGGCAGTTTTCAGATGTTGTGGGTCCCAGTGTTGCCCATGACACAGGCTAAGAAAGCACTGAAGGCTACTGTAAATTGTGCCCCTGTTTCAGTGGCTCCTGCGGTCTTGCAGAATTGCAGGAGGACTGGTCTGATCTGGACACATCCCCTCCTACCCCTGATCAATACACTCCAGACCTCCAGCCTGCCTCTATTTTGCCCCAACTCACAGGCTCACTCTTCTACTGACATATCCTGGGATGCATCCTCCACCTTAGGCAGCTGTCCAGCTGATGAAGCCAGCTCTAGAACTGTATATAGTGGTTTCCTGGAAAATCAGTATTCCCAAAAGTGTCTTTATGCTTGCCCTACAAGCTCTTCACACAGGAAGGGGCTGTAGTGACAGGATGAAGCCGGCTTGAGATGACTTTTTACACACATTCATCTTTTCATTTGTGTTTTAAAAAATAATTTACTTCAGTTGCATTCATTTAATGTTCTATAACTGAGTTATTCTAATTTGGGCCTTTATGGTAACTAACTAATAGTAACTCTCTCTATTAAAAAAAAATAACAAAAATGATTTCCACATAATTTCTTAATTGTTTCTGCATGTTAGTTTTGGCTATATGTCAATTATGGAATAATCATGCCGTTTCAGAGTCTAAATCAGTGGGACTGGACTAATAAGTTGTATGAAACACAGTGCCACACTTCATTATAATCCACTTACCAAAGTGGAAAAACCTTTTAATACACAAAGTTCATCAGCCTTTAAGTTTGTATATATTTTCAGACACAAATGTACCTTTCAGGGTTGCGTTTAATACAGCTGTCTACCAGTTTCAGAGTTATTTCTAAAAACAGCAATGCTAAGCCATTAGTGCAAAGGTACTCCTCTTATGTCAGAGAAAGTATAGGATCTAATTGTCCTTTCATTTTCACAGTTATGAGTCAGGAATATCTCAGTTACAGTGGTGTAAAACTGGTATACTTATAGAAACAATCAGAGTCTTACTATTTTTGTTTAGTCCATTTGCAACTTTCCTTTAATTCTTAATGCTTTTTGTAGGACTGAGATCCAAATCCCTCCCCCCGCCCTTTATAAAATATATTGGATGTTAGTAGAATTCTGTTTTGAATCTTCATCCCTTTTCATAACTGTTAAATGTTTTATAAATAACACCAGCATAGCCTATCATCTGTAATATCTGCCCGTAGACTCAGATGGCTGGGTAAAACTAAGGAATCAAAAGGCATTGAGTGGCACAATTCGCCAGATACTTTCTACCTGGCAAAGTGTTTGACTATTCCATTTATTCCATTCAATGGGACTACTCACAGTTGTAATTCTAGATCTGATAGTAAGTAAATACAGGATAATGGGTATCTGATTTTAATAAGGGAATTGCTAATTGTTATCAAAATTGGCCCAGAACATTTTCATACTCGTCATACTTTTCTGTTAGGCAATCACATGTCAATACATGTGACTTTGAATTATTTTTTCCTTAATTCTTGCAAGAAGCCATTTTCATACAATCTGTTTAGCATTACTGGGCTTTACTGAAACTGAAACAAATTTTTTTAAATAACCCATGTTTCTCTTTGAAACTAAATATTAATAAATTGAAGAAAATTAAGATTTTCATAAATGGGCATATTTGGGATGGACATTAGTTTCTTCAAATTGTATGTTCTGTTTGGTTCTGGAGTGAATACTGACTATAAACTATAGTGTTTCATTGAAATTGGTCTTCTGGTTAACTAGCAAAACGAATTTTGAAAAAATTGTCAATTAAACACAATGATTTCCAAAAGTAAAATGAAATAAGTCTCTTTATCCCATGGTAATACTTTGGTTATACTTTGAGAGGATACCTTTGTTCCAAGTCCCTGCTTTCCAGTGTTTTGTTAAACTATTATAATAGTTTGGGCTAAAATATCTCATGCTTGTTATTACATGTATATGTATGAATTTTTGTGGTTGTGGAGGAAAGTTTGTAAAATCACATTTTGCCATTTGAATTATGTCAGCATGGAAATGTGTTTTAAACACATTAAGAAAATTTAAGATGGTGGTTTTAACTTAAAAACTGTTTACATTTAACACTTAATATTTGGAATAACTTAGGGACAAATTCTGTAAACCCTTTCGTATGTGAGTAAAATTACTCATGAGTGACCGTTGAGAGGCTCATAGTGCTGAATGAGGACAAATTACTTTAACATGACTGAAGAAATCTATTTTGGGAACAATGAGTTTATAGTTATTTGAAAATTGCACATGGGATGTGAAGTTTAGTACTTTCACTCAGTTGTTAATCACTCTGAACCTGATCATTTCATTGTGCATTCAATTCTTTTTTTCTTTCTTTCCCCTTTTTATTATTTATCTCTGTGAAAAATTAACATGAAATTCAATGAAAAATCTTTATTAATGCAATGTTGAGAATATAAACATCCAGAATTCAGGCAATTCACAATTATGGTTGTCACAGCAATTGTAATGTGACCACATTACATGTGTAATGTGCTTGGAAAAAACACTATGTTAATGTTAAGTATAAATATTTTCTTTCCCCTTTCCTATATCTCAGCTTACCTCTCCGATGGGGTATAGACCAGACTTCGGTCTTTTCAGGGCTGTCATTGAGAGAGAGAGAAAGCTATATCTCCGAGAGAACAAAAGTGACAGTCTTTAAAGGATAAATATTTACTAAATCTATATCTGTAGACAGATAGAAATACAAAACAGTTTACTTGTAACCCATGAAAAATTATAAATATTGTCAATTACTTTTAAAGATAATACTTTCAGGCGGGTTTTCACAACTTTACTGTCACAAACTCAATGTAAATATAATTGTACATATGCATACATTCCTACAGGACACAACTCAGTCTCTGTTGAATGGTTCCAAACCCTCTGTAGGGCATGCCAGCTCCTTAAAGTTGGGAAATGAGATAGTCCCATGTTCTCATTCAAACTCCTCTTGAGTCTTCACAATGTCAATCTGCAATTTGCCTCACCAGCAGCAAGTTCTAAGTTCTCCTCTTCAGTGGAGTGAAGGGACTTGCAGTCTTAATCCAACAAAACTGGCAAAGCCATGGAACGCAATACTTGCAGGAGACCCATCTGGTCTTTGCACTGTTCCTCTCTTCTGAATTCTTAAGTCTGGCTCCCATTCTTACTCTTTACAAAGTTCTCTCCCTCCCCTTGGGTTCTCAGTGGTTCCGCTCTGAGCGCAACTCTGGGTGTGTCCTGACAGGCTGCTTGCCAAGAATGGAAATCACCCTAGTAGCTTCAAACAACTAATGAGCACAACTGGTGCCCACCATACCCAATTTCTGGATGATTCTGGCAGAGTCAGGGTGACTCTTGCCCAGCTCTGCCAAATGTGCAGTCACAAAAAACTCAAGAAATATTTATCCTCTCCACTGTTTCTTCCTTTATTTACACCACTAAAACTAATGAGCAAATATGTGGCCTACACATGCATTCTGTTTTAAACTGTAGCTATGTTGGTTCTTGTAAATTAAGCCCAGAATGTGGATTTTGTGAGTTATTTGATGGTGTCCTCCATAGAAGATTGACATGCTGCAGGAACGGGAAGTGGTAGTGGTGACTGAGTAGCTGGCACTCTTCTTTTTGGGTCAATATTAGGTGGCATTTTGATGCTTGTATAAGATGTGGTCTTGATGATTGGTCAACAACAAAAATTCCAGAAGTTTTGTAAGAGAAGAGATCAGGGGTTAAACTCGGAGGGATTAGGGAATGGATTGCAGGGAGGAACACAGTTCTCCCTCTTGCCCTGGCTTGGAAAAGCAGCACTTCCCCATAGGTTCTGATCTTCTGGACTGGTGTAGGAAGAGTTCCCAAATTCCAACATAAATAACAGCTAGATTAGGCCATATTCTCAGAAGATGTAATCAGTGAGGTCAGTGGAGTTGTGCTGATTTATGTCAGTTGAGAATCTGGCTCATTGTAGCTATTAAAATTCCCCCTCTCCTTTAAGGTATAAGTTAAGAATAATTTACCGTCCTGGAATCAAGCAAGCAAAGAAGTAAACAAAAGAATAGCTTGTTCTACCGGTCCAGAATGGTTGCCATGTTTCATTTCAGATGATTTCTCTCCTTCTGCCCCTCACAAGTCATCTGGCTAGAGATGCAATTGCTGATAATAAGGTTAAAAAAAATTGTCAGACCTTCTTTATCCATCCTGAAGAAGTAAAAAATAAGCATGAGCCCCCTTTAAAAAAAATTTTCTTTAGGTTATATTTAACATTTTGAGTGTCTAATGTTTGTTTAATAGTCAACAGTTCCATGTTCTGAATCTCAAAAGATATTTTTTAAAATTTCTGACTATAATTAATGAATTACCTGCAACATTTAAAGAAAGTTCCCAGATGGAGAGTTGCCAGAGCATTTGACAGTATTTTTAATTATTGCTGCCATAGTGAATTTATCATTCTCCCACTCTGAGTGCTAGTGTGATGGGATATACAAACCCCTCACTGGGCCTGAAGGGGTTAAAAGGCAATATTGAGCCCAGTTAGCAATGCCGCTCCCGCCCTGCTGTGCATGTTCCATCTGGAGGAGTGGGTTAAAAGGAGCTCCGAAACAGCCCAGGCAAAGGGGAAGTGGACGGGTTGCAGGAGAGAGGAAACTTATTTAGGAAGCAAGACAGAAGGTTGACCCTGAGAGGTGGCCATAGAGGCAAATTGACAATGCCTTCTCCAACCCACTTTTGAGAGCCAGGAGGTCCTATAGGACCCTGCTCATTTGAACGCTTTGTTAAGTGATTGATTGTTTAAACCAGAAGTGGGCAAACTTTTTGGCCCGAGGGCCACACTGGAGTTCCAAAACTGTATGGAGCACTGGGTAGGGAAGGCTGTGCCTCCCCAAACAGCCTGGTCCTTGCCCCCTCCCACTTCCCGCCCCCTAACTGCCCCCCTTAAAGTTCCTGACCCATCCAACTCACCCTGCTCCTTGTCCCCTGACTGCCCCATCCTGGGACCCCCCTGTCCCTAACTGCCTCCCTGGGACCCCACCCCCATCCAACCCCTTGACTGCCCTGACCCCTATCTATACCCCCACCCCTGACAGGTCCCCTGGGACTCCCATGTCTATCCAACCACCCCCTGATTCCTGTCCCCTGAATGCCCCCCCTGAAACCCTGCCCCTTATCCAACCCCCACACCCCCTCAGAGCGCGGGCAGCAATCCCTTATCCAATCCCCCTCCCCCTCACTTCCTCAGAGTGCAGGCGGCATGGCAAGCTCAGGCTGTGGAGGAAGGGGGCATGAGGGGGGACTAGGGGCTAGCCTGTCCGGCTGGGAGTTTAAGGGCCTGGCAGGATGGTCCCGCAGAATGGACGTGGTCCGTGGGATGTAGTTTGCCCAACTTTAGTTTAAACTATAGGGACCAAGCCCAAAACTGAAGGATCATATAGCTAGGAAGTAGCCTAGGGCAGCAGACTTAGACTAATTAGTCTGAGGAAATATGAAAAGTAAAAAAAATGGAAGAAAAGATGCATCATGTGCTAGAAGGAACACTAGATAATAGAGAAAAATGGAAGGAAGTAGGAAAAATGTCAAGCTCAATATAGTAAATACATTTGCTTTATAATGTATATTTAAATCTTCTTTGTAAAAGGAAAAATTGGGAAATGATCTCTGCCTTTGACATCCCTACCCAAACCCCACTCTCTTGCAGTGGAATAGATAGACCTCGTTATTCTTTTTGAACAAATGGCAAACATAGTCTCTTTCTGCATCAGCAAGCATGTTGATCTGGAAATGATATGGTCACACAGATGACCAAACCCATCGAGTTATAAAGAATATAGAGCTACATTATGATTAGAATTCATCTGAATATTGGAAAAAAATAAAATGTTCACAATCTCTTTTTAAAAAGGAGGGGATATACACACACACACACACGCTATATAATTTTTTACGAATCCTGTGTTTTCTCATGGCATTTATAAGCATCTTAATCCTGCACCACTCATAAATGTCAGCAGCCAGGATCATTGTTTATTATGGTCAGACTGGACTGGTTTAAACAGAACTGAGGAAGTTAATTATCAAATGCTTCAGTAAGTTCTAACAATAAGTAACTAGTTATTGGGAGAGGGTGACTTACTGTAGATTCAGTATTGTAGCGCTTGAGAAGGGGGATGGTGGAGTTGTGCATGCAGTTGATTTTGGATTACAGAATTTAGTGGGACTGCCCTAATCTGTTTCCCAGGTTGTTCAAACCAGTTCAAGAGCGGTAAAACAAGGTTATGTAATTGACATGTGATGTAGCCTAAAATAGTGATTGCAAACATAGGCTGCTGTTGCTGGGCTGTTGTCAACTGCTTTAAAAAAATTCTTTAACAGTACAACAAAAATGCAATTCATATTTAAATGGAGTCAGTGTACGACATTTGTATTTTTTAATACCATAAGAATAGTGACCTTTCTAAAACATGGAAATTTAGAGGATATTGAAAATGGTATACTTGGTCATTTTGATTTGATTCAGAGTGCCAATTATACATCATAAAATAAAGATTGGTTAGGTATATGCAGTTATTTTTCTAGAAAGGAACAGTGATGTAACTTTTGTTAAACATGTAGTTTGGTTATTACATGTGGCAAGTTATCATAAGTTTTAGCAACATTTTTATTTGTATTATAATTTTCTGATAGAGAAAAAAGATGCAGAGTAATATACTTTATCAATTAAAAGAAATTGACAGGTTTACAGTAATAACACTGATTTCACAAAGTATGTGGAAGTTTCAGAGATGTCTGTGGCAAATGAGAGATTGAGGTGGGTAGATTACATGATTTCATGCTGCATGAGGAAAACTCCTTCAGTAGGATTGTGCTAGTGGGAGTTGTGGGAGGAGCCCGGAAGAGAATCCTGGTTAGGTGCAGTTTTGTCTGTGAACCAGATATTCTAGAAAAAAGTGGTCTCCCCTCTTCCTATGCTTCATTGAAATTTTTTTTTTCCTTTTTTAGCATGCACATTTTCATTCTGTTCTATTCAGCTGGATAAATAATACAGTATCTAGTTTCAGAATTGATATGGGAACCAAAATCTGTGCTAAACTGAGAGGTTAAAGCCCTACAGGAGAAGGAGAGAGCTGCTTCATTCTATTTCCTAAATAGTGCTAATTAATGCAAATAGGGGAAGCTTAATATAGAACAACATACATTGATCCTAGGATAATGTGGGCCTGATTCTCTCTTCTCCCTTAGACTATCTGTAATATGTATCAGGAGTAATTCCACCAGACTCAGTGGAGTTACACTGGTGTGAGTTAGGGGAGAATAAAGCCCTGAAATTTCACATGGTACAAAGCACTTTTCATTGGATGAAGTTCATTCACTAAGGAGATCCTGTGAAAGGCGCTCTACATTACTGATGCCTACCAGTGCAGGGGTTAGTGTTTGGGAGCTTTCACAGAGGGGGATGATGGCTACAGAGGGGATGCTTTGCAGTCGTGCAACATATGTGTTTTGGAGACAAATTCTGTTCCCTCTTTCCTCGGATCCATTGATTAGTTCCCAACAGAAAGTCTGATCACTCTTGCTTTGTGGAGGGAGAAGTCAATTTTGCCCACCATTAATAAAATGAAATCTGTAGCTGAACTTAAAGTAGTCCATGTGTGAAGGAAGGAGATTATGGGCTATACAGATGTTGCTTTTAGCTGCACTGATGGAGTAGGACTCCTTTTAAAAAGGTTGTTTTTTGGGGTCTCTGCTCCGCTGTTTCTTGGTCCCTCAGTGCAGTTTAGGGTTGTTGTTGGAAGTGTACTGTTCTGTTCCATTCTCTTGTGCTGTGTGGAGGCAGAAGACAAGGAGAAGTCGTTCTCTTGCTAATCCTATCTAATCACATTCTAGCCCCAGCACAGCCTTCTTGATCACTTCATCTCTGTTATTGAACCAGACAAGGTTCCCCACTGTTGATTTAGAACTTGTAGTTAAGTGCAGTTTTGGAACTTTCTCTATATTTGTTCTGAGAGATATTTCAATGAAATCTACAACTTGAACAAAGGAAGGAAACTTTTTGTCTGCTGAGCTAGACAAAGCAAACACTTTCCAGTTGGTTTCAACAAAACTGAACATTCTTTGAACATTATAGACATTTCAGTTGAGACTAGAGGTAGAAGAAATCCAGGAAAATAATTCCATTTCCTGCATGTCCTTGCTCAGACGTTGAAAAAAGAAAATGTAACGTTACAGAAGAATGAAAACATGGGACATTTTACCAACTTTAATAATTTAAGAACTTTGCCTTTTCCCAATTATAATTTTAAAAAAGTAATTGGGCCTGATCCTGCACAGTGATGCATGTGGGCAGATCCCTCATCTGCGAGGAGTCCTGTTGAAGTTCTTGCATGCCATGTTGCAGGGTCAGTCCTTTAGTCAGTCATTTACAAGGTTTTAAAGAGGGGAATATGCCATCATTTCCAGTGGTGTTAAGTTTTCAGGCATTTTAGTTGTGCTATAACTCATTGGATCAGTAGTGATTGACCTTCCTGTTTGCTAATCTTCAAGGAAATATAATAGGAGAGTAAGAGAGAACAAATTGCAGGAAATGAGGATATCTGTTTAGTTTTGTGCCATATATGACCGGAAAAATCCAGGAAATTCACTTGTCTGAAACTGTTTTCAACTCACCCTGTTACACTTGAAGTATCACAGTGCATATTATACATGAATATGTGCAGCTTGTGTGTCTCGGTTATATAAACTTGAGAACTATAAACAAAGTGATTCTGGCAGCTATCCTCTTGATGTGACAACTCTATTACATTCTTTTTAATAAGTAATCTAGTTGTACCTCTATCTTTTATATTGAACAGTTAACTTTCTAGGCATTTTGTCTTAACTATTTTAAGTGAGACAAGAATTACCTATCTATACCTATATTTACCTATCTATAAATTAAGTAAGGACATTTGCTAAAAATTACTCTTAGGCCTGGTCTACACTATGCTGTAAAGTTGAATGTATCTGCGTTAAATTGATCCTTCCACTTTGCCATCCTTACTACGATGCCATTTAGGTTGATCTAAAAGGATCTTTAAATCAGTTTCCAAACTTCTGCCCAACAAGGGGAGTAGCACTGAAATTTACGTTTCTGGATCGAACTAGCGTTATTGAGGACGCAATTCAACGTTTCCGGCCTTCGGGAGCTATCCCAGAGTTCTCCAGTGTGATAGCTCTGGACAACGCTCTGAACGCAGATGCACTGGACAGTTAGACAGGAAGAGCCCCGGGAACTTTTGAATCTCACTTCCTCTTTTGGCTAGCATGGCGAGATTTCCTGCACAGCTCACCATACATAGACCACCAGCAGAGGAGACCATGCAATCCCAGAATCGAAAAAGGGCCCCAGAATGGACCACAAGGGAGGTGCTGGATTTGTGTGGGGAGACGAATGCATGCTGGCGGAACTGCGATCCGAAAACAGAAGTGCCAATACATATGCCAAAGTCTCCAAGGGCTTTCTGGAGAGAGGCCACAACAGTGCAGTGTTAAAATTAAGAAGTTGAGGCAAGGCTATCAGAAAACCAAAGAAGCCAACGGATGCTCTGGGTTACAGCCCAAGACATGCTGCTTCTATACTCGGCTGCATGCCTTTCTAGGGGGGTTCGCCACACCTACCCCACCCATGTCTGTGGACTTCACCGATGGGGTGATTGTCAGCATGGCAGAGGATATACTGGACGAGGAAGATGAGGTGGAGGAGGGCTATGATGGCAAGGAGTCTACAGAACAGGCAAGTGGAGACATCTGTCTCCCCAAAAGCCAGGAACTGTTCATCACCGTGGAGCCGGTAACCTCCCAACCCTCCCAGGAAGGTATCCCGGATGGGGAAAGCGTGCAAGGCAGCCCTGGTGAGTGTCCGTTGATCAATGGCATGCCCACGTAAGCTGTTTTTTTAAAATGATTACTGTGCCCTGAGGACTTGGGGTGCAAGTGTGTCTGCAAGAGTGTCTCTATCTTAAAAGAAATCCTCCCAGCAGTTCCCTGAGCTTTCTTGGGGTGTGTGTGGGGGGTTAAATCTGGATGACCAGCAGCATCTGGGATTGTGTGCCTATGCGTTCTCTGACCACAATGGGGGAGTGGGGCACAGATGCCATGCTGTAACTGTCTGGCTAGTAGGTATCTTCCCCGATACCAGCCAGGCGCTGGGGCGGTGGGGGGAGTGCAACTCTCATCACAGATAACTTCTTTATTTTATTTGTTTATAAATGCCAGTCTCCTTTTTTTTTTTTTTTTTTGTCCGACAGCTGAAACTGTTTCCAGCCTCCCTCTCTCATCCACACCCCACAGGCTCACACAGATGAGGCAGCAAAAAAACCCCACACACGGGATGAGATGTTCACGGAGCTCATGCCCTTTTCCCGCACAGAGAGAGCAGAGCTTAGGGCTTGGACACAGTCAATGCTGGACTGCTGGAAAGTGGTAACTTAGCATGAGGAAAGAAGGGATGAGCGGGAGCAGAGAAGGGATGAAAGGGAACAACAGAGTGACGAGAGAGAGGAAAGAAGGCAGGAAGCACTGCTCCGTCTTCTGGCGGAGCAAACCGACATGCTCCGGCATCTGGTGGAGCTACAGGAAAGGCAGATGGAGCAAAGACCACCACTGCAGCCCCTCTGTAATCACACCTCATCCTCCCCAAGTTCCATAGCCTCATCGCTAGCACTCTGAAGAACGCGGGGGGTAGGGAAGGGTCCAGGCACCTTGCCACTCCACCCCAGAGGACTGCCCGAGCACCAGAAAGGTGGTACTCCCAAAGTTGTAACTCGTGTGTTCCTGTCCTCCCGTCACCCACCACCTCGCCCAGTGCTTACCTCCTCACCCCTTCCAGTGCTACATTTGCAGCAATCCCCCCACTTCTGTGACCCCTTAATAAAGAATGCATGGTTTTCAAACAACAATGACTTTATTATTGCTCAGCAAGTGATGAGGGAATGTGGGAGGGTGGCTGACTGAAAGTTCAGTGCAGAGGAGCAAGAGAAAGGAAAGGGACACGTAGAAATAAAAAAAAAATGTAAAACATTAGCCTGAGCAAGGGGGTGGGTTTTCAGGATGCATAAACAAACAGCACAAGAGGAGACAAAGTGACGTCTCTCACTGTAGCCTCCCCTGGAATGAAACTAGTTGTCAAGGCTTCTCTGATGCGTGCAACGTCAGGAGGTGCCCTTCTAATCGCCCTGGTGTCTGGCTGCACGTAATCAGCGGCCAGGAGGTCTGCTTCAACCTCCCACCCCGGCATAAATGTCTCTCCCCTGCTCTCACAGAGATTGTGGAGCACGCTGCAAGCTGCAATAACAATGGGAATATTTCTGGCGCTGAGATCTGAACAGATCAGTAAGCTGCACCAGCGTCCCTTGAGATGCCCAAAGGCACACTCTACCACCATTGCAGGACCATGGAAAAGTACCCCTTACGGTTTATGTACTCGCAGCGCTGGTGTTCCAGTGCCAGGATAGGGATTTGCGTTCCGTCTATAGCCCCGCCACAGTTAGGGGACCCCATGGTTGGAAAGCCATCCACTATGGCCTGCACATTTCCCAGAGTCACCTGTAGCTGTCTGCCGTGGCAAGCTTCCAGAGGGTTATCGCCACTCACTTTTGAACTGTGAGGGATGATCGTATCTTGGTATTCTGTAGGTTTCGAACAGGGGAAAGCATGTCACACGGTTCCATAAAAGTGCCCTTATGCATGTGAAAGTTTCTGAGCCACTGGAAATCATCCCAGACCTGCAGCACTATGTGGTCCCACCAGCCCATGCTAGTTTTCCGGGCCCAGAATCGCCATTCCATTGCATGTGCCTGCCCCATTGCCACCAGGATCCCTAAGCTGCCGGTGGCACTGCGTTTGGGGAGGCCTGTGTCCATGTCCTCCTCACTCTCGTGACCGCCCTGCCTTTGCATTCTCGCATGGGTTTTCCCTTTCTGCACATATTGCACAATAATTCGCAAGCTGTTTACAATGCCCGTAACTGCTGTCATAAGCTGAGTGGGTTCCATGCCCACACTACTATGGTGTCTGCATGGGCAGTCCAGGGAAAAGGCACAGCTGGCAGTGGAAGTGTTCAACTAAGGGAGAAAGACAAGAGAAGAGATGCCACTCAGAGATCATGGAAGGATAGCAGGTGACTTGAGAGCAGAGTTCTAGCAGGAGCAGTGGCTGGCTGACCACCACTCTGCCTGCTGAAAGCAGTATGGCGTCTGCAGGCCTGAAAGGCGTGAAACAGCTGTCTGCCGCACCTTGCATGGAGGGAGGGGCAAGTGATGGGAAGTGCGAATGAAAAAACCTGAGACACTGTTTTTGCCCCCATTATGCAATGCCAGCTTTACCCAGAATTCCAAGGGGCCTCGGGGACTGCACTGATACCTACCCATAGTGCGCCGTTCTGAAAATCGACGCTAGCTGGGGAACTATGAACGCGATCTGCCAGATTAGCCCAGTTACTGGGGACACACACAATCGAATGAATACCATCAGCTTTCTTAATTCAAACTCTAGAAAGTCGATGTTAACTCGTAGTGTAGACAAGGCCTTACCTTACTGTATTGCTATGTGGGAAACAAGAATTTGATTCCTCCTCTCTCTCACTTATCAACCCACTATTGTCTGAGTAAACTGAATAAAATGAAGAGTTGAGTTTAGCTTAACTCAGACAAAATTGATTGATTTTGTTTCTGGGAAGAGACATATGCTTTAAAGATCTAGCCACCACAATTACATCAGTCTCCTTTGAGGATGTCTTCTGCTGAGATCATCAAGATAGTCCAGAGCCATAAAGGTATTCTGGAATCCTCACTGCTGTAGTATACTCTAGTATCTATGGTTTCTTTGTGTTTCCTTCCACCTATGGTTGGGCAGGAAGTTGCATCCTATCCTGTTAATGACCATCTTGTTAGATATTTATTGGCCATAATGCTACATGCTTTCGTGATATCTAATGTTGCTTATTCCTTAGAAAGAACATTGCACCTGGGAAAGAAAATCGCAACCTTGAAAAAGTGTCAGTTAGTTCAGAATGAAACAACCCATCTATAGCAACACAGGTTTACATCACTGACTCCCCAGTGAGCATGGAAGCAAATTCACGGTTTCCATTCTAATCTTCAAAACCATACAAGGAATGCACCAAAACCTATATAAGAGACAACTTCTCTTTTAAGGATCATGACTTCTCATGCCAGCTTCTGTCTTCAGGAATCATGGCTGTCAAACATATGAGTAAAATCAGGAGTATAAGATTCTGCTTTGTCAGTGTCTGGCCCTAAATATGGACTCTCTTTCAAAAGTGCAAATGACCTTACATCTTTTTGCTTTTAGGAGAAACTGTAAAATGAACTTAATTGACATAACTTTTCAAAACTTCAATAAAAAATTAACCTGGCAGAAAGAAGAGAACCGGGAATTAGACTCATTTTGAATATAACACTTTTCATACCATAGTGATGAGGATAAAACATTCTATATACATAAGTAGATAGCCCCATTTCATCTCATCTTCTGTCCTCCCTCACCCTTGTTCTCATCTGATATTTAACTCTTGTCCTCAAGCTATCATTCTCATCAGGTTCCTTAGCTTCCCAATGCAATCATGCTTTGCTCTTCCCTGTTTTAAAGAATCCTAGCCTTGACCCTCTCTCTCTTTCAAACTAATCTCTTTTCTCTCCTCCATTTCAGTACTATCACTGTCATCTGTAGTTCCATTCTTCCAGTATCATTCTTGACCCTGTCCCATCTGAGTTCTACTTTATGTGCTCCGCAGAAACTGCCTAAAGTCTATAAAATAACCTCCTTCTAGTCAAATCCTAGGGTCTGTATTCCATCATTGTCCTCTTTCATTTCTCACTTGCCTCTTAGTGTGTCGGAGACCAGAACTCAGAGAGGGACAGAGTGTAGGAAGGGAGAAGTAGCCAGAGCAAAGAGTCTGAGATAGAGAATGAGAAGGACAGCTAGAGAATCAGGAGATAGAGAAAGAAAGAAAAAAGGTAGAAAGAGCTAGATTTTTCAAAGACATTTAGGTATCTAAGGATTCAGATAGGCATCTGGTGGGATTTTCAATAGTGTTTATTCACCTAATTCCCATTGAAATCAAAGGGAAGAAGGGAGGAGGATGGGGTACAGTAATTTATGTATCAATTGTACAGATTTTGGGAGATACTTGAGAGAGAGTTGTGCTATAAAAATGTAAGATATTACATTTAATAGTGATATAATTTTGAATTTCCTTTCTTTTGTTAGTTTGTGTCACATCTTTAGGGATTTTTTTTAGCATACCATAGTTTTAATTGCAAATATAGCTAAACACTGTTCAATTAATTATATAAAAATAAACAGTTATACACAGGGAGTTGATGTAGAGGGTTTTGAATTCTTTTGTTTAATTTCTACTTAAGAGAGAGAACTTAAAAATAATATCTACAGGTAAAGTGTTTTAAAATATTCCTAGATTTTTATCCAAGTAAATTGGCTTCTCGAATTGAGAACTTTAAGAGCCTCTCTGTGGATATTTCTGTGCAATTTAAAAGAAAAGCTGTTTGCATCACATAATATTTTAAGTTTTCAAGGGCATGAAATTATCAATATTATTTCAAAATTGATATGTCTTTAATGAATTTTACTTTCAGTAAACATTGAGCAACAGAAAGCCTATGTTGTAACTGTGGTCTAACCAAAGTATCCTAAATCTGACTCATGAAAGAATTCAGGTATAGAAGGAATATGTCTTATGAAGGGCACAGTAAGACAAGGATTTAAGTCAAATAAACATTTCCACAACGTATACAAAATATATCCTATGTAATTATCCTGAAGTACACAAATGTTAACCTACTTCTACTAAGCTCATCAGTTTTTGAAAGCCATAATGAAAAATGTTGACTTAACAGGTGTACAATTTCATAGAACAAACTGCCTTCAGGGGAAATCTGCAGAGGGGTTCATTTTGCAGCATCAGAGCTGACTTGTCATATTAATAGCCTGCACCCGCCTGTGAAAGCCTAAAAATGGAATTGCAGTACTCCATGTTGCACAAAGGACATTGTGCAAGACACTGAAAAGCTGCAGTACTGAACAGTCATACACACATTTCCAGCAGAAAGTATCAAATTCTTCAAAATTATATCAAAATTTAGGTTTCTTAATTACACCCTTTTAATATTCAACATTACTTTAATACTTACTTTTCACTTTATTTTTAGACTTCCATTCCGATTTGCAGTACTGTTGCATAATATTTTTAGAATGTGTACTTAAATCAGTATACGGAAAATATATTGGGCATTAAATACAGTATTTCTCTCTAGGTGGTTACCTGTATGACTTTCATTATGATATCTCTCTGTTACATAGGTTGATTTTGTGCACAGACATATTGTATTTTAAGCAGATTTTCCTTTTAAGATTAGCCCATTATGATTTTACTTTTCAATTACTATTTTAGTAGGCATATTTAAATATCAGAGAATTTTCAAATTGGTTTCATTTAAGGCTGTTTAATTAATCGGAGTTAACTCACACAATTAACTAAAAAATATTATTCGTGATTAATCACAGTTTTAATCTCACTGTTTATCAGTATAATAGTTGAAATTTATTAAATATTTTGGATGCTTTTCTACATTTTTAATTATATTGATTTCAATTACAACACAATATAAAGTGTACAATGCTCACTTTATATTATTATTTTTATTACAAGTATTTTCACTGTAAAAGTGATAAACAAAAGAGAGTGTTTTTCAATTCATTTCATACAGGTAATCTAGTATGATCTCTTTATCGGGAAAGTCCAACTTTCAAATTTAGGGTTTTTCTTTTATATAACTGAACTCAAAAACAAAACGATATAAAACTTTAGAACCTACGGTTCTACTTCTTGTTCAGCCACGCTAAGAGAAACATGTTTGTGTACATTTACGGGAGATAATGCTGCCCACTTCTTATGTACAATGTCACCTGAAATTGAGAACAGGCATTAGCATGGCACCTTTGTAGCTGGCGTTGTAAGGTATTTGCATGCCAGATATGCTAAACATTCGTATGCCCCTTTATACTTCAGCCACCATTCCAGAGGATATGCGTCCATGCTGATGATGCTTGTTAAAAAAACAGTGTGTTAATTAAATTAGTGATTGAACTCCTTGAGAGAGAATTGTATGTCTCCTACTCTGTTTTACCTGCATTCTGCCATGTATTTCATGTTATAGCACATGTTGTTCATTTTAAGAACACTTTTACTACAGATTTGACAAAACGCAAAGAAAATACCGGTGTGAGATTTCTAAAGATAGCTATAGCACTCTAAACAAGGTTGAAGAATCTGAAGTGCCTTCCAAAGTCTGAGATAGATGAGGTATGGAGCACGCTTTCACCAAACCACCAAAAAAGAAAATCAACCTTCTGCTGGTGACATCTGACTCAGATGATTAAAATGAACATACATCAGTCCAAACCATTTTGTATTGTTTTCAAGCAGAACCTGTCATTGGCATTGATGCATGTCCTTTGGAATTGTGGTTGAAGCATGAAGGGACATATGAATCTTTAGCACATCTGGCATATAAATATCTTGTGACACCGGCTACAACAGTGCCATGTGAACATCTGTTCTCACTTTCAGGTGACATTATAAACAAGAAAAGGGGGAAGCATTTTCCCCTGTAAATGTAAATAAACTCGTTTGAGCGATTGGCTGAAAAGAAGTAGGACTGAGTGGACTTGTAGACTCTGAAGTTTTACTTTTTTTTTTTTTTTACTTCACTTATTTTTCGTACATAATTCTACATTTTTAAGTTTTTAACTTTCATAATAAAAAGACAGCCCTAGTTTCCTTATGGTATCCAGCTTGCTTTAATTTATTTTCTTCTTTGACATATGTTCATAGACTTTAAGGTCAGAAGGTACCATTACGATCATCTAGTCAGATCTCCCGCACAACGGAGGCCACAGAATCTCCCCTCCCACCCGGCCACTCCTGTAGTAAACCTCTCACCTTTGTCTGAGCTATTGAAGTCCTCAAATCATGGTTTGAAGACTGCAAGGTGCAGTGAATCCTCCAGCAAGTGACTCATGCCCCACACTGCAGAGGAAGGTGAAAAACCCCCAGGTCCTCTGCCAGTCTGCCCTGGAGGAAAATTCCTTCTCAACCCAAATATGGTGATCAGCTAAACCCTGAGTATGTGGGCAAGACTCACCAGCCAGATACCTAGGAAAGAATTCTCTGCAGTAACTCAGAATTCTCTGTAGTAACCCCATCTAACTTCCATCACTGGCCATTGGGCATATCTACTGCTAATAGTCAAATATCAATTAATTTCCAAAATTAGGCCATTCTATCATACCATCTCCATAAACTCATCAAGTTTAATCTTGAAGCCAGATAGGTTTTTTGCCCCCATTGCTTCTCTTGGAAGGCTGTTCCAGGACGTCACTCCTCTGATTGTTAGAAACCTTCATCTAATTTCTAGTCTAAACTTTCTGCTGACCAGTTTGTATCCATTTGTTCTTATGTTCACATTGGTACAGAGCTTAAACAATTCCTCTCCCTCCCCGGTATTCATATCTCCCCTCAGCCTTCTTTTGGTTAGGCTAAACAAGCCAGGCCCTTTGAGTCTCCTTTCATAAGACAGGTTTTCCATTCCTCGGATTATCCTATTAGCCAGTCTCTGTACCAGTCATGAATGGACTACCCCAAAGTTCCAGTCTTTTTATCAGAGTTCTTATTAAACCTTCAGGTGCCATACTTACAGGATTTTAAGTTTTTAATTTACCATTTTATTATGATTTGTTGTTATACAGCAACATCTAGCAGCCCCAAGCAAGACTGGGTCCCTCCTGTGCTAGGTGCTGAAAAAAATGTAAAAAGTCCCTGCCTTTGCATTCTAAGTAGACCAGACAGACATAAGGTGAGTCACAGAAGTCATGCCCAAGGTCAGACAGCAGGTCCGTGGAATAGCCAGGAATAAACCCAGCTCTCCTCAGTCTTAGATTACTGACACCAATATAGACCTCTTCCTAGCCATGACTAATGTCCTCCTTGATCTAGCTGTTTCCTTTGCCACAGTTGATCATTTTAGTGCTACAGTCAGTTCTCTGGACTCTTGGTTTTCTTCCTACTTCTCTGACCACTATTTTACCACAATGCCTGAGTGGTTCCTCATCCCTTCACCAGAATCTGCCATTGTTTCTGGTGGGGCTGTTCTTGGCCATTCCTCTTTGCCCTCTATTCTTTTTTTGTGAATAACCTCATTCACTCTCATATTTCTGTCACCTTTTCTACAGTGATAACTGACAAAACTTCCTCTCCCTTTCTCATTTACACCTCTCCCTTCCCCACACCCAGGCATCTTCCCTCTCTTGTATCTTCGCTGGTACCTCAGACTCAAAGTGAAAACTGAACTTGTCCTCTTTTCTGCCAAATGCTTCTCCTTCGCGATTCACAATCAATACTTTTATTTTGTCTGTTGCACAAACTGACAATCTCAGTATTGTATTTGACTTTTCTCTATTCTTCTGAATCCATGCTCTTGGCAAATCCTGTCATTTCTTTCTCTACCCCTTCTCTGAGCTCTCCCCAGTCATACCACAAAACCTCTTTATATATGTACAGGACATCTGTAACCTCAGCTGCTGCAAACTCATCCTCTTCTGATGTGCCCAACACTGCATTATGCCCCTTCCAGTCTAGTTTATATAAAAGGATACAACTAAAATAATCTTATCTTACGTCACTCTGACCATGTTACACTAGCTCTTTGCTGTTGTTCTTTCCTTCCACATCAGATTGAAGTATCTTGTGTTTATTTCAAAAACTCTTCATGATTCTTCTCTGCCTACAATTCTGCTCCTATTTCCTCCTTTTCTCCTACTATCTACAGTTCTCCCAATCTGCAAAACTGAACATCCTTTTGTATCCTTCCCACACCCTCATCTCCATGCCTTCTTCTATTGCTTATACTTCCTTTCTTTTATTCATTGTGAACCAACTATCTACCCTCTCTTCATTCAAATCTATCCATTGGGCTTGATTCATAACTGCGTACAATTGGAGGAATGCATTGGTGAATCAGACCGTTAATTGCAAATCTTTCAGAAATAATCAACCACATATAAGCAGGTCAGAGTGTGTGTGCTAGTTTATTTTGCATCTGCCCTGTATTGTCTGTTTCTAATTTAGATTGTAAACACTTTGGGGCAGGGTCTATATCTTTATTTTTGTACAGAACAGAGTTTTGTACTTATGGATCTTAAATAACTTGTAATTATGATACACTGGGATTGAGGTTTTTGGAACCTCTAGAGCTGTATCTGAGACCCATTTTTAAATGAGCAGTTTGATCCTGTTCACAGGATATCCATCTAATCAGTGATGCAAGTATTCATCTCCTCTTTAAAACTGAAGGTCCTGCTTTCTGTAGCAAGGTCTGTAGTGGCGTGGTTTCTGTTTGCTTTGGAAGCATGAGGAAGATTCTATGATAGGTGACCCAGCTAGCTACAGAATGGAAAGAGCGATTCTGTGCTTTAACGGGAAACCCAAAATGACTGCAGAATGGATGGAAAATAAAATGCTTGGAAAATATTTATATATACGGTCTCCAAATGTTCTGTTTTGTTTTTGGTTCATTCAGGGCAGCACAATTACCTATGTGCAGGAAGAAATGACTGTATTATTGATAAGATTCGACGGAAGAACTGCCCGGCTTGCCGATTACAGAAATGTCTACAAGCTGGAATGAATTTGGGAGGTAAGCATAACATTTGTAGTTATTTATTTTATTAGGCAAAAATATTTTAACATGCTTCTTTTTACATGCATAGCTGCATAATCTTAAACTTTTCAGATGGAATTACACTCAGAAAAATGCACAAAAGCTAATAAACCCTATTGTCATTCTAAATCAGTTTTTGGGAGATATGTATTTTATGGCTCGGAACAAGAAAAGTGGATGTTTGGTGACAGTAATTTTAGTGGAGTTTCACTAAAGCTAGAGTGAGAAAGCTTCAAGAATTGTGTATGGGATTTTTTTGTGGTGATGCTGGGGAGTGTTCTTGAGATCATTTAAAAACACTGTACACTTTAACAAAAGACAAGTTCTTGCAAAGTGATCTCTCTCTGCTTTAATTTTAGTGTACATTCTAGTAAGGACTGAAGTCTGCTGTAGTTTGAATATGCATTTATATTGATAGATTAGTGCTGCCTATTTCATATTCAAATAACAGGACTCAAAGCATTTTCTTTGTAATAATTATCACAAATTCTGAAAATCATGTTGTTATCATCATGGCAAATCCAAAAGGGACTTGGCCTCCGTGCACATAGAGCGCCACCGAGATGGATCTTTGGCTAGGTCCTTAAGATGGTCTGACTGGATATTCAGTGTGATCTTATCACACTTCTGAAGCCGCTGGTGTCCATGTGTTCACTGGATGCGTAATGGCATTCTTTGGTATACATATTTCAGAATTAATTTGTCTCCTATAGCGATATATCCATACAAGACAGCCACTGAAACGGAACCTGTGCTGAGGGAGATGATTGGTGAGTTCTGCTTTCAACAACCTCATTTCTGATCTTTTCCTGCCAATTGATGTGGAACAGCTGATATAGATGATGAGAATCAGAAACATCAGTCCTGTCATCTTCAGCTTTTTTCAGTGCCTGAGTTTTACTTCTGTACAACAGAGATGATATAACAGTAGTACTATAGATCTGCAGCTTCACAGCAACTTTGGTGTCAGTGTCCCTGTAAAGGCAACTGAAGGGCCAAAAACTGTTGCCTTACTTGTGTCTGCATCTTTCGAGCATCCTCCAGAACTGTCTATGACACTGCCTAATATTTGACAGTTGCCAGCTGCTCAATGTTCTGTCTTGACAGGTTGACACTGAGGTGGTTGTAATCAGGAGCTGGAGGCTGCTTTATGGTATGGCCAGAGACTTTGTTTTATCTGGATTAATAACGAGACCAGTGTGCACTGCTTCTTCTGAAACCAGATCATCCATCAGTGGCAGTGATTCACCGAATTGATAGACATATTTGAGATCTTGAAGCAGTATGGTGTTCAGCTCAGTACCATGGCAAGAGCTGTCCCCTCAATCTTGTCCATCAACTAATCAATGCCAGTATCAAACTATGATGGTGAAAGAATGCAGCCTTGATGAATTCCTGTGACGATAGGAAACCATGCTGTGTATCTGTGACTCAAACACAGCTTACCATTCTATTATAGAGCTCTTCTATGCATGACATAGGGAAGTCTATAAAAAGTGGTGTACATGGCTTATTAGATTCAGCAGTATTTTCAGATAGCTGTCTCAAGGTAAAGATCTAATAGGCATTGGAACAATCAGTTTTTCGAGTAGTGTCTCCATGGTTGCTCTATTTCAGGTGCGAATGAGCCTCTCAAGCCCTTGATCAGAGATTTTTCCACTAGGAGTGTCTGTTCAGCTTGCAAATGTACCTTACGTCGCCTCCTCTGAGGAAGTGAAAGAGGTATAACTGAATAGTGGGACAGGGGAAACCTATACTATTTATCTACAGAAATGGAAGAGATTCTACTATCAGCTCTGCTCTTCTTGCTCAGAGAAATAAACTCAGTTTAATTTCTCACCATCTAATTTAAGGAAAAGATAAACTCCAAACACAAACTAAATCAAAGCTGCCTTATTTGTTGGACTTCCAATGGAACTTATTTTCTGATCAAGTCGGTTGTATGTTTTGGACAGGGCCTATAGGAAAACTTTAAATTCTAAATTGTAGTCCTCAGATATTGCTTTGGAGAACAAGGATCTCTCTTCCTAGGGTTTGTAAAGAAATTGACTCTCCTTTGTATCACTCCTGATCTGCTGATCAGAATGAAAGAACCAACCACATCTTTTCTATGTTTAATTTCCATAATCCCACCTAAATGTTTCAAAAGAGTTGTCTGCTTTTTCTGAGTCCTAGACTATTCAATATGTAATTAACTCTTTGTGTGTGCACGTGCAACGCACACATGTGTGTCAGAGAGAGAGAACGACCTCTAATTTGAACCTCTTTTCATTAAACAAAACTTTCATATTTATTCCAAAGTATTAGTGGTTTAATTTGAACATGCAAATTAATCTGATTTAGCATAACTATATGTTAGAATGGAAAAAGTTAACATACACTAAATAATATCAGTGGATAGCCCTCGTAGTCTGTAACACAAAAACAAGGAGTCCGACGGCACCTTCAAGACTAAGGCATAAGCTTTCATGGGTAAAAAATCCACTTCTTCAGAAACTAAATATGCAATCAATTTTTTGCCCTTATGTAATGTACAGTTTTAAATTTCACAAACCTGTACCTGAACATATTACCAAATGCTATTTCACCTGAATTATGAACAGCTTAGTTTTATCATTTATATTTGAATTTATTTAGGTAATTAACTTTCAATGACTATCTTTTATTTCTAAACTGAAATGAAAAATTGACACGAATCAAGTTTATCCTGATTTTCCAAATGCAAAGTAGTCTAATTTGCAAAAGAAGACACAGGAAGATTGCATGGTTTTTAAAAAAACAAGCTTATGTTCCATGAGAAATCTGTATTGTTAACTTTTGGGCAATTCTGTTGTTTTTAAAATCTACTAATTTTCAGATGCTCGTTAGTTGTGCTTCACATGATGTATATATTACTTTACCTGTTTTAGCTCAGTAAACACATTTAGGTTTCACAGAAATCAAACAAGTTATGGTGTTCGATTTTAAAATCGGAGACATTTTTTCTTGCCAAAAAAAAAAAAGAATTAAGAAAATCAATGGTCATGTTCAATGTTGTCATTTGGGAGGGCATGTTCAGTTTGTAACATAATCTTGACTCTTTATAGCCTGCAACCACACTACCTTGTGCTATGATCTTGTCAGATCTCATAAATTAAGCAGCCCTTGGCTGTACCTGGAAGAGCTATCTGCAAGCCAATCCAAGTTGCTGCATGAAGTTCTTAGTGATAATTCAGTAGGTGATATTTTCCCCTCTAACTCAATACTTGTGGGTCCGTATTGCATTATGAGGCATTATGTTGCTGGATAAGTCATCTTTTGGATGATATGTAAACTGAATTCTTTGGTCCTTTTCCTGTGCTTTTCCTTCTTCTTTCATCATCAGCAAAACCAATAATAATAATTGTACAAACCTTTAGAAGCACATTTTGTCATAATCTTCTCTGCTGGATCTTGTTTACCTGGTTAGAATCACTTTTCTTGCTACTTCACTTTCTGGTGTACTCCATGTGAGTAGTTGCTCTTCTTCCCCAGTCATTCTGACTCTCTACTGGACTTCTTCAATGGCAGGAATTCAGGCATCCAGAACTTGATTACCCAGAAAGTTATAATCATATTTATAGCTATTTACTATTTGTGATTTTTAGCTCTTCTAGAAGAAACAACAGAAGATAATTACAAACACATTTATCTACTGGAGATGTTGAGAAGGTATTTAAGGAATGATGGCAGGAATTCAAGATTCTAGGGAAATGCTGACATCCGTCCTTAAACTGATGAGCAAATTATCCATTTTTACACTAACTTTGAGGAAACTATCTTCTGCACTTTACATTTTCTTTCTGTAGTTTTATTTGACTTATTGCAGCACAGGAAAATACATTACAATAGTATATCAACTAAAAGTACAAGTATATAATAAAGCGTATATGCCAAAGTTTATGTGACCTATCAAAACTCCATTAACTGCCATCTATCAGTAATGACATAAAACCCCCCATAAAGACTCAGCTTCGTGTGACAAAATATAGTATTTTTATATCTTGATATCAATTATCTTAACTGTATGAACTAATCTATGCCCTCCTCCTCCATCTATTAGGTTGTTCTTTTGGGGAAACTAGGGTACTGGAAATTCCATAACAAGGTGCCCTTTGCTCTTTTTCCTGAGAGAGAGCTCTTCTTGCTGCTTTAGGTTTTGCACAATTTAAATTGATCTAAATAGTGCAGTGGCTCCTTCTACTAATACACAGCCAAAATATATTGTTCATGCATTGTTCCTTAACAGCGCATGTGCATTATTTCAAGTTGCCTTTACTTTCATTTTTTTAACCCAAATTACTGTACTGCAATGATTTTTCAAGTTACTGTTTTATTTCTGCAAGGAAGAGTGTAGAGTATACTGGTAAATTGGAGTGGATGGTAAATATTAGAATTGTAGTTGACTGACTAATTTATGGCATTCTAGTTCTTTGTAAGACTTGTATTTGATGAACATGTGTCTTGATGTATTTAATATACAACGCAAAACTCCAAAAACAATGACACAATTTATGAATGAATAAATATTAATAGATTAATTATATGAACCTCTGAACGAGAATGATTAAGCCTGACTTTCAGAAAAGATAATATCGTCTTTCTTGGACAGTTATTTTTAAATTCTTTACATATTGGATTGCCATTTTAAAATGTAGTCAATGCATCTCTCTTGGTATTGATGAAAGTTCACAGAAAAAAACTTCATATCCTAAAAATATTAGCAAATTTGCTATGTGTCTGTTTTGGCTGTTTTTTCCAAGATATCATATATGGGCAGAATCTTTAGACTTCTAGCCATTTCTTATTAAGCTTTTTTGGATAAAGCTTTTTAATTTTGATTTTAACCAGAAACTACTAATTGGCAGTTGGTAAAAGTTGTTCCCTCACAGAGTAGTATCCTATGAAGCTATTATTTATCAATTAATTGTCACTCTGAGGATTCCAAAATGTCAGAAAAAGAGACTAATGCATTTGCTTACAATCTAAATATTCCTGTAAAATAGTCTTTGGAAATAGGCTTTTTTTACACTGTAGTGTCAGTTGCAAACAACTCCCCAACATTAAGGTCTGTATATATAATACCTGGCTATACCTTCAGTGTGGCCATTTGTTTTCCTTTTTTATTTCAATGCTGTGGTTTAGTACACCTTAGTGCACTACTATATGTATTTTAACTTCCAACTCGGTGCCAAATACTGTCTCACAGGCCAATCCTGAGTTAAAAAGGGGAAAATATGAAGTAGTTTTATAACTATTGTTCTATCAATAGTTCTACATATAGAATTTTTTTTAATGTAAAAATGGAGGTCTGCAAAAATATTCCCTTGGAATGTACAGGTATAAAATAATATATATTGGAAGTAAATCATAACTGTTCATATAAAACACTATCACAGTCAGAAGGGACCTATGTGATGTTTGAGAGGGGACAGAATCCTTCCTTGGATCTTTGCAGCAACACCATCACTTACACTGCATTTTGTGGCTGTAAAACCAGCTGACAGAACTCTAGAAGCTATACAGCAGTTTTGGTCAGTGGATCTATACAGTCTGCTGGTTTACTGATCCCAGATCTCTCTGCCTGCCCCACAGGCAGGCTGACACTGAACAACAATGCAGTGGGTGAAGATTTCTTCCAAGCAGCTTCTCCACTGCCTCTCCTGCACAGTGGAACACTCTGGTCTTTTGATTTTTCAGGCATTGTAACAGGAAGCAGGATTTGCCCCCAAATACACAGTTGTTCTGTATGTGCTTGAGAAAATGTGAAAATTATTTAAAGAAAGAGAAATATAGTAATAAGCTACAACTGCTAGTCTAAGGGTGACCAACCCGTGGCTCTGGAGCCACATGCGGCTCTTCAGAGGTTAATATGCACTCCTTGCATAGGATGGAGGGTTAGGTGCTGGTGGTGGGTGGGAGACACAGAGGGTCGGGGAGCGGAGCTGATGGGGTAGGAACTGCTGATGTGTTATTGTGGCTCTTTGGCAATGCATCTGGGTAAATCCTGGCTCTTTCCCAGGAGCAGGTTGGCCACCCTGTAATAGTCAAAATATTTAAGAACTAGGACACTCATAATTTAAGAGTCCAGAGTAACTAGAAACCAAAACACCAATTATTTAGTTATAGAATTGTTTAACCACAGTTCCAGAATGTGTATCCAGTAATATTCATTTAACAATCACTGTTGGCAACTCCACTATTATACTAATCCTTTGGGCTAATAACATTGGTACAATTTTCTACTCCTCTCCTTCCTTCTCTTACACTGAAGCTGTGCCTAAATTCTACTATTAGTTTGCTTTTCCTCCTCCTTCTTCTTTTTTTATACATACTCCACTTTTTCTTTCCTCTTTTTTCCTATAGCTTTTCTCTCTGTGTTCTGTTCACTTTGTCTTGTATTTCACCTTCTCTTTCCTTAAGCCTTTTCTAAAGTAGAGCAGCATGCCTTTCCCCTTTATTCTGTATTTCTTCTCTCTTCCCTTTGTCCTTGTTGTTTTTTGTGGCCTTTTCTCAATCTTTCACCTGTTCTGTAGTCTCTTCCTTCTTGTTTTCCCTCTCTTTGGTCCCTCTCCTGATAAGTTCTCTTCTTCTCCACATGCAGCTCCTGTACCATGGCTTCCCTTCAGTGTGTGTGCATGGGGGAGGAATGACACTATAGTGCTTTTCCTTATCCCAAATGCCTGCTTCTCTGGTAAATCCCCATAAGCTTCTTGAGGCAGTAAATCTGGTTGGTCTGCAGATTATGTAAGTCAAGCAGTTGTTTAAGAAGTCTAACAAGCCCTATTAAGTGTAGCTGTAGGACAAGAGACTGACACCCCTGGCAGTATGTTGCTGTAAAGCTGTTTGCTCCTCCCTCTCCTTTTTTCCAAAAAGACTCTGATCATGCATCACTGTTGACTAAAATTTTATTTTTATTTATTTTTATTTTATTTTTTTTTGCAGGATTTGGGTGAGGCTAAGATTCTCCTAGCCATGATTAGCTTAGTTCTTGTATTCCAGCAGAATTTAAGATAAGATAAATAGAGCTCTAACTTCGGCAATGTTAACTAGTCATTAGCTGTGTGTAGCGAAGCGGCGACTCACCCCCGGCGCTTCCCACTGGTTCTCGCAGGGAATTAGCTTGCCAGCTCCTGGAGCGCCCTCTGCAGGCTGTAGTCCTGTTTGCTACTGGCCCCCGGCACCCCTCCCTGGGCACCAGTGCCCTCCTACCTCGGGTGCTGTGCCCCACAATACCTCCATCATCTCAGGGTCTCCCCTCCCCAGGGAACCCCCACCCCTTATCCCCACCTTGCCTCAGTCTAGGCAACTGCCAGTCACCACTTGCCCCTGCTCACTGGGGCAGACTGCAGTCTAATTGCCACTCATCACTAGCAAGGGGGGTTGGCCTGCTGCCTCTTTAGCCCTGGGCTGCCCCCTGCAACCCCAGTACCCTCTGTTGGGCCTTCCCCCTAGGCCCTGCAGCCTGGGGGTTTCCAGGCCAGAGCTACGCTACGCTACTCCACTCCACTCCACTCCACTCGTGTTTCCCAGCAGCCAGGCCTGTCTACCTCTGAAGACAGAGGAGACACTCTCTCTGCTCCTGCCTCTCAGCCTTTAAGGCCTGCTAGAGTGTTTGGGGCGTGGCTACCTAGCTGAGCCTATTCTCCTAATCAACCTGGAAGCTTTGCACTTACAGCCCCAGCCTTCTTCCAGGGCTGACTTTAACCTTTTCTGGCTGGGAGTGGGTAGCCACCCCGCTACACTGTGCAAACAATAATTAGTTTGTGATGGGCAGCAACCAAGCTGTTCTCTGAATACATCATTTATATAAAAATTCTTCCCTTGTACAAGGGGAACGTTGCTTATTACAGGTGCTTCTGCATTTGATTTTGTGCTTATATTGTAACTACAGTTTTCTTTA